>OX638252.1:13174792-13674792 GCA_951806755.1 Brenthis hecate
CGAGACTTCCCACCACATCATGGTATTGCTACTAGGTATATTAACTATAATTGTCCTGTGATATTGTAAGAAAAGTAGGCGGTTGACAAAACTCCGTACAATTTCCCTGCGACATATGTACATATAGTGCATGTTTTATAATTCTGTAGAGCTTTAAGACTTACATATATGTATATATACAAATGTATGTAATGTGTACGTATCGCGTCCAGATATCAAAGTCCACGTCGTCAACGACGATGGCGCCGAGTGTGACGCCGGCCGCGCCCGCGCCCGCGCCGCTGCCCGCGTCCTCCGCGCCCTCGCCGCTCACGGTGAACGGGCCCTCGCTTGCGCATACGCCGCAACATGTTGTTAACAAGTGAGTGTTTGTTTGTACGATTGCAGGTGGTAGATTCCTCACGGACTTGTGGCGTGACGTGGACGTGACATATTATTAAAATTGACGATTCAAAAGTAAGCATTTTCGGATCGTCAATTTTACATTTTAGATTTAAAAGTATTTGAATAAAGTATATTTAGATTTGATTTGGAGACCGTGTACCACATGAGTCAGTATACCTGCACAGACAAAACTATAAACGTGCTACGATAGGCAAAGATAAAACAGTTCAGTACCTTTTTCTCTTTTGTTTTGTCTAGTAGCTATTGACGAGCTGTGATGTTGTAGATCGATCGATCAATTTAAAAAAAATAATTAAACACTGTTACATAAGTAAATGCCAAAACTGTTCCTTTCAAGCTGTTGACAATGTCAAAAGAAATGGCTCGCATATAGATCACATATCGCTATATGTAGCAGGGAACCTATCTTTTATGCGGGCTGTATAAAACTTTAACTCTAGTGATATTTACTCATATGCCGTAAACTAAACTTATAGCATCTTTTCCATTACTTTTTTAAAAGCCTATTATTTTATTTAAATAGTAAACTAAACTCTGGTCTTTTGATTCTTTTTTATCAAAAAAATAGTAAAATATTGAGACATAGCATAGCAAAAATGTATTTTCCGTGCTCAATGGCAAAAAACACGAACCCCAAGCAAATCCTTGTCGCTCAAAAAAATGTACCGCTAAGCGGCCATCGCTAACGTTTCTTTTTGCAAAAATAATACGATGTTCCCCGTAATTGTATAGTCTTTTTTCAAAAATAAGGTGTAATTATAATCAAAACCGGTCAAGTACCAGTCGGACTCGCACACGAAGAGTTTATTTATTTATTTATTTATTTATTATTAAGGAAACAAACGGTGTTACAAGATAAACATAGAATAACAAACAATTGATAATACATAACCAATAATAGTTTCCGATGTTAAAATAACACTTATAACAAAGACATGGATACAGATGCAAAATATTAAAAATAACAATAAAAAAAAAGACTTACAAATTTAAAAGAGAGAGAGAGAGAAATGCCATACAATCAATAATTACAAATAATCAATAAAATCTTTAGAATATAATTCATTAAATAACACATTTATAAATTAATAATGTAAAATAATAAAATCAATAACAGCTTACATTAATCAAATTGTACCTAACACTAATTTTAAATTTATTAAACAGAGATGAAATATGTCATTACTAATAAAAAGTTTATTATACTGATCACAACTTCTATTGATAAATGAATTTTTTGCAAATTTAGTTCTGGTAGCAGGGACATAAAAAGTGGATTTTTGTCTGGGATTAATATTTCGTGGACATTTAAATTGTAGTTTAGACAATAAATACGGCGAATCGATTTCGTTATTCAAGATCTTATATAAAAGGACTTGATCTCGTTGAGCACGTCGTTCAACTGCCGACATAAGGATAGAAATTTTCTTATTAATATAAATGTTTACTGGGAGGTTCTTAATAAATCGATCATGTATACGGTCGATTCTACAAATATGATTCTTATACTGAGGGTTCCAAACAGAAGAAGCATACTCCAAGATAGATCTCACGAAGGTGTTGTACAAAAGAATGTGTGTTGACGGTTGCTTAAACTCTTTGGATATCCTCAGTACAAAACCCAGCATACGATAAGCTTTGTTAGCTATATAAGCGACGTGCTCATCAAAGAGTAACTTAGAGTCGATTATAACTCCAAGATCTTTAACCACACTAGCTCTGGAAATAATTTCTTTATTTAATTTGTACTGGTAATTAATAGTTAAACGTTTTCGAGTAAAAGTAATAACATTGCACTTTTTAATATTCAAGAACAAAGAATTCATGGAACAATAATCACTAAACCGATCTAAATCATTCTGGAAATCAATACAATCATTTATACCTTTAATAATTTTAAATATTTTAATATCATCAGCGTATAGTAAAAATTTGGAGTGCTCGAAAACTAGGTTAATATCATTTAAGTATACATTAAATAATAAGGGACCTAGATGGGATCCTTGGGGTACCCCAGACGGGACTGGAATAAAAGATGAACAGTAACCCTTTATAGTTACTGCTTGACTACGGTTACTAAGGTACGACTCAATCCAACGCAGAAGGTCGCCGTGTACACCAATGTATTTTAATTTTTCTAGGAGAATAAGGTGAGATATTTTATCAAAAGCCTTAGAAAAATCTGTGTACACGGCGTCCACCTGATATCCATTATCCATTGCACACGTAACAAAATCAGTGAATTCGCAAAGATTCGTTTCAGTAGATTTTCTGTTAATAAACCCATGCTGTTGTTCAATAATTAAAGGTCTAATAACGGGTAACATTGTATCATAAACCATCTTTTCAAACATCTTAGGGATACAACTTAGTTTCGAAATAGGACGGTAATTTTTTATGTCATGCTTATCGCCGCTTTTAAAGATAGGTACTACATATGACCTTTTCCATTGAGAAGGCATAGTGCACGTCCGTAAAGATAGAGTAAAAAGAATAAATAAGGGTAATCTAAGGCTCTCATTACATCTCTTCAAGAATATAGCAGGTACACCGTCTGGACCACATCCCTTGTTTATGTTTAATGATTTTAAATATTTATCAACAGTCAGCATTGAAATATTAACAGAAGAAAGGTCCTCCATGCTATTACAGCGAGGGTGAACGTCTACTTTAATATTTGGGGTATACTTAATGGGAGTCTGCTCAAAAGAAGAATAAAAATAGTTGTTGAAAAGATCGCTAATCTCTTGTCCATTATCTGAAGAAAAATTATCCACGTAAAACATGTCAGGTAAGTCAGCGCTTTGCTTTTTAGATTTTACAAATGTCCAAAAGTATTTAGAGTCCTTAGCAATTGTGTTTTCAGCGTATTTCAGATAGTTATTATAACATTCGGTATCAACTACTTTTTGTCTCCTCCTCAGCATCCGAAAGGTACAATAGTCACTATAATTTTCATAAGTTTTCCATTTTTTATGGACTTTTATTTTTTCCTTAGTAATTTTTTTTAACGCAGAGGTATACCAAATGGGATATTTATTATTAACAAGAACAATTTTAGTGGGAACAAGAGAATCAATAACACGATTAATGATTTCGTAAAATACTTCAACTGCACGCTCTATATCTAAAGACTTAAAACACTCCGGCCAATCAATTTCAAACAACCTTTTATTAATTTCATGATAATTCGCTTTACGGAAAAGTTTAACAACTCGTGGAGCATTCGTGAGAAAGTTAGATAGTAAATTGCTTAATTCAATTTCTAGAGCGGGGTGATGTGAATCTTCTTTAACTAAAGGTACTTCACAGTGTTTTACACTAATACAATTAGAATTGCTAATCACCAGATCCAAATATCGATTATTACCGTTGGGTATAATGTTAAACTGGTTTAAGTTATTTATTCGTAAAAAAGTAGATAATAGGCTAACTTGAGAATTTGAATCTCTGGGTGTGTGTAACAGTTTAGTGACGTTAGTATCATCAACTTGAGACCAATTAGCGGCCGGGATATTGAAATCTCCAACTAATAAAAATGTGTCTTTAGGATTTAAAATGATTGCTTCGGATACTTGTTCAAAAAATTTAATTTGATCATCAAGTTGCAACGCACATTGGGGAAAATAACCGTAATATATTCGAATCCATTGAAATATAATAATACTATAACAACATTACTAAGAATTATAAAGTGTAAAAATAAGAAACAACAATTTATCGACAGAAAATAATAATTCATTAAAAGTGGATTAAAATATTTGAACCCTGCATTCATCCAGTTAATACATTGAAAACAATACATAAGAACATTATTACCGCTAAGTAAAAAATGTAACAAACATTCATTAAATCTATTAAATTTCAAATAATGAATGGATAAAAAGAAACCTAATAATAGTTTAATTAAAATATTCATCTCTTTCTTAAAACTGCGAAATAAAAATATAGGTATATTAATACATTGAAAACAGTGCATAAAAACATTATTTATACTAACTAAAAATTTTAACAAATATTTATTAAATCTTTAAAATTCCAAGTAATAAATAGATAAAAAAAAACCTAAAAATAGTTTAATTAAAATACTCATCTCTCTCTTAAAACTGCGAAATAAAAATATAGGTATATTAAGAAAGTTTATCAAGAATTGTACATGCACATAGAAATAAAAGTGAAATAAATCAATAAATACATTATTAACACTTATATTATTCTTTTAAAATCATTTTCGGACTGAATGTGCAAAACAGGACTAGTGTCGTTTTTTCTCACCATGATAGAACAGTTCTTAACCCATACATATTTAAACTTCTTTTCACGAGCTAGTCGGTCCTGCACCTTAACTCTCACCAGTCGTGTCGAGTGGTCGTCCCACCGGAGTATGAGAGTGATAGGAATAGAGAGTGCACTTGTGTCTGCGCGTACCCTTGAGCACTATAATATCTCCTGCGCAGTTGGCTAATCTCAATGAGATTGGCCGCCGTAGCCGGAATCGGCTAGGAGAACATCAACACTACACATATATAACTTTAAATACATACATATTATAAATATAAACACCCATGACTGGAGTGCAAGCATTCGTGCTGATCACACAAATGAATGTCCCCAGCGGGACTCGAACCCGAGACCGCTGGCACAGCAAGTATGGTTATTATAAACTGAGCCAAACGTGTCGTCAATCGAGATTTTATAATTATATAGTATAGTTGTGCAATTCCAATCCGCAGCGGTAGAGTGAGCGAGACACCGAGCACGCCGCTGTCGCAGAGCACGCCGGCGGCGCTGGCGGCGCTGGCGGTGAGCGCGCCGGCCGCCGTGAGCGTGGGCACCGCCTCGCTCAAGAGCATGGCGCAGGAGGCCGTGCAGCGCGCCGGCCTCGACCACCATCACACGCAGGTGCCTGCACACACGGAGTTTATACATTATAACAAATAAAACATACATACAGACGAACATAGAATTTCTTTTTTTGTAGTCGGTTAAAATAAGTTACTCAAACGCGACAGATTAACATGGGGGGGGGGGGGGGGAGGGGGGCTAGCAATCTGTTTAGTACCTCCACCATAATGTAAGTCCTCTATATAAGAGCGTGCGTCTAGGGCAGCCCATCACACCTTAATCTTACGGTTTCAAGTATGTAAAGATAAGGTAGAAATATTTGAAACCGTCAGATTATGGTGTGGTGGGCTAATTAGCCTTTTGAGGATGTAATGTAATTACATCCTCAAAAGTGTGCAATTCAATAATCTGCCGATTTGTACAAGCCGAAGCGGCAAATATCAACATAAACTTTAATGACATTAGAGACGTTTAAAACCTTGGTCTCCCCCGTGGGCCGTGACTATAATTGCCGTAAAACATTAGAAAACCAAAAGTGAAAATTGGTTTGTTTGTTTGTTAATATTTGTTTATGTGAAATGGAGTTTTTCAGATAAAAGTTAATTATTATTTTATTTGTAGATTATGTCGCTTCACTTGATTATTTATTATAAAGAGATTGTTTTGAACATATGTAATTAAAAAAAATACAAAATGCAGTTCTTCTGAGCGCGCGTCGACATTTGATTTATGATGATTGAAGACCAATTGATTTTTTTATAAGCTTTGAAAAAAAAACAACAATTATTTCTCACTTTCAATCTACACATAATATCCATTTACTACTAATAAATTAACACTAACAATAAAATGTGTCATTCCAGGGCGGAGTGGGCGTGGGCGTGGGCGCGGCGCGACGCAACACAGCGCTGTCGCAGGCGCACATCCCGCCATTACTCGGCGTAGCGCCGCTCGGCCCGCTGCCACTCAATAATGTTAGTATATGAATGTGTGCACTGGATTGTTTATGTTCTGGTAAAACAATGTTAGTATTGTGAATTTTAAAGTAGTTTAACATTTTGATTTTATTTGAAAGATTTCATTATAAATAACATACGCTGCTTTTCTTTTTCTTCTTCTGTTCTTTATATCTTAAGAACTGGAAGAGGAAATATAATGCCATACAATATAAGTATGGTTTCGTTCCTGTATAGTGTACACCTAAATGTTGCAGTTGATAGAGAGTAGTATTGAAAACTATTAATAAAATATAATAATTATCGTACGTTGTAAGAATGTATAGTGGCACTATACAACTGGTACAATTTTAAAAACTAAAATATTGGAATTTTTTTACACTTCATAATTAAATGATATTTTTAATAAAAACAAAAATCATATTTTATTCAGCATTAAATTATTACAAATTTCTACTGGCCATCATAAGTCTACCACTAGTTCAGAAAAGAAAGCCTCAGTCCTATAAAGAACTGGCGAAAGGAACTCAGTGGGACTAAATTTTTTTTATCTTTGTTTTTTGTAAGTATGAACATTATAAAAAAATATGTATAAAATCCTTTATCTAATCCATGTAATGCGATAGTTTTCGAAAGTCCGCCAACCCGCACTCGGCCAGCGTGGTGAACGATGGCCTGATCCCCTTTGTATTGAAGGGAAGCCCGTGCCCAGCAGTGGGACGTTAAAAAGGGCTGAATACATACAATGCGATGGTGTTCCAGGATCACCAGGTGCAGTTCCAGATGATGGAGGCGGCGTTCTACCACATGCCGCACCCGTCGGACTCGGAGCGCACGCGCGTGTACCTGCCGCGGAACATCTGTCAGACACCCGTCTACTATAATCAGGTAACATTTTGTTTATCTTTGTCTCATTTATTACTGGCGGAGTCTTAAGTTACATCAGTTATCTGCCAGTGAAAGTCCCGCCGAAATCGGCCCAGCAGTTTCGGAGATTAGCCTGGACGAACAGTCAGACTTTTTTTTAAATTGTGTTTTTCTTATAACTACTGTATATAACTACATAATATGCATTTAGTAAAAAGGTGTTATTTTGACATTACAAACAATCACTTGAATTTTGTTTATCTGTATAGATGAATAGCTGCTATAACTATAATACTACTATGTATGTATATACGTTACATTTCAATTAATAATGTTCTTGTTGGTTTTCTAAAACATAAAGAGTCTTAATGTTACTTATTTCTTGTAAATTCAACAAAAAAATGTCATCCTCAGCTTTTACAGTAAAAAAGTCGTGGGTTCGATTCGCGCAGAGGATAATCTGTATGAGTCCTTTTAGGTACTTATCTTCTTCTAAGCGGGCTCAAATCACTTATTATCTCGCACCTCTGATATTTTCAAATGCGAATCATTTATAACATGATTGCTATTTACCTTACGTTGAAGGTAAACATCGTGAGGAAACCTGCATGTCTGAAAGGCAGTGGAAGTCTGTACCAAATGTCATCGAAATGGGTTTAGTAAATCCAGAGATTAGCCCCACAACGTCACACAAACTCACAAAATTTACCTCTTTATAATATTAATATAGATAAAAAAAACTAATCCATGAAATTGGTGTCAGGTGCTGTTACCCCACTCGGACTCAGTGGAGTTCTTCACGCGGCTGTCGACGGAGACGCTATTCTTCGTGTTCTACTACATGGAGGGCACGAAGGCTCAGTACCTAGCCGCCAAGGCGCTCAAGAAGCAGAGCTGGCGGTTCCACACCAAGTACATGATGTGGTTCCAGCGGCACGAGGAGCCGAAGGTTATTAATGAGGAGTATGAACAGGTGCATTACATATACTGAATAAAGTATGCAGTATATACACGTAATTGCAATTGCCCTAAGTGGGTGTATTAGAGACATTTTTTGTTCAAACTTATTTTTAATTTTGTCGAATATGACTTTTAAGTATTATGTTTTAAAAGGCATATAATGAAAAATATGTGTTTATTTGTAACTACATTTTATTGAGACGATTAAAGGCATTAATACATCATAGGGCGATATTAGTAATGGTTAAAATGTTTGATATATCATTATATACTTATATATATTCTTTATTGCATATTAACAGAGTAACACAGATAATACAGAGACCAATATGGGCAAAGGTGGCTTATATAGTATTTGGTACAAAATGGCTACAAAAAAAACTATTTTTTTATATTAAAACTAAATAATTATTTTTTTAATCTCAATTCCGCAGGGCACATACATATACTTTGACTACGAGAAGTGGGGCCAGCGGAAGAAGGAGGGCTTCACGTTCGAGTACAAGTACTTAGAGGACAGGGACCTCAACTGAGCACCCGCCCGCCGGCGCCGCCGCCCCGGTCCATCAGTCTCTGTGATGATCAATGGACCGCACCGGACACGACGAGACTACTTTTGTATCATAAACCTTCACTCTTCTTGACCTCTGCTGGCAGTACAGCGACGCGAAAGATATCATGTGATGCAATAAGTATAGTTGAAATTGTGATATCGTTATAGGAACCCGTAGCGTACTCGGATAACCGTTTTCGACTTTATTGGACTGAGGATTTTGTTGTATATTATGATAGTGAACGACACCGATCATGTTTTATATGGAATCTCATTTTTATAAGGTTTTTTTCGAGAATCACCCGTAATTACTGTTAGATTCGGCTAGAGACTTAAGCGTCGAATTGCACCGACATCGAATGTGTTTGAAGGGGCGTGGCGTGTGAACAGCGCGCGGCGTCGCCTCAGCAATATAGCATCGGTCACTAATAAAGAACTAGGTACACAATCAGCAATAAAAAATGTCCTTACCAAATGAGCGCCCACTTGAATATTTGGGTGCGCTTTTAATTTTGTATCATTCAAACGTTCTAATGATAAACATGCCTCATTGCTTGTTTTGCTAGAAACTTATTGTAAAAACAGTTTTTAAATTAAATCATAATTAACAGCAGGAGTTATAAAGCATCTCAATTGTAAAGACTCTTTTTTGACGCTTTGTATTTCTGACTTTTACACATGCGTGTAAGGTTGAATTTGTTTTGATGTATGTTGACAAGTGAGTTTTAGTCGTAAAAATTTATTGCTTTTTGTACATAGCTTTGTGAAAACAACTTTAAGCGTTGCGTTTAAGGTTGAATTAACGTTATTGTTTATTAATTTCCAATAGAATAATTACCTAAACACCATTGGTGACAGTTTTAACAGAACTTTAGCATGGGATTGTGTATCTAGTAGTTTATAAGCGATCGATGTGTGTAAGTAGTGAATAAGAGTCCAATAAATTTATTGCTAGTCATAGTATGTCAACGAGGAGAGTCGAGTCACGGGCCGATGCATCCGAGAGCGCTTCGGGCGATTTGTTTTAACTTGTTTATAGCGACTGGATTTGTTTGGACTCGCGTCCATTGTGACCCGCGAGTGCCGCGAGCGAGCGCCCCACGCCTAAAGGTGTCTGCCCACTACACCGTCCCATACCGTGACTGTGCTAGGACCGTGTCAGGCAAAAAAATATTCTTTGTATTGAAAAGTATGAGACTGCCGTCACCGGACCGGCACCGTCGCGTGTAACATTACGGTATGAGGCGGTGTAGTGGACAGACTCCTTAAGTATTATATCGTTAAGAGTATGATCCCGGTGCATTTAATGTCCATTAGAGAAAAGTTTTTTTATTTATTATTATCAATCGGGTATTTGACACCTTTATGTTGATTATGTTAGGGTATTGTATTATATTATATATGTAAAACACTTGTCAACTAATATATGGGTACTAGAGCAGCTGGTTGTTATGTAGATAGAGCGGTATCGAAACGATTGTAATGAATTGCAATAGTAGAGTTTTAGAAGACTAAAAGTCTTTTTGATTCAATTTTATGTAACATGTTACTTTATATACGGTATATATTTTGCGTGTGATTGTGATGTAACATAAACAGTCAAATACCCCATTGACGTGTGTCGTCACCGAGCTAGCAGCGGGTATGTCCAAGTGCCTAAAATACAAGTTGAAGAGAATCTAGAACGAAACAGACCTTTCAAGAGCGAGTGGCAGGCGACACTCGCGGCACGCCGCGGACTCGCTTGTATACTTTTTCATCTCGCGCGTGAAAATTATCATACATTTATCTTGTATCGACACCTAATATTTAGTGCATTTAAATTGAACAAAATTTGAAAAAAGTATTTGAGCGTGTATATAATCACTGCCATGTGTTTATTTATATATGTGTATCGGAAAAGGAAAATGAATAGGACCGCTTGGATCGTACTTATTTATTTTGTGATATCCCCGCGCGGGTGAAAAAGTGTACGCCTCGGGCTCGTCTGGGAGTGTCGGGGGTGGAGGCGGAGCGCCGGGGCTGCCGGGTGCGGGGGGCGGAGCGCCGGGCGATCTCGTTTATTCCGTGCGTGGTGTTGATAGTTTTCATTTTTGTAAAAAGTCTATCGTGAGAGCAGATGAAATGTGGTAAATAATAATTTAAAAAATTATCTGTACAGTTCTATTTGTATAGAAATAATAAATAACGATTAAAAAAATTAAAAACCATGTTGTGATTTCCTCTGACGCTTAGTGTGTGCGTTTGGAGCGTTGCCTCGTTTTGGGGCGGGCGCGTTTATCGCATTTCTTATTTATTTTTTTTTAATTTGAAAGAAATGACTGTTTACTTAGTAGAATAAATTGTAAGAAAGCATTGAAATATTTTGTTTGCTTACAAACTGGCCATTAACTATGATATCGTTAACCAATTTAAGAAAATGGAAATAGCAAGAAAAATAATATACCCCTAATTTTAATATCCTTTCCCCTTCCTATTTGCTAATTATGACTTAAATTGTTTATTATTTATTATAAATTTACTTTTGCTTATATATAAAAATATATATAATAGAAATATCAATTTGAAACTTACTTTTGAAAAGGTTTTTGAAATATAATTCTTCATCAATAATTTATATATTTCATCAATAATAAAACTGGTAAAATTTGTTTACAAATGTAATTGATTAAACGAAGTCAATTTTGCTAAGATAGTACTAAACTGGGTAATGTAGTATGTATAGTACTAGCGACTTAACCTCGCTACACTCGGGTGCGTCCCTTGATACTTTTTCTATTTATAATATTACTAGCAGAACCCGCGGCTTCGCTCGCGCTAAAACTACAATAAAATATCTAAAAAAGTAGTTTCATACAAACTTTCATCCCATAATGTACCCCTTATAGAATGAATTTCGAAAAATGCTTAAACACGTATTTATTTAATTTTATTGAAGAGCATTACTGCCAAGTTTCAAGTAATTCTGATCATAAATATTTTTTTGCATTATATTAAAACGTGTTTTCCGGTGGGAATTAAATAATCTCCCGTGGTAAAAAGTAGCCTGTCTCTCCCGCCTTCCAACTATCTAAAATATATAGTCTATTCCATACTACTCGTTAAAACATACCTAGGGGTGAACCCGATTGAAACAAGGATTAGTCGCTAGTATAAATATAAATAAGACATTATAATAGCACGAAGGCATTTATTCAACGTTTTTTCCTCTTCCCCCCATGTTTGTTAGCTTTCCCCTTGATGCGTCGCCTCACGCCGGTCGCCTCCTCCGTGTCGTCCTCCGAGTCTCCGCCACCGCCGCGCTTCCTGCCCTTTGCACCCTTCTTATCCTCCAACTCCTTCATTTCCTATTGAAATATAAAATAATCTACAGGACTAGCAACTCGCTTCGCTCGGGTTCGTCCCTAGGTACGTTTTAGCAGTTAGTATGAAATACAAATCTTTGAAATTTTCGTTGTATTATACATATAAACCTTCCTCTTGAATCACTGTCTATTAAAAAAAAACGCATCAAAATCCGATGCGTAGTTTTAAAGATACTATATAAAAGCATACATAGGGACAGACAGACAGCGGGAAGCGACTTTGTTTTATACTAGATAGTGATGTCACAAAGAATTCTAAAGAAGCCCAGGAGGAACTCTGTAGGTATCCAAATCAAACCATTCGATATAATGTGTTCTAAGAAGTTTGCAGCTATTATCATTTTCTGTTTCTTTTTCTAGGCATATATTAATCCAGAAAATGTATTTATATTAAAAGATACTAAATTAAATCCTGAATTTTGAGTCCATTTTAAAACACTTAATATTATTAAAAATAGTAAATTTCAAAATTAAGTAAAACAGTCAACAGAAACCTTAAATGTCACAAGTTATTTATATTATATAATACTAGTTATGCACATTTTAATGGTTAATGTGCAATGGAATAGATAGTTCCTTGCCGTGAGAAAAAAAAACAAATCTATCCCACAGGAACCATACATTTTTCAGAGATGAAAAGTAACTTATGTGCTATTTCAGACTATAATATAATCTATCTGTGCCATCCAGATCCGTTTAGCCGCGATTGAGTAACAAACATCCATCCATACTTTCGCATTTATATTATTAATTAATGGGACAATATCTTGTAGCTTATGTTTGAAACATAATTTTAGTGAGACAATACAATACACATACAATTTTAGTGAGGCGTTGTGCTTCAGCGACACGTTCCTGCAGGACCATCACCTCGCTCTCCTCCGTCTTGTACAATGGCAGCTGTTTGCCGATCAGCTGCTCTATACGTTGATACAGCTCCACGTCATACTGTAAGACAATAGTTAAAGGAAATAAATAAATACTGAATGAAAATATTGTTAGTAGGTTTTTGAGTCATGATATATAATTATTGTAATACTAGCGTCTCAACCTCGTTCTGCTCGGGTTCGTTACGTTTTAAGGTTTAGTGTAGATTTATCAGAGATGAAAATAGATATTTTCCCGCAGTAAAAAGTATCCTACATGTTGACCCGGATAACCAGCAAATTTCATCAAAATCTGTTCAGTGGGTTTCTCGTGATGCGGTCACAGACAGACAGACCGACACAAAATCTAAAAAGTATAGATTCGACCTGTGTATCGATAATAATAACTATTTCAATAAGATATACCAAAAAATAATTATTGTACAGATTCAACTCACTTAGAATTTTATTATATGTATAGATGTAAGTTTTAAGTTGTTGTTTTAAGTTAATGTTGAGTTTTAAGTTGGATAAGTAATAATATTACAGTGTAAAAATTACTTAGGTTCATATAGTCATTTCAATAATAATAAATTATAATAGTGTAGTGTTTTATAACATAACACCTCTCAACTGGCACACTGAAGCCATTAACAAGAAAATTGAACTTAACACAATAAACGTTTCCTATAATAAGCATCACTAATTTTCACATTTGTTGAGTTAAAAAAACATTTCTAGCAATGAACTGTCTTTTTAGAAATAGGCTACCACAATTTCAGTCTACTAAGTTCACCAGTTTAGTCTGAGCTTTGATATTTTAAATAAAATCATCTTTTCGGTTTTTTATTTTGATTTTTGGTTCCCTTCGTTTCGAATGCTTTACAGTTTACAGCAATCATGGCCACAGGAGAAAAAATCCGAAAAGTTTAGTTTAATTTAAAATGTCAAATGTTCGCGTTATCTAAAAAACTATGAGCTTTGATGATACAATAGTATATGACAAGCACCTGTGTAACAAAAGTGATGGCCTTCCCAGCGCGCCCAGCCCGCGCCGTGCGCCCCACGCGGTGGATGTAGTCCTTGCTGTGCAGCGGGATGTCCAGATTTAGCACCACGTCCACGTGGGGGATGTCCAACCCTCTGGAAGAATGGGTTATTTTATATCAAAGCTCACTGCTATTGGTATCTTGTATTTGGTAATTTTTAAAAAAATAAATAATCCTTTATTTATTAAAGGTAATAGTGCTCAATAAAGTTTACTTTTTTATTGTTTCTTTTCAGGTTTTTTATAATATTTAGAATTTATAAATAAAAAACAACTGTGAAGAACCAGTGACTACAGCCATATTTTAAACTATAAATTTAAACGATTTACACTTAAAAATTCTAAATTTTTTTATTTATTTAACTCTCTTTGCAGCTTAATTTGTTGCTCTTGAAAATTCAATTGTTTAGAAACACTAAATTTAATGACTGTTTTTTCCTAAATTCCATTTATACAATATCTGTCAAAAATATTCAACACAATTTGGCTCTGACTTTTATTATCTTTATTATAATTACTAGTGGCTTACCCTCACTTCACTCGGGTTTGTCATTGAGTAAGTTTGAACAGTTAGTATGGAATAGATAGATTATATATACATACATAGGTATAATGAGTTTTCTATCCATGTGGTGGAATAAAAAGATAAAAACTATCCCAGGATCTCAAACTATATCCATACTTGTCTAAATCAGTTCAGCGGATTAAGCGTAAAAAAGTTGACAGAGTTTAATTTCGATTTATAAGAATATCACATACCTAGAAGCAACATCAGTACAGATGAGCACAGATCGGTTCTTACTCTTGAACTTATTCAAGGCAGCGAGCCTCTTGTGCTGGCCCATCTGTCCGTGCAGCGGCACCGCGGGCACGCCCAGTGCGCGCAGCAGCAGCGCGACGCGCAGGGCGCCCGCGCACGTCGCTACGAACACTATGAACGAGTTGCCTGACATCTCGTTGAGGATGTGCACCAGATATACGTCCTGGGGGATGGAGATGGGGAGGTGTGGGGTTATTGAAATATCATTGAAAAAAAATAAAGCTTTATTTTACAGTTCCAAATATTTTTATTGGACTTTTTATAAATATTTCTTACTGTTTTGATATTTTCAGTGACAGTTTTGGGATTATGAATGAGTTGTTTGAATTTTTTTTTCAAATTTCAAGCTACTACTCATCATTTTATGAGATTTAAAATTTGAGTACAGGTGTTCTCTTGTATGGATTCAATTATAATATATCAACTTTATTATAAAAATAAAACATGAAACAAACCTTATATTTGACAGGTATAAAAATATAATATTGTTGCAGTTTTTCAACAGTCTGGTACTTTGTAGATACTTCAACTTTAACAGGGTCTTGTAAAGATGCTCTTTGTAGTTTCTGCACTTTTTTTGTCATAGTAGCTGAGAACAGGTAAGTTCGGCGTTCACGAGGAATCACTCTCAAAATTTTATCAACTTCCACTTCAAAGTCCATGTTTAGAATGCGATCAGCTTCATCCATAACCTGTGTCATTAAGATAAAGTTATTAATTGTACATTTTTAACTACACAATTAGAATTATGTCAAAAAGTGGTTTATAGTAATAAATATGCATTAATAAAAATAACAACTTTTAATTAATTGTGATATAGTACGATTCAAACTTAATGGCGGCTCTGAACATCGTACGCTCCGATGCGCGCAGATCACAATTTTTAGGTATCAGCGGGACGTAGAGGGACGTGCCGACGGGGCACATCCCCGCGCGCTCTGTTTCACCCGCACTCGCTCTATACGTCTGCGCGTTACGTCCGTATACTGCACACACGCGCGAATTCCTGCTTAGGGCGCGTACACATAGAACGTCCGATTTTACAGGATCCTTTTTAACTGATCCGTCGTTACTGGAGGTAATATTCACACAGCATTTACAGGACCGATTTTAACGGATTCGTCGCTACTGTAGGTAATATTCATAAAGCATTTACAGGACCAATTTTATTCAGTGTATCGCCTACTTTCTACGACGATGGACGTTGTCGTGTTGTATTGGTACTATCGTCGTCTGCGTCGGAGGAAGCCCCGGCGTTATTGGATACATCCATTTTTGTAAAAATTTTGTTGAGGTGCTCTTGTGCGTCAGCTGCAAGAACACGAATCTAAATTTTTTACTTATTTCCGAATGACGACATCTACTTTTGATGACCTTCTTAAAAGATTAGAAAAGGATTTAAAAAAGAAAGACTCAAACTGGAGGAAACCCCCGCACCCCTGTGCCAAGCATCGCGCGGTTTCGATCCGATAAAACGGATTAAGTATTTCCGTTGTGTGTAGGATTTTTTACTGGATCCGTAATACTGTCATGTGTGTGAACTGGCTCATACAACTACATACGCTAATAACATATACGTTTAAGCGGACCTGTAAAATGGATTGCTGTTTTTTTGTCGGATCAGAATTTTTTACTGGATCCGGAATACTGTATTCTGTGTGAACTCGCTCGTACAACTACATACGCTAATAACATATACGTTTAAACGGACCTGTAAAACGGACGTTCTATGTGTACGCGCCCTTACGTACAGTCAAGCTCATAATAGTACTATTTTGTTAAGTTTTTTTTTGTTATTATTTTGTTATTGTTCCGTTCGTTATCTACGTAAAGTTTTAAGACTGTTGTTGATTTTACGGAAAATACTTAGGTATTAATTTGTAAAATGCCTCGCGGACGATTTTAAAATACATTATTCATATTTTTCATAAAACTTTTTTTTTCCTTGAACTCTCCCTGTACTTGACAAAACTAACAAATAAATACGTTAGCATACAGCACTAAAACATTCACACAAATTTCCGTTATAAAAATAATTAAACGAGCATAAATGATTTTTGACTTGACTGTACATGCGCGTACCTGCATTTGCAGCTAACTTTCGAGCCGCCATTAAGTTCGAATCGTACTGCACCTCTTGAATGTTTAAAAGATTAACCAGTAAGTGGCAAATGGTATGTAATTTGAACCACGAGAAAACACTATAACACACATATTACATACTTACCAAAAATTTTAATGCTTTTAAATTGAACCCTTTTGTGTTTTCAAGATGATCAACCAATCGGCCAGGGGTGGCAATAATAATGTGAGGCTTCTTTGATAGGGCAAGAGATTGAGCAACCATGTCCATGCCCCCTACTATTACTGCACATTTTACCCCTATACTAGCCCCTATAGGAAAAATATTAAATATTATTGTTAACATAACTCATAAGACAAATAGCAGTTTAGAAGATGAATTTAGTGATTATGGAGAAAATTAAAATGTATCAAAAGTGTAAGCAATGACCTGACCTCACTTTTTGTTTTTTTACAATGTTTTACAATGATGCTGGTTATGGAAGAGACTAAGAATTTATATAAGGGTAAGGACATCTCAAACGTTATTATATAGTATATCATTATGAACCAAAAATTACCTAGAGCTTCAAATTGTTCAGATATCTGAAATGCCAGTTCTCTAGTTGGTGTCAATACAAGTGCAAAGTATCTCTGTGGGTTCTCCAATAAAGCTTGTAAAATTGGTAAAGCAAATGCTCCAGTCTTTCCTGATCCAGTTTCTGCTAATCCAATAATATCTTTGCCTTGTAAAGCTACTGGAATGGCCTCTTTTTGAATTTTTGACGGATTCTTCCATTTTAAATCAGCACATGCTTCGCAGAGTACGTCAACGATTCCCTAAAAAAACCCATGAGGTTATTAAAAATTTAAATTGCACTGTTAAATATAACCTCAAAACTGTCTTGTTTTATTAAAGAAAATTATAATTTAAGAAAATTTAGTTTTACAAAAACTTAGTTTTAAATTTTTACCAAACATTGGAAGACATAAAACTCTCATTGAGGTATTTTGTTCCTTAGTGATTGATACTTACTAAATCTTTAAATGTTACTGTATCTTCAATTTCTTCAGTTTTATTCTTCTCTTGTGTCGTGATATCTTCTACTTGTTCTTCCTCTGAACTACCACTCTCATTATCACTGTCTGCCGTCATTGTTTATTATTTACTCGTCGATTATTTTAAAACTTGAAGAAACTAACACATGACCATGCTTACAATTTACATAAATTGAAGTGACAGCTGGCTGTCATCAATCAGAACACTGGCTTTTTTACTAAACTATGTTTAGCCCTAGATACAAGAGATGTTTCACGTTATTTTTTTAAATATAAAAAAAATAATCTCGAATGACTAAAAAATATTAAATTACAATAAAAATGCAAATAAGACAACGATAATATTGCCTATTGTTTCGATACGACGAATAACGACATATTACATAAAACTTTTACGCTGTTTTCCAATTACAGAGTATAATACCCTACTTTGGCGCACAATGCCGAAGTTTGAACCATGGATGACAAATAAAAGTTTGAACATGAATTAGTTTTTAAATGCACCAGCAGAGGGCACTAGGTTCAGTGTTGAAAGGAAAAAATATAACTAACTAATATGTGTATAATTTATAATATCGTCGATATTATAATTTATATAATAAATATATAATAATATATAACTAATTAATATATAATTATATAAATAAAATATAAGCAAATATGACTAGCGATAGTGTAAATAAAATTTGGATCAAAGCCACTTTGAAGAAAAAACAGTTCTCATATTTTCTGCTATTGAGTGGGTATCCTTGTGCGCATCACAATAAAGCAGTACTTTTTAAAATGCTTGATTGAGCGGAGTGTTGCTGTAGTTGAAACATTCTAAGTTAGCACTATGCCGCATAATACGCTTTAGTACTTTAATTGGAAAACAGAAAAAGTCAATGTACAATAAGCAATTATTAGTCTCCATAATCTGTGCCGTGGTATAATTGTCATTTGTCAAACATTAGACGCGCTATTTGAGGTTAAAAACGGATTTTTGTTTTAAAAGCAATTGCGCTATAAAAACATAAGAATAATACAAATAAAACATGGCTAAGCATCATCCAGACTTAATATTCTGTAGAAAGCAACCTGGCGTTGGTAAGTTCTTACAAAAACTCACTTTTGCAAGGGAAATGTTTTCAACGAAACTACTTATTCAATTCTTGTAATGTATCGTAATCTTTTATGTTTACAGCTATCGGTCGTTTATGTGAAAAATGTGATGGCAAGTGTGTGATATGCGATTCATATGTACGTCCATGTACATTGGTGCGAATTTGTGATGAATGTAACTATGGCTCATATCAAGGGAGATGTGTGATTTGCGGAGGTCCCGGCGTTTCAGATGCATATTATTGCAAAGAGTGTACTATACAGGAGAAAGATGTAAGTTATTATATTTTTATATCAAGTAGCTTTTGAATAATATTTGAGGTGATGTTTCCATTGGTATCATCTTATTTTCTTATAATAATACATGCCATAATTTAGTTTTAAATATTATTAATTTATAGTATATTTTTTTCCTATGATAAATAGAACTTTATACACATTTAAATTTATAATTTAAAACATTAAAACATTATTTCTCGTTATAGGCTGATCTGAAGCTAACACTCAAATGCACTAAAGACATCATTCAAATGATTGATATTTAAAAAATATATATTAACATATTAATTAAATGTTTATTTACAGAGAGATGGCTGTCCAAAGATCGTTAACTTGGGAAGTTCTAAGACTGATCTATTCTATGAAAGAAAGAAGTATGGGTTTAGAAGACACTAGCAGTAATTTCATTGTCTTAAAGCTAATTAATGGCTTAAGGCAATGGACTTTTATTTAATGAACTGAAAAAATGTGATAGTGTAATTTTCTTGCAAGTACTTTATAAATGTGAATCTGCTCATTAATTGGAAGTACAATTAATTTTACAGAACAGTTAAATGGAAAGTTTACGGACTTAATATGAGAATGTATAATGTAAGAAATCTTGTACATTTCAAATTTGTCACTATCGAGAAAAACTCAAAAACATTATCAAATAATATAAAATGGTGGTAATAAAACAAAATTTCAACTTAAAACTTTTATTTCATACAAATCACAAAAATATTGTTGCTATGTATCTACACAGGTTTGCTCCAACACTACTTACATTTCTTACAATATTAATACTCAACCATCTACTTTTTATTGTCCATACATTCTATACTAATTTATTTTAGAATAATTAATATTGTATAAGATATGACTATAACAATAATAATACTGTACTTTTTTTATTTAAATTTTTATTATTTTTGAAGTTTCCATCTTCAAGGCATTCATTTAAAACTACTAATTTTTTTAAATGGAGAATTTCTAAATGTATCCAAAATAAACAATTTGATGTTAAAAATCAATACTCTAATGGTAGAAGCTCACATATATATTATTTAAATATACATACAATATACATTGAACTGTTATGTTGAATAGAGCAACAGAATTTATTAACTGCTTTCACTAATAATGCTGTCTGCGATGGTGCTAGTATGGTTGGTCCAGATGTTGGCATTACTTGAGCCATTATCCGAGTATGTAGGTCTGGCCGGTATTATTGGTGATCTCGTACACACACTGTAAGATTTTATTATAAAAGGATTATTATAAAGATTTATGTATTTAAATACTAGTCTTTGCTTGTGAAGGGCAGTGCAGGATATAGGCTACCTTCATTTCATTCAAATCTATTGAACCGCTAGTATGGAAGAAGTTATAACAAAAATACACATAGTTTAGCATTTATAAGATAAATGTGATGTAATTTAATAAGACGACATGTTTGGTTCAGTTTGTAGTGATCCTACTCGCTGTGCCAGTGGTCACAAGTTCGAGTCCCGCTGGGGGTATTTATTTATGTGACGAGCATGAATGTTTGTACTTCGGTCATGGGTGTTTATATTTATAGTATGTATGTATTTAAGTAGTGTGTAGTGTATCAACTATCTGGTATCCATAACACAAGCTTCGTAGTTTATCATGGAATTAGATGGTGCTGTGTGTTAATGTCCCAACATATTTATTAATATTAACAGTAATGGAATCCCATTCAAAACTTGGATCTCGTACTTCTGAGATTTTCATGTGCACAGTGAATTTTATTTGGCCAGCGTGATGGACTGTGGCCTATTTCCCTTGTATTGAGGGAGAAACAAGAAGATATGTGTGATATGACTAATTAGTATATTAAATATATTTATTCTTATTTACATTATATTTCTAGTATTATTTTTGTTTATTAGAAAGTGCCCTTGTCATGCAAAGTATTTGAAATTATTTCAATTTTACTATTTGTCGTTAATATTTTAAAATTTTAAGAGGACCTAGTTTGTGTGTAATATTTTAATAATAAATTTATTTATTTATATTTTGTTCAAACTAATCATGCAGCCCATGCGTAATTTCTGATGGTGACGTAAAAATCACTGACCTGTTACATCAGCTTTGTCCAAATTTAGTCCTACAAAGATTTTAACCAAGACAATTTTATAAAAAAAAATTAGAATTTCAAATAACTACATTTATTATTTATTACAAAATATTTCATTTAAATAGTATTATGTTTTATTTTTACATACATTTAGAGGAAATATTGTGTCGGCCAAATAAGCCAAGTTAGTAAGATAAAAGATTATAGGTTCGAATTTCGGCAAGAATTAGGTTAGCTTATTTAAGAAATATCAGGCCATTAGAATTTCTATTATATTTTATGTACTGCCAGTAAAAACTAAACATACCTATAAAAAATACGATGCGACAAAAGTAGACAACTTCACAGATCATGTTAATATGAAAATTAGAAACTCTTATTTTAGTATTAAGAATTAAATAAAGAAGAATTAGAATTAAGGACTTATCGTACAATACAAATTAACATAACCATGACCGTGTTCAAGAAAGGTACCTATTCAATTTGGATGTATACTTTTTTTTGTCTACGAGTATTACACAATTTTCCAATGTTTTTTCTAAAGAAAAATAAAGGTTTGTAGAATTACATACATACCTATAGTCATTTTGAAAATAGTATAACTTTTTAGTAATAAGAAAAATTCCACCACTTAAGAGGTACCCACATATTTTAAAGCGATTTTCAATTTTTATAACAGAAAAAATATATATACTTACGAGTTGACATCCTCAAGTTTCTTCAGAAGCCGTTCATTCTCGCGACTGAGCAGTTCCTGGTCGCGCAGCAGCTGGTCCCTCATCACGAACAACTCTGTATTCTCTTGCCTCAACGCGGTATTCTCCGTCATATGCAGCTGTATTAACTCTACTAACTCGCTTTGAGGTAATTGGTAAAGCTTGTTACTCTCTATCAGAGTTCCGCGGCTTCTTTGACCTGGAGATGGCAATGTAAACATCATCACAGTAATTGTATGTGTGTGTGAGTTTGTGAATGAGTGCGTGCTTTTGTTAGGTACCTACTTCATACTGACGGATCAAAGGATTTGAGTAAAATTTGGAATGAACATAACTTAGGGAGCATATATTAATTGCGTGAGCTTTTTTAGACAACTCCTCCCTTTGGTGAGATTTGGTGGGATTTTACTAAATCCCCCTTCCCCCAGCTCACGTAATTAATGGATGCCTCCTTATGTACATATATATATATATATATATATATATATATATATATATATATATATATATATATATATATATATATCGTAACAAAACCTATACGTCTGAGAGAATCTAGCAAGTTTTCTAAAAACATGCTTAGTCCGCCCGCACTCGGCCAGCGTGGTGAACTATCGCCTGATCCCTAGTTCCAGATTTTACCTTAGCGCCGCCCCTGGGCATAGTAAAAAATGCCGCCCTATTATCGAAATTTTGCATTAAATAGGTACAATTTCGATAGTTTCATTTTTTTTTATTACTAATTTTTTTTTAAATGTCACAGAATAATTTATAAACGATCTTAATTTTTCAAAAATTGTACTAGTTAATTTTTTTTTTTATTATTATTTTTTTGGAAAATAAAAATAAAGTATTTTCGATAACACGAAGTAAAAAAATTTTCGTACCATCCGAATTTTGCCGCCCTGGGCACTACCCCGAGTGCCCCTAGTGTAAATCCAGCGCTGCAGTGATCCCCCTCGTACTGAAGGCAGGCCCGTGCCCAGCAGTGGGACGTCAAAAAGGGTTGAATGATGATAATGAAGAGTGATATGAACCCTTACTGTATGAGTCGGAGTAGTCGCCGTGCACGTGCAGCGCGGCGCGCAGGTGCTGGTTCTCCGAATGCAGCGCTTCCACTTCCCTCTTAAGGCTCAGTATCAGAGCATCTCTGGCGTCCTGAGACCAATCCACAAAACGTATTTTTATTAAATCAAATGTAATTTACGGTTTTCATTTGAATAAAATTACTTATTATTTATATAATATTTTATTTATAAAATATAAAATAGAAAAAAAAAACATTTGTAATACGTAGTCTTGCGCTATTTTTTTATTCAAAATTACGATTTTTGTTGATACATAGGTCACTTTTAAACTGTTAGAGTTTCCACAAAAAAGCCCAAACAAAGTTTAGACACGGAGAAAATAGACTTAATTTAACTTGTAAGGGGGCTAAAATTAAATTATGTTAGTACATATTATGTTATCAGGGTACTGCAAAATTTATATTGGATATAGCAACGAGGTAAAGGTGTAAGTAAATAAACTACATATATAAAAAACTCACCATCTTAACAATAGGTTTGGATTTAATCTTCTTAGCTCTTGCAGCATACCGCAATGTGTTGATCGTCTCGTTCAAGTTCGACTTCGTAGGAGCTATACATGCGATCTAACAAATATTATCAAGTAAATAACATAAAAGATTATTTTTTAATTTAAAATATAAATATACTTTCAAACTTAAATGTTCCACCTCCAAAACATGAATTTTTCATTAAAATAAGAAACATGAAAATCGGTAAATAATTATAGAAGGTATTGCATAACATGTATGGAAAAAACCGAACGAAAGTACCCTGCCTCCTCCTTTTTTAAAGTTGGTCAAAAAGGATGAATTGTTTAATCAGTTTTTTTGGGTTTAAATAAACAAATCATATAGGTACATAGTCATTTAAAAAATATTTTTCCGACCCAACAATATTTACTAAAATTGAATTTTTAAAATTCAATCTAATGTAAGAAAGCACACTAAGCAATACGATAATAAGACAAAAGTTAAGGGAAATTAAATGAAATCAAATCGCTTATCAACTTCACTGACATATATATATCTGGGTGTCTGACTACTGAGTCGCATGTAACACATTGGTCTCACCATCAAAGTGACCCCATTCCCGGACAAGCTGTCGGCCAGCAGCTTGGTCAGCTTGCTGTCCCGGTACGGGATGTGGCCTTTCTTCTTGCCATCACTAAGCTGGGCTATGCAGTATCCTATAAATATAACTTTTTAAATTTTCACTATTCATAATCGTATAATAATGACATTACAGGGCTAAAACACATAAAATCATCTATACTTAATATTATAAAGAGGTAAAGTTTGTGAGTTTGTGAGGTTGTAGGGGGTAATTTCTGGATCTACTAAGCCGATTTAGATGAAATTCGGTAAGAAGATAGTTTGAGACCCTGGGAAGGACATAGGGCAATAACTTTTATTCCGGAAATCATCCCTTAAGGAGGTGAAAATGGTAATGAAAGTTTGTATGGGGAATCAAACTAGGGACGAACCCGAGCGAAGCAAGGGTGAGTCCCTAGTAATTAATAATGACACTACACAAGACCACAAGACAATTTAAGATATTTCTAGGAAGTAGATGTATCATGTAAGTGCGATATCATAATATGTCTCATCACTGCTACAATTTTATGATGTGTTTTAAAAAACTAAAAAATAGGCTTTGGATCAACTGTAACTTATAGAACCATCAAAATGAATCAAGAGTCTAAACTCGATAAGTATTATTGGTAGCCATTGAAGAGTATTTTAACCGATTATTTTATTTTTAAAGTTATTATTTATTAAAAAAGTTCCATTATCAAACGGAATTCCATCATCGGATCAGCTCGATGTTATTAAATTATTCACATTTCACATACTAACGTTTTGTAATAAGGTTTAAATCGTTTAGATGAACACTAAATCGACTCTTGAACATAGTTATAAGTTACAAATAAAGCTAAGGCGTGAAAAAAATTAGAGTAAAGACAGGAGAAGTCACTGTTGAAGAACTATGATAATTTCCCCACGATCACGAACGATTATACATACTGACATTTCAAATGTAAAAATTGCTTTATTTGAAGACTCAATAGTGCTTGTAAAAGTTTATTTTAGCACCTGATAAATTTTGTAAGAAATTAATTAAAATTGTAAGAAATCTATTGTTAACTGATACGCCGGCGTGTCCGCGGTCGTGGAGGGATTAATAAATAAATTTTAATTTGAGTCGCACGTGTATCAACTCAAGGCGCGATCACGCTGTATGTCATTATCTTACAAAAGCGTCTAAACTAGTAGCAGCGACTTCTCACCGAATGAGCGTTTATTTGAAAATTTGAGCGCGCTTTTATTTATTTTTTTGTGAAAACAACTTTAAGCATTTCATTTAAGTTTCAATTTACATTGTTGTATATTTATTTTAACTAGAATAAAATTACCTAAGCACAATTGGTGACAGTTTTGAGAGAATTTTTTTATGGGATTATGTATCTAGTACTCTTTTGATCGATGACTATAGTGTATTAACTTCGAAACCGTTCACTATAAAAGTTGTTTTTTTCAGTACTTACCTAACACCATAAGACTTCTATTAATATTATTAGCTTCCTCCAAAGTCTTGCCGGTGCTGTTGGTGCGCTTGGTCATCTCGCTGCCGGCGAGGTCCACGAAGTTGATCTTGCCGTGCGTGCAGCGGCCGTCGGCGTCGCGGCGCACGCGCACGCACAGCAGCGAGTGCGAGCGCGACGAGTGCGCGTTCATCGCGTGCGACCCTACTGCTCTGTTGCGCATACCTAGCGATGTGGTTATGAGTAGTGTCTAGAAAGTGTCTGTTTGTAATGTCAAAGTAACAGCTTTTTACTAAATGCATATGGGATTATATACGGTATTTATAAGAAAAACTCATTTTTTTAAATTTTTGTCTGTCTGTTTGTTTCAACTAATCTGCGAAACGGCTGGGCCGATTTTGACGGGACTTTCACCGACAGGTAGTTGATGTTATAAGGAATAACTTAGGCTACTTTTATTTCAGTAAAAGAATTAGGGTTCCGCTTAAAAAAATTAAAATGTACTTAGGGATGAACCCGAACGAAGCGAGAGTGAGTCGCTAGTTAATAATAATAGTAATACTAAAAGTGAATAGCACACCGTAAGAAAGGAAAAAAAAGAACACATGTTCAGTTCACACGCGGTAGAAGTGAAACTTTCAAAGAAGTAATCTTTAAGATAATGAGATGAATGTATAATTCAGGAATAGGATAATTGTAGGATTTATAAAAACTATTTTCTATCTCATTTTCTCGCACGTTAAAACCTATAGATCAGTGGGCGGCAACACAAGGCCCGCGGGCCGCGTGCGGCCCGCGAGCTTCGTCCATGCGGCCCGTAAATGTTTTATAAGTAAAACTTTTATAGGTACCAACCAAAATAAATAAATATTATAATTATAAAGTAATTATTAAGTAGGCGGGAAATTTAAACAATCGTGCATTACAGTGAACACGCTAATGCCATCTGGTTTCGGAGAATTGAAAAGGTTTGCTCATCAGTTAATTACAATTATTGGTAGTACTTATTTATATGAACTAACTTTTTCAATCCTTAATTACCCAAAAAATCCACAGATCTCGTGTCTGCCACAACCTTAGTGTACATTGAAAATGAATCCGCCAAATGAACTGAACTAATTTTTTTACATATTAATTACTAAAAAAACAACCGTTTTTGCCCGCGTTCAGACTACAAAAAAGTAATACTTCGAATGCTTTACAGCATCCATGGTCACGGGAAAGACTGAGGTGTTACATGTCTTGAATGTATAGTTGTTACAGACAGCCTACCCACAATTAACAAAATGAAAGTTGCACCAATTACATTACAATATTTTAACTTTAAACATTTTTATAATTTTATAATTTTAATTATAATTGAATATGGAAAATTGTTTATTTAATTTTTGCTATTATTTTTATAATTATTACAATTTTAAAAATATTAATTAGTAATCTATATTTAGTGTTGCCATTATTATATTTATAACCATAAAGAAAAATATAAAATATAGTATTAATTATTTAAGCCATATAATTTAAAAAAAGTTAAGATTAATTAAGGATAATAATTTTAATTTAGTTTGCTATTATTTAAAAAACAAATTACTAAGCAACACTATTAATATATACCTTTACAAATGAAAAATGAAAAATATTAATCAGATAAGCTGTCATTTTGATCTACACAGTATGAACTTACTACATCATGAGTCATACTGTGTATCGAAAGAAGACCCATACTGATAGGTACTTGAATGGTGAATCTCACCACCACCCTTCACAGTTAGCTACCGTGGGAAAATCTTTGTTTCAGAGGGCACGCGGGATCTGTGACGAGCAACACCTGGCCGGAGAGCTGCAACATGTCAAGCAAGTTCTGCGAGACAACAAGCTGCAAGTGCCGCGCCTACGTCACAGGGACCGAGTGAAACCAGCCACAGTCGAGCGCGTCCCTGCAGTCTTGCCATACATGAAAGGAGTCACTGACAAGATTGGCTATATTCTAAAGCGAGCTTCAATTAAAACTTACTTCAAGCCGCCAAGGAAAATTAGTCAGTTCTTACCACCTGTCAAGTGCCACATCCCTCTACAAGATGCAGGAGTTTACAAGCTTGATTGCGATTGTGGGCTCTCTTACATTGGACAAACAAAGCGATCCATTAGAACCCGGGTCAAAGAACACATAGCTGATGTGAAGCACCGTCGCAATACAACATCTGCTGTCTGCAAACATAGCCAGGACCGCCCAAGCCATTATATTCGTTTCGATAGACCTCAAATCCTGGCGAAAGAAAACCGATATCGCCCAAGAATGATTCGAGAAGCCATTGAAATTAAAACATCCAAATTTCAATAGGGAAGATGGCTGGATACTACCATCGTCATGGGATCCTGTTATTAATATAATAAAATCATTTTTCATTTGTTTAAATAATAGCAAACTAAATTAAAATTATTATCCTTAATTAATATATGGCTTAAATAATTAATACTATATTTTAAATATAGATTACTAATTAATATTTTTAAAATTGTAATAATTATAAAAATAATAGCAAAAATTAAATAAACAATTTTCCATATTCAATTATAATTAAAATTATAAAATTATAAAAATGTTTAAAGTTAAAATATTGTAATGTAATTGGTGCAACTTTCATTTTGTTAATTGTGGGTAGGCTGTCTGTAACAACTATACATTCAAGACATGTAACACCTCAGTCTTTCCCGTGACCATGGATGCTGTAAAGCATTCGAAACGTCGGGAACCAAAAATCAAAATAAATTCGCGAAAAAATCCGAAAAGATAGTTTTATTTTACAAAAAAGTATTTGGATGCATAAAGATATTATCTATATATATAATAAAACTGTAGAGGTCGAATGTACATAACATAGAAAAAATATGCTATAAACCGAGTCAGGGGGATGTAAGCAGTGAAAAATAGAATAATTTTTTTGTTTCTCTCTCTGTTTGTCTGTTTCATTCTGTTGACAGTCAAAAAACTATAGTTACTTACACAGCTTAGTACACAAAAACCACTGATTGGATTTTGATGAAACTTTACAGTAATATAGGTCATACATCAGAATACAAAATAGCTTACTTTTTATCCCGGATAAATGTACGGTTCCCGTGGGATAGATGTTTTCGTTTATTTGTAACGTATTATGCACACAACATAGACCCCAAAACAATAGTTATTCAAAAATTTGTCTGTATGTCTGTTTGTCTGTTTTTGTATGCGCGTTTCATAGTAATGAACCGATTTCAACGAAATTTGGTGAAGTGATAACATATTACTCGAGTCAACGCTTAGGATACCTTTTACTTCAAGAAAATCTTTCTTTCTCCGGGAAGATACAATAACTTCTTTTATCGAGTCCTCCCTAGAAACCTTCCGCTGGCTAAACCTTAAGACATACATACATCAAAATAATATACTAAAAAATTGTAGGTCTTGAAAAGTCCTACAGGAAAGTTCTGAATTGTATATGTATATCTCCTAAGCAATATCTATTCTTATCTATACCTATAATAAAACTAACTTAGTCAAATCGATGTGCGCGTTTCACGCAAAAAGTACTGAACCGATTTTAATTCAATTTTGTATAGTGATAACTTAGTTACTTAGTGATAACGGGTCAACATTTAGGATACCTTTTACGACAGGCGAACTATTCATTCCCACGGGAAAACACAATAACTGGTTCTATCGAATTGTCCTTAGAAATTTATATGGTTAAGGTACACTCGCTATAACTATTTTCATTATTATATGTTATTGTTTTATTATACGTTATTTATTCTATCTATAAATATAATAAAACTGTAGAGGTCGAATGTTTGTACATAGAAAAAAATGCTGAAAACCGAGTCAGTTATCTTCTTACATTCCGTAAGAAGAAAAATAGAACAAATCCAGATTTTTTTTTTCTCTGTCTGTCTGTTTGTACGGGCTAATCTCCGAAACTATTGGACCGATTTAAATGAAATTTTGCATGGTCGTACCTTATATTACCGGTCAACATCTTAGATACTTTTCATTTCAGAAAATTAAAGAGTTCCCGTGGGATACTTAAAAAACTATAATATACTATACAGCTTAGTACACAACAACTTATGCACCCAATTTAGTAAACTTTAACATTCTGATACCTTATATTGCCGGTCAAACAACAGGTTACTTTTCATCCCGGAAAAATGAACAGTTCCCGTGGGAACTAATAGATCTCCATTACTGTTTTTCTAGAGGCGAACCCGAGCGAAGCGAGGGTGAGCCGCTAGTGTACAATAAAATAAAGGTTCCATACAATTCATGAGTGTTGCTGTTTTCGTTTCAGATCCATTCTAAATGTTCACAAAAAACTTTTTAACCAATATTTAATCTGTATCATTATAAATACTACAAACATATCAATTAATCCGGTATTTTAATTATTATTGAACGTGTCTTAACATTACCTTCTTCCAAAACGGCAAATAAATCGTCCAGCTCTTCACAATCAACTGTAAATTGATTTTCAACATAAAAGCTTCGACTTTCCTTCGACCATCGCACTTGGAGAGGTTTCCTGGAGCTACCAGGATTCAGTAAATCTATTACCTGAAAAGGAATCCTTTAACTTTTTCATTGAATAACACTAGATGGATACCACTTAACTTATACTATACATGATTTCATAAAAGTAAACAATATTTTTATGTACATACATGTATTATTACTAAAGAATAAAAAAATATTACCGTCATGATTAATTTTATTTCATCATATAAATTATAATAAGAAATATTCAATGTTTTGTCTCACACTGTACCAAATCTGACTTGTTCAAACTTAGCTTTCCACTTTAAATGACATATGTACTAAGTATAATAAGTCCCTATCTACGTTTTAACGTTTAATATAGATTTCTCAGAGATGAGATATTTTCCCGCAGTAAAAAGTATCCTATATGTTGACCCGGATAACCAGCTATTATTATCATATCAAATTTCATCAAAATCCCTCCAGTCGTTTTTCAGATAGACAAAAAATCTAAAAACTATAGATTCGGCCTCTGTATCCATAATAATGTCTATTTCAGTAAGATTTTCCAAAAAATATTTAATGTACAGATTCGGCTTAGTTACAATTTTATTATATGTATCAATTTGAATACAAGAAGCAATAAAAATTAACAACTTACTTTTTCATTATAAATTTCTAAGAAAGAAGCTTTGAGGATGAAATGAGAGTCCGGTCGGTCCCGTATAAGTTGGAAAAGATATACGAAAGATCGAACCACGAGCCCGTGCTCTGGCGAGTATGGACTTGCGCCGCTCTCCACCTAAATTGCAAATTAAACCGGCTTGGATAAAATGGATATAGTCTTAACAGTTATTAATTGCTCTCCCTTTAGGGATAAAACTTTTTCTTGGTTATTAAATAGTTACTCATGTACACCATTAAAAAGTTTTGAAAAGCACTTTACAGTGTAATACGTAATATCCATATAAATATACAGTTGAAGCATTTACTTTATTCAAATAACTTTATTCAATTAGACTTATTACAAGTGTTTTTGAATCGTCAATTTAATTTAAACGTCAGTGTAGTCAGTTCGTGAGAAAGCTACCACCGGCTCGGAAAGCAGTTCTGCTGGGAAGAGCCGGCGAGAAACTCAACAGTTGCTCTTTTAAATATCGATATACAGGGTCATTTTTTAATTTACTGAAGATATTAGACCAAGGTCAAGAATTTTTGAAACCAAAAAAAAATATAGTAGAATGAAACCCATTGGAAAAAGAAGAGAATATAACAAAAATGAAAGGAAAAATATTTAACGGGCGATCTGAGGTCGGGAAGTTGGAGGGGGTGAGTTTTTAAGGGTAAAAAACGGTTTTTCTCGATTTCCGGCAAAACTACAAGTTTTATGTGAAAAATATTTTTTTTTGTTTTTTATTTTTATCTTTTAAAAAAAAATCATTCACGAAATTCAGTGAAAACTTACCTTTTTATGTCCCAATAATACAGTAATTTTTTTTGATTTAAAATATTTATTTTTTCACCTTATTTTGGCTTAATATCAAAAAAGCACCCTAATTTTCAATCGAAAATTCTCGCATCAAAATATCTGCTTTTTTGAAAAAGTCGATAGGCTTTTTGTTCGTTGAAATCTCTATTTTCTAATGATGTAAAAAAATTTACATTACTATGGTAAATTTTCTCAGAAAATGCAATTAATAAAGTCAATATTTAATAAGACATCTACAAAATTTTGAGAAAGTTGTAGAATCTTCTTTAAATTATATGCGTAGATGCCTATTTATTGCTATTTTAAGATAACTTATATACCTGAGTGACCTACGGAAAATTTTAGCACATCAAAAAATATTTCATAGACAAGTGGGGAAGGGGCTAGGAGGGTCTGGTCTATACTCTTTGCATTAAGATTATGTGAAGAAAGTGTAAATGCAAAAGGTGTAGATCTTTTTATTACCTACAACTTTGCTTATTATTTTTTTTCACTTTTTACCATTTTCAAAGGCCTCAGCCCTGGTCTTTATGGATATCAAGTGAAAGGGTTTGCTGAGAAGAATACGAAAAAAGTAAAAAACATTAAAAAAATTAAAACATTTCAAAAAACAAGCTTTTATTTAAATGCTCTAAAAAACAAAGAAGTATAACTTCTTGCGTGCGTAAAAGTATACACACCTTTTTTTCCAATAAATGTTTCTTGTGTTTTTTTTATTAAATTGACAACTATTTTATTTATGAACCGATTGAAATAAAACAAATACTAAATGTTAAGGAAAGTTTACAACAATATATTAATGAAAACTGCACCCAAATCGGTTAATCCGTTTCCGAGTTTAGCGCGCACAAACGCACAGACTTAGACAAAGCACTTTTTGCAGATATATTTGTTAGGAAATGAGTATCTATGTTTTCATATATCAATTAGTTGAAGTTATCGTTCTCCTTTTCTGAAGTAACTTAAAAATTTAAAATAATAGTGACAATGGAGAAAAGCAGATGCCAAAGTATCATGTTTGGTTATTTTTGTTTGTTTGTTTAAAGAAATACAATGAAGCTTTTTGCAAATGAAAGCTTATAAAAACTTAACTTTGCATATTTTGATTTCGAGATACAAACTCAAGCGATACGGCAATCCAACATAGTTTAAAGTTTTCTATAAAAATGAATGTTGGTAAGCGCATAGCTCAAGAATGGCTGGACCAATTCAGCTAATTTTTTTTCGTATGTTCCTTAAGATCCGTGGAAGGTTTAATAAAGAGAAAAAATGGAAATATTTTTTTTTTAAATTTATATGGTTACTAACGCTGGCTAATAACTATTTATATCTATTTAAAAAGTACCTAGCGACGAACTCGAGCGAAGTGAGGGTGAACCGGTCAGTTTTTAATAAAAAATAGTGTGTTTTAAATAGATTTTTCTCATATACCAAGTGCTTTAATAGGTCACCAACACAAAACTCTTTTCTTATTCTTTTATTTTCATTTATATCAATTCGTTCCGACATAACATGACAAAAGAAGTGATTGAAATGAAACCATTATAATATTATAAGTTTATGTAAACTTAATTCATTTTACTTTCTTTGCAGCTTTTGGAGGAAACCGACTGAATAAAAACCATTATTGATCTTGGAATGGCATTGACAAGAACGGTCCGTACGCCCATCGAATAATTACCTATCTGAAATTGGGTAACTAATTAGTTGCTTATTATGTTAGGTTTTCTTTTCATTTTGAATAATATAAAGTCATTCAATAGTATGACTTTATATTATTGTCCATGCTAATATTATAAATGTTAAAGTTTGTGAGAATGAACGGATGGATGGATGTTTGTTACTCTTTCACGTCAGAACGGCTGAACGGATCTGGATGAAATTTAACACAGATTACAGACAGTCTGGAATAGCACATAGGTTACTTTTTAACCCGAAAAAATGTTCCATTGGGATTTGTCTAGGGACAAACTCGAAGCGAAACGCGGGTGAGTCGCTAGTCTCTATATAAATGTATGATTTGAGTCCAGATTATTATATTACGTAAGTATATTACCTAATAATATTTTAAAAAGTTCTAATGAAATTCGTTTCTGCGAATCGTAAGCTAAGCTTAAATATTCAAGCACCAAATTATATTGCAAAATATGTTCTTCAAAATATTTTAACATAAACAAATTATATGATTCTCCTCCTCTTTTGAAAAAAATCCCTCCAAGATTTGAATCTGTGACCTCCGATATATTATTTAAAGCTAATCAGGTAATCAAACACACAGAACCAATATACCCCTGAGCACTCTGCCGAAGTCGTTTATTTTAAACCTTGACAGCAGGGTGGGGGGTCACTATAACTTCCTATAGTGATAATAGCCGTGATGTGTGGACACAATATGTTGTGTCACGCGAAATGCTTTTATATTCATAAGTGAAATTACAAAGCTCTGTCATAATGTTCTTGATTATTATCATTGAAATTGTCAAAATAAATGTTTCCTTATTATATCTTTCGAATTATTTTCAAAATGGCCTATTTTATGTCGTTTTGGTAAATACCTAATATACGTCTACAGAAAATGTTCAAGGACGACTTTACTAGGCTACTTGGAGTCCATAAAAATGGTTTTGATATTATTCAACTATAGTACTTTACTAGATTTTTGTTTTTGATTATTTTTAGTAGCATATTTTTATGAATACTTTAAAAAAAATTTTTTTTTATTTTCATACTATTTACGGCCAGCCGATATGAAAATATCTAATTTTGTTTTTTTATTTTATAGTCGAAGGTGTTTTCGAAAAAAAGATTATTTGCTTTTCATGGAAAAAAACTAAACAAAGCCGCGGGCGACTATATATGATAAGCGCAACATAACAGCATAAAAACAGAATAATACAATAAAAACGCAGACAAAGCCGGGGCGAAGGTAAAGTTTTAATAATTTGATGTCGGTCTATAATTTTATCTTTTATAAATATTTTATTTACATAAAGCTTTGTTATATAATTCAACCCTTACAAATAATTCAAATGGCGTTTAACGGTTAAAAGTTGGAAAATATCAGGTTTTTATATGCGGTATTTATACAGAAGAAATGTATAATCGAATCGATCCACCCATGAGGTTATGGTGGTCACATGACTTTTTAATGGCAGACAGTACTTTTGTTTTAAACAATGACATACGATGTTTCGGTTGTCGAAATAGAATTACTCGTAAACTGATTAACGACTCTCTTTGGTTATGTAATGAATGTTTATATTAGGCATGTCAATTTATATTTTGATAGGTTGATGAACGTAAAAATTATCCTAAAAATAATATTAATAATTATATTAAAAGTATTATTTTTGTAATATTTTATCTAATTATCTAAATCTATACTAATATTATAAAAAGGTAAAATTTGTGAATTTGTGAGGTTGTAGGGTGTAATCTCTGGATCTACAGAACCGATTTAGATGTTTGGTAAGAAGATAGTTTGAGACCCTGGGAAGGACATAGGATAATTATATTGACTTTTTATCCCGGAAATCATCCCTTAAGTGGGGTGAAGATGGGGATGAAAGTTTATATTGGCAAGCAAGTTACTTAATTAGGTAAAATTATTAATAACTTTAAAAAACAAGAAGAATGTCCGAAACAGAATATAACTAGTACCGAAAATTAAAAATAAATACGCATAATTATAAACTATTTTATTAAATTATAGTAAACGCTAAAACTACTTAATACGCTATTAATTGTAATTACACTTGAAAGATATAGGTAAATAGATGATTTAATATAAATAATTTACTGTACAAATTATTTATTATATTTTATTGATTACTAACGACTCATCCTCGCTCCGCACATGTTCGTCCCTACTAACGTTTCAACGTTTAGTATAGATTTCTCAGAGATGAGATATTTTCCCGCAGTAACAAGTATCCTATATGTTGACCCGGATAACCAGCTATACCCCCCCCCCCCCCCCACGTGCGTTCACCTTGACGTGGTGGGGGGGCTCAGTAGTGACCGGCAATTCAGCCAGGCGCGAAGCCAAGAAACGCACAGGGAGGTGGCCCACTGAGATGTGCGGTGGGAGATGGCCCTCTTCGGAGGGTGGTGTACCATGCGGGTTGCTCCTAGTACTTCTCTGATAGCAAAGTGGACCTTGGAGCAACCCCATTGTGGTCTGCTTCGGCAGATTTGCAGTCGGGGCGTCGTAGTTGAATGCGTAAGCGGTCCTGCGACGCCCCATTAAGACGGGGGAAGGTTTTGTTGGGTTTTAGTGGGTAGTACTGGCTTTGCCAGTGAGTCCCACACCTCATGCGTAAATGCATTTCCCAACGTTAAAAAAAGCTATCATCATACCAAAGTTCATCAAAATCCCTCTGTGATGCATACAGACAAAAATTCTAATAACTATAGATTCGGTCTCTGTATCGAATAATAAATAGGTAATGCCCATTTCAATAAGATTTTCCAAAAAGTATTTAATGAGAAGATTCGACTACGTTAGAATTTTATTATGTATATGTATAGATTATTATTATTTATATTAAAACACTTTCTTACTTACAAGTCCTGGAGGTCCTGTCAACGTGTGTGTCTTTCCGCTTCCAGTTTGTCCATAACAAAATGCAGTACACGAAAACCCTTCTACAGCCATTTCCAATAGACGTTTGATGCCAGAATATTCTAGAACGTCTTCCTATATGCAAAAAAATGTTATATTTGTTATTATTAATAATTCAACTCTTTTATCGTTAATGTGAGGGGGGAAGCCATAGTTTAACACCGCTGGCCCAACAAAGGGTGGAAACGATCACACGTCTTTCGATAACTGATTAGGTTCTTTCAGGCAATTTGCCTTACAATATTTTCCTTTACCGTATTAGCAATCGATAATCATATTGAAACTTATTCGCAAATGAAAAGGTCAGCGCGAGACTCGGTTCATAGCCTGCTTCATTTGGCTTTTTGAGAGGGCGTTAATTATTCGGCTTCCCATTATTTTTAACTAGTAATATAAAAATAGTTATTGTTATTTTAGTTTGTACATTGATTCATTTTTTTAATAATTTCTACGCCAATTTTAATAATGAGTTTTGACATATTAAGCTTTTATAAAGCGAAAAGCATGTAAGCATATGTATATTGGAAGTGTGTTGTTGTCAGAGGCACTTACTTGGGTGGCAGCAGGTTCGAATACAACGTTGTAGGAGAAAATTTTGGGTTTTTGTCCTGCTACTGTACCCTGGCAAACAATTTGACCTTTACCAGGAAACTCAAGCATTTGTCTTTCTCGGATTGAACGTTCCTTATCGTTGGTTGGTCGGACTCTAAAACATAACAATTGTTTTTTTTATTACAACATAATATTTTATAAAATACTGTTTTTACATCCCACTACTATTATAAATGCTAAAGTTTTTATATTTTGTGTGCAATTTGCATGTATTTTTGCTATTTCTCCAAGCTGAAACAGGAAGATAAAGGATGTTTAATGGACAGATAGATGATGACCTAAATTAATTCCTACTAGTCGTCTCAGTACTGAAAGTGCTTTTAATACATAATTATTGACTTTTAAATGTTAAGAATTAACAATTGGTATAAAGTACACATTTTGCTTAGAACAAGCTGAAAATATGTATTTTATCTATATATGTATATAAATCTTCATAGAAATAAAACTTAGCTTTTGAAATAGAGGAAAAAATGTCTCTACTGTAAAGTACAACAAGATTTGAACAAATAAGCTCTGGGGACTGGGGCGACATACTGTTAGTAATAAGGCTTGCCAAAAGACAAATGTCGCTATCTGTGTATAATATCTAATACTGTAAATACCCAATGCATCTAGCTTTTATTAGTTAAACTCTTTTATCTTTTTCTTTTTGTATAGGTATGACCTATTTTATTAACAATAAAGGAATTACAATTATACTTAATTATATATAATATAATACTTAATTCACTCAATTATTACTCTACATTCATGTCCGCGTGGAATAGTGGCAAGAATGCCAGCCGCATTCTCCTGCTAAAGTTACTTAAGCTTACCTAACAACTACATTGATATTGTCTTCATCAGCGCTGAGACTGGTGGTTGAGCCCTGGGTTCTCCGGTCCACGCTGCCCGCTCTACTGCTGCCACTATAAACCGTTTTAATATATTAATACCAGCGACTCACCCTCGCTCCGCTCGGGTTCGCCTTTGTTACTTAAAAAATGGGGGGTGAAAAATACTTTACGACATATTCTCATACTCACCACATATACAAAAAACATCATTAAAATCGGTCAAGCCGTTTCGGAGGAGTACCACCACAAGCACCGTTACACACAAGATATTTATATATATCTATTCCTTGAGAATAATTTTGAAAACCGATTCATAATATGATTTCGCGTAACAACAACTACTGCGTAAAAACAGTTGCTCATATATTTTTTATGTTTTTTTATAAATATGTTGCTTTGTAATCTAGCTAGGCGAAACAATGGCGTTCATTGTGATTAAAAAAACAATTACACATGCAGTTATCGGCGCAAGCTATGGAGGAACGAAATATTTTTTGTCAAACGCCTGTGAACATGGCAGTATGTATGACTGCACTAACTTTAGTACAAATTCGAGTTTCTGGCTAATATTCCACTGCATTCTGTAAATTCAAATATCTGCATAACAAAATTCTCACTACTGACTTATACTCTACGTACAACGGTACACAGTGGCCCTAGAAGTACAAAATGGTGCAGGAGTCGTAAAAACAAGAAAAGTACAGAATAAGAAATAATTTTTCAAATGTTTACACTTAAAGGGTATTTAAATCTATTTAATCCTCTAAGTGTAAAGATCTGCAAAAAAATAATTTATAGTATGGAATTGAGTATCTCCTTCTTTTTGAAGTCAGTCAAATGTATTATTCTTATTATTAGTGATGATGTTTTATATGGTATTAGGCTTATTTCAAATTGCACTTTTTAATCATCTTGAATTCGATTAATCTTTACGAACAGCTATTAAAAAGTTTAAACTTTTAGGTGGACGTGGTTGGGAAAATTCTGAGCTATGAAAGAAGTCAGTTGGTCGATTTTGATAACACATACGTTATAACGTTTTAAATATCCAATATTATGAGTCAAAAATTCGAGCCATGTTTTTGAGTGGGTGTCTTCGATCGATACAACAATCAACATTAAAAAAAAATCTATGAGAATAATAAATAATCAATTTGAATGAAATGTCATAGAAACGAAAACTAATGAAATGTCAAAGTAGTTTGTATAGGTGTTTTATTTACGTAAGAATGTCAGTACTCTGTAATTTTTTAACATCTATATATGCCATGGATTTTATCATTTATTTATAAATCCAATATTTATCATTTATCGAACTGCTATTATAAATACAAAAGTTTGTATGTATGGGTATGTTTGTTCCCTTTTTACGCTGAAACTTCTAGACGGATATGTATGAATTTTAGTACACGTAGTAACACGTTAGCTATTGTTAGGCACCCAGGCAAACACCCGAGCGAAACATGTGTAAGTCGCTAATATAAAATATATGCAAGTTTATAAGTTCGTCTTTTTGATGCTGTAATGCTGAAATTAATTAAATTAAAATTAAAATTAATCCTCCAATTTTATTACAAGCCATTTCAACGGCGCCGTGGCTCAGTTGGTTAAAGCGCCTGTCTAGTAAACAGGAGATCGTGAGCTCGAATCTCGCCGGGGCCTAGTCATGATTATAAACATATAATTTTATATGTTTTTTTATATATTAACATCTAATGACAGATATGATTCTATTATATAAACTACTAGCATTGCCCGCGGCTCCGCCCGCGTTCAGATGACTAAAAACCAAATTCTTAGGTTTTACATATTAGTACACTCTTACATTGCAGTTTTTGTATTTTTTTCTCAGAAATGAGACATTTTCCCGCGGTAAAAAGTATCCTATATGTTGACCCGGATAACCAGCTATCACCATACCAAATTTCATCAAAATCTCTCCAGTGGTTTTTCCGTGATGTGGTAACAGACAGACAGACAAAAATTCTAAAAACTATAATTTCGGTCTCTGTATCGATAATAAAGTCTATTTCAATAAGATTTTCCAAAAAATATTTAATATACAGATTCGGCTTAGTTACAATTTTATTATATGTAGGTATAGATTTTAAAATTATATTGACAATGCTTATCGAGTTTCAATGGAACATCTCCGTAATTTTCTTATTCAAAAAGTAATAATTTTTAGTTATCTACCATTTAATAGTGTCTAAATATACGGGTAAGGTATATAGAGAGAACTTTTCTGGTGAAAATTTTCAAGTTCACATATCGAAAAGTATTGACATCCGATTTTTCAGAAATCGATTGTTTACTTTTAATACAAATTGATCAGTTTAGTGATTTTTTTTAATATATCATATCTATACTAATCTATACTAATATTATAAAGAGGTAAAGTTTGTGATATTGTGAGTTTGTGAATTTGTGATGTTGTACCTAGGGGGTAATCTCTGGATCTAATGAACCGATTTTCAAAATTCTTTTACCAATAGAAAGCCACGTTTTTTCTGAGTGTCATAGGCTATATATTAACCCGAAGAATGAAAAAGACTTTTTTATGGTAGTCGGATTTGCAAAGCAAGTCGGAGAAAATACGGTCAAACGAAAGCGTTTCTTACGAACGCTGCCTTAACGATGAGAGATATATGATTATGTTCTAGAGAAAAGTTGTAGAGCTTAATAATGTCTAACTTTTACATTTAAGTTACAAAAAGTAGTTTTTTATATTAAAAATTATCGGTAGGTCATGTTTATTGGTCATATTATCAACAATTCTGAATTCTTATCAAAATAAGTAAATTTATCGTCTAAAATATTTAAAACAAAAGACTTTTCCCTATTACTGCATATAATTTGGACAAATGGTTAAAGAAATAATACAACATATTCGTAGGTATGGAACCGCGACCGTATCGTAACCTATTGAGTGATATTTCTATAAGATGGTTTTTTTTTCATATACCTACAATACTAATACTATACGTCAATCTGTCTATACTAATATTATAAAGAGGTAAAGTTTATGAGTTTGTGAATTGTACGTTTGTGATCTACTTACTTAACCGATTTAGATGAAATTTGGTAAGAAGATAGTTTGAGACCCTGGGAAGGACATAGGATATATTTTTCCCGGAAATCTATATATTATATATTTTTATCCGAATATTTTATATTTTTATCCCAGAATCATCCCTTATGGGGATGAAAATGGTTATCAGATATTTTGGAAGTCGGTGCCAGCCTACAATATTTAAAGATATGAATGTTTAATAGGTAAATATGTATTTTACGTATCGAAATATATTAGATTTGCTATGCATCGGCTGGCACCGACTTCGAAAATATCTGATTAGGTATCTTTTCTAAATAAAAACCTCCGTTTAGTTATTTTTACATTTTAGTGCCTGGAAGTCGGTTTTTATTTTTTGTTAAAAAGTTTTTTTGTACTGTATTCGGCCCTTTTGTAACGTCCCACTGTAGGGCGTGGTCTTCCCTTCAATACGAGGGGAATCAGGCCATAGTTCACCACGCTGGCCAAGTGCGGGTTAGCGTCACATGGCTTTCAAAAATTTGCTAGGTTCTCTAAGACATACTGGGGTCCTCCTAACGATGCTCTCCTACACCGTAAGACAAGTGTTGGATATAATTCGCACATGAAAATATCAGATATGCGCCTATTTATATATAGATATTATTGTACAATATTTTACGTAATATATTTTACTTTGTCAACCGACTTCAAAAAGGAGGAGGTTCTCAATTCGACTGTATGTTTTTTTTTTTTATGTTTGTTACCTCAGAACTCCGTCATTTATTAACCGATTTGGACAATTTTTATTTTGTTTGAAAGGGTATACTTCCAGATTGGTCCCATTTAAATTTCAAAAAAAAATACCACCCCTAAGGGTGGAAAAATAGCTAATGATGAATTTAACCTACTTCTAATTGTCATATTAACTTTAAATTTGCAAGTGTTTTTATTTCCGTTGATAGTACAGTGGTTCGGTATTGTTGACCTGATCTGATGGTAAGGCCAGAAGGTGGATAGGTGGAACTCTTCAACGGCTAATAGTAGATACTTTGAGTTTGGGCTTATTTTGTTTGATTTGACAAGCCTAACACGTTGGAATTCTTACTTTGCTACTACTGTCTACACTAAAAAGGGAAAAATAAAAACTTCTTAACAAAAAAATAAAAACCGACTTCAAACACAAGCACTAAAAAGTGAAAAATAACTGATTGGTAGTTTTCATTTACTATACATACCTCATCAAATATTTTCGAAGTCGGTGTGCTTTGGCTAAGTAATTAAAGCCTACCTATTAAATACAAACCTAATCAAATATTTTTGAAATTGGTCCCAGCCCATACAAAGCAAAGCACACCGACTTCGAAAATATTTGATTAGGTATGTATAGTAAATGAAAACTACCAATCAGTTATTTTTCACTTTTTAGTGCTTTTGTTTGAAGTCGGTTTTTATTTTTTTGTTAAAAAGTTTTTTTTATTATATTCGGTTTTATTTCTAAGTACCGAATCATAATTAAAAAAGATCTCTTTTTAATCAGATAAATGGAAAGTGGGTATTACGAATCCTACAAGTATATCACAAGTAGTTATAACGGCGCCGTGGCTTAGTTGGTTAAAGCGCCTGTCTAGTAAACAGGAGATCGCGAGTTCGAATCTCGCCGGGGCCTAGTCACGCTTAATTTTTTTTAAAGAATAGAATTATTATTTTTTATATTATTTTATGCATTTAACATAATATTAGTGATAGACATGGTAAATCATGAAAAATATTTATTTATTTAATGTCTGCCTCATCGTATTTTCGCCACGTCCCTTTTTATCTCTGTTTGTCGACAGATTTTCTTTTTTTTTGTATAGTAGCCAGTTTAACAAGCTTTAGTGTTAAAAAATATTATTTATGGTCGATTAGAATTTTGACCACTGGGTGAACACTAGTATCATTAAGTAGGTACATATCCTACGGCTACTAATATTACAAATGCGAAGGTTTGTGAGGATGTATGGATGTATGGATATTTGTTACTCTTTCACGTAAAAACTACTGAATGGATTTTAATGAAACTTTACAATAATATAGCTCATACAGCAGAATAACATATAGGCTACTTTTTATCCCGGAGAAATTTAAGGATCCCATGGGATAGATTTCTTTTTGTTTTTCTAGAGACGAACCTGAGCGAAGTGAGGGTGAGCCGCTAGTATCTTATAAAACGGTTTTTTGACCGGAGCTTCCCTCGTTGGGTAAGTCGTATAACAAATATTCTAGTTTACTTTGCATATTGATCTCATATTTTATTCAAATAATAAAATTGATAGGCAGGTAATAATCGATTTTGCCAGTTCTTTGCAAAACTCGACATAATATACATTAAATGAATATAGTTCGCATTATATGTTATTAGGATATTAAACAAAAACTTTGGAAACGCACCTTCACTTCATGCATTGCCTAATATCTCCTGAGTCTCGACTCCTTGCACCTCCAATATTTGTTTTCTTACTTTGAAAATAATACCTAAGCTGTATCTATGCAAAATTTGACCGGTTCCGATGTGTGTGTTTGTAATTATTCTCGTCCTAAATGACTTGACCGATTTTAATATTTTTTTCTATCCTTATGAGGTCATCTGAATCGTTTTCAGCCATATCCAGTAGATGGCGCTAACGTCAAAATCATATTTTTTAATTTTCGATCAAACGAGGTCTATCCTATGACAACGTCTGCCAATACCGGGCCAGTAAGTTTACTTATACATTTACTTAGAATCTTTTCTTTATAAGTAATCTACATTTATTTTCGTATATTTCTATTGTTCTCTGCTTAAAGAAGGATTAAAGAGGCAAAAGGATTACCAACCGTTGTAACCATAAATCTATATAACAGTCAAATTAAGACTTTCTTAGATTTACACGAATATTTGACATCCATACTAATATTATAAATGTTAAAGTGTGTTTGTTTGTTTGTCCTTCTTTCATGTCGAAACGGAGTGACAGATTGGCATTATTTTTTGAGTAAAGATAGCTGGAGGACTGGAGAGTGACACAGGCTACTTTTTACCGCGAGATATTTTCTAATTCCCACGGGAAAACACATTATTACTTGAAACTTTGTATTAATACTCTTCAATACAATTAATTAAATATGTGTTTTAGCAGTTTTCGAAATTCATCTCATAAGGGGGTAAAATAGCGGATGAAAGTTTGTATAAAACCTACCTTTTAGACTTTTTTTTGTAGTTTTAGCGCGAGCGAAGCCGCGGGTTCTGCTAGTTTTAAATAAAAACATCTTTTCCGAATCCAAAAACATAGTTTTATTTAAAACAACTAAATTAGTGATATCGTATGTCATAATTTATTAGGCAGCTCATCTATAGCGCAGTATGCAGTAGAGTATAAACGCTGTGTTTAAAAAGTAATTACCGATAGCTGTTGTATTTGATTGCTCCATATTTGGTCTTGTCAAAGTCAATAAAAATGTTTTTTTTATATTCCTCGAAAACTTGCGCATGGCCTTCATACCTAGCCCTTTATGAAATATTGTTTACATAATATAATATATTCTTTACATCTATGACATTGAAATTAATTTACGGCTTTATGAAAGTTATTATATTCACTTTTGATAATCTTTTTATATATATATATATATATATATATATATATATATATATATTTATATATATATATATGTCGTATGTGTACTTTTTATTAATATGATTTTTACTCTTATGTAGTATACTATATATGTAGTATATTAACCTCGAGAATGGTTTACGAACCTTAAAAAAATATTTCTTGTATTTTTATTTTTATTATTTGTTGTTATAGCGGCAATAGAAATACATACTCGGTGAAAATTTCAACTCTGCCTATTACGGTTCATGAGATACAGCCCTCTGACAGACGCATGGACGGACGGACGGTCGGATAGCGGAGGCATAGTCACCCTTCGGGTACGGAACCCTAAAAATGATATGAAGAGTTGGTAAGCACATCACTTGAGAATAGCTGAAAATTAAAAAGCTTCTAATGGCTTCTGTCTCTGAAACATTATTGAAAAGGTCCTAATAATTGATTATTTTTAAACTACCTTTGAGGTATAAAGTTTTCATTTAAAATAATAATTATAAAAATCGATTGACAAATAACGAAGACATGGCCTATCAATTATCATACCTAAAAAAACATGTTATTTAGTCGATACAAGTACATTAGTAAAAATTGTCAATCATATATCATGGCCTTCTGTAATTTTAAAGCACAATGTTTGTTCTAGAGATTTTATAACCTTACCATGGAATTCAATATCCATACAATAAAATAGTTACGGTTTTAATTTTTTGCAGTTTTATTTAGTTCGATTTCTGTATCAGCTTTAGATAAAGTTAAAAATTTTCAAAAAAAGATCAGTAGTTTCAGATATTACTGCCTACATACAAACCGACAAACTTTACCCCATTATAATATTAGTGTACATATGTATATTATGTTTTGTGATATTGACTACATATTTTTAGCCATTGGTTAAGTCTTAATATTTACTTTATAAAATGTTTTAAACATACATTTAGTTTTCTAGGTTACAAAAATTTAGTTAATAAAAATAAAATGCAACACTGAAATGGCCAATAACAAATTAGGTACCCGATTGGAATCTTGGGGTTTTTGAGCTCTGCATGTGCATATTCAAATAGCTTCCTTCTTCAGAATGACAGCTTAACTTCGTGTATAGTCCGATTAAAATGGCTATCAAATGTCAAGGCTTTATAAAGTATAGATAATCCATAATAGGTACAAAGTTACTTTATTTTGTTGTTGATATGTGTATTACATAATAATCGATCTATCTAGTTTAGGTATTAATAGAAAATTGTAAAACATCGTACAATTAACACCTCCAGGTAAATTTCTAAGAAATTAATTAAAATTCTAAGAAATCTATTGTTAACTGACACGCCGGCGTGTCCGCGGTCGTGGAGGGATTAAAACGGTAACAAAATTAGTATTATATTGTACTAGGGACTTACCCTCGCATCGCTCAGGTGCATCCCTAGGTGCTTAATAGTAGTCTTTGTGCTACGTGAATTTTATACGTCTGTTTGAATGCACATCAACATTTTTGCTACAACTTTTGGCTGGACGAACTTAGTGCTATTTTATATAAATTTAAAATTTAAAACGGGCTTATTTTTTATTTTTCCTTTTAAAAGGTGGCTATAGGAATTTGGGCGTACCAGTAGAGTTAGGTACGAACACAAAAAATGAAAGGGATACTAATCTTTCCTTAAAAGGTATAAACGTAGAACCAGACAATGTCCTTTCATAGTTTCATGATGTAATAGATAAAATAAGTAAGAAATAAAAGTATAAATGAGTGACAAAATGTCCAGTAAATTTTACCCCTATGCTATATAAAAAACTTGGATGTTTAGTATTGTGTCCGCTTTGAAATACAGCTCAAGGCTTCTTAAACAATATTTAGTGCTTTGTACCAGATATACTCGTATCACTATCCAATCGTACAGTTTAATGTTTTATTATACTCATAATATTTTAGTGACTCTACTCGTACATCATTTTAGTAAAAAATGATATTATATGTATTCGATTACCAACAATGTATGTACATTGTGTTTCATAGGAATAGCAAGTTTGCTTTCTGTAGCTCTGTTTTTGAGTTACACTAATTAGACCGTACAAACGAACAAATTAATAAAAACTTTTTTTAAATAGGGTAGGGATTAGACAAAATTTTTATTTGTACTTAAGAAGGTGCAGGTTCAAATCCAAACTAAATATTTGCAGGTGATATTATAAGCACAATTATACGCGGATGGAAGTGTCTTTATATCTATTCCTTGCAAATTCCTTTGAGAGATCAGGCGCGGGATTGGCCTTTTTACGTGGTCTCCGAGGCATTACTCCCACGGTCCACTCTGCTATCAGAAAAGTACCAGAAGTAATCCGCATAGCACACCGCCCATCGAGGTGGACCGCCTTCCAGTGCGTATCTTGCCTTATTGCCGGCTGTATTGTTGGCACTACTGAGTATGTAATAAAATATCAGGCTTTTTACATATAATGTTGGTATTTCCAAGCAGGGAATTAATTACTTAGGGCAGTAATATATAAGGGTGGCAAGTATTTACAACCTCTACGCAATAGATTACAGCTATTAAAATGTACTACACATAGGTTAATCGGAATGTCTCTTATACTAGCTCGCAGTATTTGCTACACTGTAGCACTGTGTTGTGTATTCTATATGAACATGAGCTTTGGAAATTGGATGCCCGTTTTAAAAAAGAGAACATAAAAATCAGTTTTTTTTTTGTTATGGTCATATATAAAAAATTTACTCGTCGACTTAAAGAACTTGTGTTTTGACTTTTCATCGGTTAAGTCTTTTTTTTAAATAAAACTATATTTTGTGATTTTTATGTTAATTTTTGGCTTACTTGGTTTAATTACGAATGCTTTACAGTAATCATTGTCATGGGGGAACTAAAAATCAACATAAATCCTCGAAAAAAACTGAAAAGATAGTTTTATTCAGAATGTCGTGTGAATTCACGTAAATCTTAGAGTGTATTAGGTCTTTTTTTAAGCTTTTTAAGTACTTCCAATGTTCGTATTTACCTAAGTGATCTGTTATAAAATTTGCAAACCATTTTTCAACCACTTTCTGGTATCCAATCGAACTAAAATTTGGTATAATTATGTATTTCGGGGACAATGATATATTATGGTACCATCGAGTTTATCTGATGATGGCAACAGGATGTAAGGACTGGAACTTCCCGATGGCATATTGTATGACAGTCGAATTTGGGCTAGTATGTTTTGTTATTTTCAAAATATTTTTTTATATTTTTTTTTTATTTTTTTGGTTGTGCGATTTTATTATTAACAACTAGTTATTTACTTTACCTGCGTCGGTAGATCTCATAAACTCCAAAATATATACGTGAATAAATTATAACTTGGTCACTCAAATAAACTTATAGCTTAGTCATTCTAATTAAAAGAACACCGCAACATGAGCACGTAGAAATGTGATTCATATTTGAATCATAGGATTTTTTTGAATATATCAGAGCTGAACACGTAGCGAAACAATGAAACAAAAATTTAGCAGAACAATGATTTTTAAGAAAGAAAACATATAAATAAATTATGGTCCCATAATATATATTTTATATGATTCGAATCCCAGGTCGGACAAAATACCCACAGATATTGCGCTTTCCTGTCAAGAAACTCACAGTAACAGTCCAGAGTTGGCAAGTTGGCGGTGTTTCGCTCACGTGCTTCAGAGATTACGTTTTCTCCGCTTGATCTCTCTTTAAATGATTTAAAATGACATTTATTATTTTTTGAAAATATTACTATTTATAAATAGAAAGATAGAGACAGAATTTTTTCAAACTTCTTTCTTTTTTTAGTTTTTCTTCTCTATTTTTTCTTTTTTATTGTTTATATATTATTATATACTTATGTAAGTATATGTATAAAGTCTATTTGATAAAATATTCAAAGTATAACATTAATTATTATTATTAATTACACACACACTCGTTCAAATCCAACTATTATGGATAAATCTCATAGAAAACCGTCGTATCATCAATCATTTCAATTACTGTCATGTAAACCTGTCAAAATGAAATATTCACAGCACACATCGTCCGAAATTTACTGTTATGGCGAGAATAATTAACATTGTAGCTTTATAATAAAATATTGGTTAGACTTAGAATTTGAGATATCCTACCCGCAGTAAACGATTAGGCAAATTGTCAGAGTTTGCGTGTCGATGGCCGAAGTGCCGGCGATGGGGTGAACTGATTGCTTTCATTAAATATTTACTAAGGACTCTCACTTGACTTCTGTTTGGTAGTGAAGATTGATCGAAGTAATTTTTGTATGAACCTTCACCTTTTAGTGTAAGTTTCATATAATTTGCATGCATCTATGTATTAGCTACATATATGTATATAAATAGGCAAAAATAAAATAGGTATCTTTTTCTCCTCTGTTTGTTAAGCGATTTTATTTTTTACCGACGCAAAAAGAGGGGTTATTATAAGTTGTAGTGTGTGTCTGTGTATCTGTCTGTGGCATCGTAGCGCCCAAACGTATGAACCCACATTATTATTATTTTTGTTTGAAAGGTGACTTGATCGATAGTGTTTTTAGCTATAAATGACGAAAGTCCGTTCAGCTGTTTGTAGTCCATCAGCTCTTTTCTAAAGGAAATGAGCAACATCCATAATTAAATTATTATTCCATAATTAAATAAATTCACCCGAAACATGGTATCCCGTTACTTCATTAATATTGTTACGATATGCCTTGGCCTGATGTGCAACATCGTTACCTGGAATCTGCAAGATACTCAACACTTTACTAAAATACTGCAGAGGATCCATCCACAATGGATAGAATTATAAATTTAATATTGTGTTGGTTTTTCTTAATTTTCAATTTAATTTCTTGTTTTTGTTTAGTAGCTATTGACAAGCTTTAGTGTTATCAATAAAAAACTATTGCAAATATTTTTTTAAATTAAAATAGGTAAATTCTATTCATATAAATGTTTGCCTCAAAATTTCTTTAATGATTATGGTCGAATATTGACCACTCGGCGAACTTATATATGGGACAACCTGATAAGTATACCCTTTAAAATCAAACAAACAATTTCCAAATTGGTTTTAGGCGTGTTCGAGTAATCGGTGAACATAGGTACATAAAGAAAAGATTCCGACGAATTGAGAACCTGCTCCTTTTTGGAAGTCGGTTAATTATTCAAGAGTATTTTTGTCTGTAGTTATAGAATACCTATTATGATAAAAGTTTAAGCATTATGAAATATAGTTATTAAGCACGTTACCATAACCAAAAGAACAATGAACTAAGTTTTATAGGACATAAGCTACTTTTTAACTTTGGCAATAAAAAAAAATCGTGTCCAATAACAAAAACTCAATTATCAATTTTAGAGACTTTCGATAATGGTTATTCGTTTGGAAATGATAAGATTTATTCCCGGACAAAATGGATTTTAACGGCATATATTAAAAAATGTTTTTTAATATCGTTTTCTCATGTACTCCAACTCTTTTTAAACCGTTCGACCCTCGCGCTCGGTAAATGACTGCGTGTTTGTGCATAGGGTAAAACCCGGATAGTCGCCTCAATGGGATACATGCCCCGGTTTTCAATACGCTATATTAGAGATGTCCCTAATGTTAGCGCTCTTCTGTAATTTGAAGCGCCCCTTCCACAGACCTTAGGACGATGCCAGTAGTGGGACTAGGTAAACGTGTTTTGTCTGTGTGAGCGAAAATCTTCCGCGGCAGGACGTTAACGAGCGTTGAAATTATATTCGTGTGTATTTTCTATTGAATATTTTTTTACAGTCGTCGAATCAGTCAACTTTTTGCTTCTATGCGTGTACTGAAGCTTAAGTTACACTACCTATTACCTTAAACTGTCGAATAACATTTATATATTTTTCAAAATATAAGGGCAAGTATCCGTACCGAAAAGGATAGTCGCCCGATATAATTTTGCGGATAGTCGCCCTAAGGACAATTAGTGTTGTAGGTAGGCGAAATACCTCGCAAATATGAGCAAGAGCTTAGCATGTCTAAAAGGGCTAAACAATCTGCAGAAGTTTTAAATTTCAAACAAACATTACAAAAAGAACTAGAATGGAGACAACGAAATAAAAAAGATTTTAAGACAGTAGAAAATAAATCAGCTGATAACGAGATGATAACTATTAAAAAAAAGAGGTCGAAACGAAAGTATGAGATCAAAAAATATGACGATTTCTCTCGCATTGAAACTGAATTTGAAAACATAGATTTAATTAAAGTGAGCGGAGAATGAACTTTAAGGATGACAAATAACAAACTTATAGTTCCGAGAGTGAAAATAAAAAAAACATTATAAATACAAAAATTGCCAAAAAAAAAGCTACTAAAGGAGTACAAAAAAAGAAGTAAGAAATTAAAGATGATAAAAGAAATTGACAGTAAAAGTTATTAACATTATTACAAAAACAGAAAAAAGTTTCAGTTGATGATTATTGTAAATGTTTTGAAAATTACAATATTACTAAATCCAAATCATACTGGATTGTATTTCCAGGAAACTTGTTCATCATTCAAAGAATATTGTATGAGATGTGGAAAATTAAAAGTTATGACTTCGTAATTGATGATGATTTTTAAACTGTTTTTGGTGATATACCTTTAATGTAACCTACCCACTAATTTTAATATTTGTTTCAAAGTTGATTACCATATTGTTTTTATCTTGAAAGTTAATTATTATTTATAACTTAAATTTTGGAGATTTTATTTGTATTTTAAAAGTTGTATTGATTTCTATTAGTAAATACCTACTACTTAATTAATTGATGTTAATAATTATTAATGGTTAATTAAATTTACATAAATTTGTTTTAATCCAAAAAAAAAAAATTCCAATAATTTCATGATGAGTCTTCTATCCCCGCATGAGGCAAGTACCCCCCAAAGCATTTTTAACATAAGGCAACTATCCGCCACAGAGGGCAACTATCTCCTTTTGTAGAGGTCAAATAAAACAGGATTTACTAGAAAACAATATTCATAGTATTAAATAAAACTATCTTTTCGGATTATTTCGCGGATTTATTTTGATTTTTGGTTCCCGACGTTTCGAATGCTTTACAGCATCCATGGTCACGGGAAAGACTGAGGTGTTACATGTCTTGAATGTATAGTTGTTACAGACAGCCTACCCACAATTAACAAAATGAAAGTTGCACCAATTACATTACAATATTTTAACTTTAAACATTTTTATAATTTTATAATTTTAATTATAATTGAATATGGAAAATTGTTTATTTAATTTTTGCTATTATTTTTATAATTATTACAATTTTAAAAATATTAATTAGTAATCTATATTTAGTGTTGCCATTATTATATTTATAACCATAAAGAAAAATATAAAATATAGTATCAATTATTTAAGCCATATAATTTAAAAAGTTAAAATTAATTAAGGATAATAATTTTAATTTAGTTTGCTATTATTTAAAAAACAAATTACTAAGCAACACTATTAATATATACTTTTACAAATGAAAAATGAAAAATATTAATCAGATAAGCTGTCATTTTGATCTACACAGTATGAACTTATTACATCTGCCTGTCTGTTATGTTTATATTTATTATTTGATTTTATTATATTAATAACAGGATCCCATGACGATGGTAGTACCCAGCCATCTTCCCTATTGAAATTTGGATGTTTTTTAATTTCAATGGCTTCTCGAATCATTCTTGGGCGATATCGGTTTTCTTTCGCCAGGATTTGAGGTCTATCGAAACGAATATAATGGCTTGGGCGGTCCTGGCTATGTTTGCAGACAGCAGATGTTGTATTGCGACGGTGCTTCACATCAGCTATGTGTTCTTTGACCCGGGTTCTAATGGATCGCTTTGTTTGTCCAATGTAAGAGAGCCCACAATCGCAATCAAGCTTGTAAACTCCTGCATCTTGTAGAGGGATGTGGCACTTGACAGGTGGTAAGAACTGACTAATTTTCCTTGGCGGCTTGAAGTAAGTTTTAATTGAAGCTCGCTTTAGAATGTAGCCAATCTTGTCAGTGACTCCTTTCATGTATGGCAAGACTGCAGGGACGCGCTCGACTGTGGCTGGTTTCACTCGGTCACTGTGACGCAGGCGCGGCACTTGCAGCTTGTTGTCACGCAGAACTTGCTTGACATGTTGCAGTTCTCCGGCCAGGTGTTGCTCGTCACAGATCCCGCGCGCTCTCTGAAACAAAGATTTTCCCACGGTAGCTAACTGTGAAGGATGGTGGTGAGATTCACCGATTTCCTAGATGTATTAGTTAAACGAAACCCAGATAACACCTTGAGTCATACTGTGTATAGAAAGAAGACCCATACTGATAGGTACCTGAACGGTGAATCTCACCACCATCCTTCACAGTTAGCTACCGTGGGAAAATCTTTGTTTCAGAGAGCGCGCGGGATCTGTGACGAGCAACACCTGGCCGGAGAACTGCAACATGTCAAGCAAGTTCTGCGTGACAACAAGCTGCAAGTGCCGCGCCTGCGTCACAGTGACCGAGTGAAACCAGCCACAGTCGAGCGCGTCCCTGCAGTCTTGCCATACATGAAAGGAGTCACTGACAAGATTGGCTACATTCTAAAGCGAGCTTCAATTAAAACTTACTTCAAGCCGCCAAGGAAAATTAGTCAGTTCTTACCACCTGTCAAGTGCCACATCCCTCTACAAGATGCAGGAGTTTACAAGCTTGATTGCGATTGTGGGCTCTCTTACATTGGACAAACAAAGCGATCCATTAGAACCCGGGTCAAAGAACACATAGCTGATGTGAAGCACCGTCGCAATACAACATCTGCTGTCTGCAAACATAGCCAGGACCGCCCAAGCCATTATATTCGTTTCGATAGACCTCAAATCCTGGCGAAAGAAAACCGATATCGCCCAAGAATGATTCGAGAAGCCATTGAAATTAAAAAACATCCAAATTTCAATAGGGAAGATGGCTGGGTACTACCATCGTCATGGGATCCTGTTATTAATATAATAAAATCAAATAATAAATATAAACATAACAGACAGGCAGATGTAGTAAGTTCATACTGTGTAGATCAAAATGACAGCTTATCTGATTAATATTTTTCATTTTTCATTTGTAAAAGTATATATTAATAGTGTTGCTTAGTAATTTGTTTTTTAAATAATAGCAAACTAAATTAAAATTATTATCCTTAATTAATTTTAACTTTTTAAATTATATGGCTTAAATAATTGATACTATATTTTATATTTTTCTTTATGGTTATAAATATAATAATGGCAACACTAAATATAGATTACTAATTAATATTTTTAAAATTGTAATAATTATAAAAATAATAGCAAAAATTAAATAAACAATTTTCCATATTCAATTATAATTAAAATTATAAAATTATAAAAATGTTTAAAGTTAAAATATTGTAATGTAATTGGTGCAACTTTCATTTTGTTAATTGTGGGTAGGCTGTCTGTAACAACTATACATTCAAGACATGTAACACCTCAGTCTTTCCCGTGACCATGGATGCTGTAAAGCATTCGAAACGTCGGGAACCAAAAATCAAAATAAATCCGCGAAATAATCCGAAAAGATAGTTTTATTTAATAATGTCAAACATTCGCGTAAATCTAAGAAAATATAATATTCATAGTGTTTAAAAAAATAGGTCACAATGAAAGATTAAAGACCAATGTTTTATTATACGCGGGGCATATTGTAAGTAGATACTTATTTTTTATGTAATTGGAAAATTTCAAAAAGTGGGGCAACTATCCGGCTTTTACCCTATATGTATGTATGTATCTAGTGTGTGTCCGGACCACAACACAGCATATACAAGTACGTGTAATAAGTTTATTAACTTTAGTGTAATGTTCTTATTTATTTCCTCAATTAGAGAATAGAAGGCTCAGCTGTATTAGTGATACTGTTCTCAAAATGCATCATCGTTTATTTAAATTAATATTTAATTAAAGTATGTTTATAAGATTAGAGTATTATATTTTTAATAGTATAAAAAAATGTTTAAGATAAAAAAGATATGTTTTTTTTAATTTAATTAATAACATCAAGTACATAGAACATCAAAATAATATTATCTATACTTATAATAAAGTTGTAGCTATGCCGAATCTGTACATTAAATATTTTTTGGAAAACCTTATTGAAATAAACATTATTATTTATTATCGATACTTGTCTGTCCGTCTATTACCCCTTCACAGAAAAACCACTGGAGGGATTTTCATGAAATTTGGTATGGTGATAGCTGGTTATCCGAATCAACATATAGGATTCTTTTTACCGCGGGAAGATGTCTCATTTCTGAGAAAAAATACAAAAACTGTAATGTAAGAGTATATTAATATGTAAAACGTAAAATTTGGTTTTTGGTCATCTGAACGCAGGCGGAGCCGCGGGCAATGCTAGTAATCTATAAATGAATAAAAATGAGATGTTGTTTTAAGTGAGTTGTTGGAAAGAGCACAACACTTAAAAATATCTGGACCGATTTGTCCGAGAAATCAATCTGTCCTTTTTCTATAGGATTTTTGTATTAAGTAAGATCTCAAATAAAATTGAAATTTGAACAGGACAAAGTCTGTAAAGTTAACGTTTGTAAGGTAATAGTGAGATCGATCGGTAATGTTTTTCAACTTGAGTTTGAATGGCATTGCCTATTAGAACGGGAGTCGCCAGTTCAATCCCCAGTTTACATTAAGCCTTAAGAATATACTGAGAATGTAATACAAGTTTAATTAACATTTTAAAACGAGAATAAGTTTGACGGCACGAAATAAAGCTAAAAATATTATGAGATGACATTATTTTTTTAGTAGTGAGTAACAATATTTTACTTTTCCATTTGCTTTTTATCTTTCGACTTTACCTAAGTGTTCGCAACATTTTTCATTAAATATTTAATTTAATTAACTAAATATCTTTCCATTTTAAAACATTAAAACAATATTTTTCACGATGTGGATGTGAGTTCTATTTTAATATTTTTTTAAAAGTTTATTTTTATCTAGGAAAAGAAGCTAAAGCATACCTAAGAAACTGTTAAATGAATCTTTTATAATCTCAGACTAAAGTATGATTCCTTGGTCTGAGCGTATAATATAAAAAAAACTTTCACCTGTTATTCCTAGACCTGCTTTTCACACTCTCCTCATCACTCCATTTGCCCAAAACAGGAAGTACTAGCGAGCTGCCGCCTTTTGTTGGGCTAGCGCCGGGCTGCTCTGTACTCCGAGCTTTCCGGGTTTTAAGTTCTTTGCCTGAATTCACAAAAATTATACTTTATATATTAATGAAATTAAAAAGTTACGAGCTATAACCAAAACTACATATTAAAAAATATTGCTAATATAATAATTTATTTACATAAATATTCTCATTAATTTCTTCTACATGAAAAGACAGCTACGTGGAGATTTTCATATATGTATTTAAGTTCATTCTCTCGCTTTCAAACTAAAAAAGTATCTTTACAGATAAGAGTATATTATATACTTCTATACTAATATTATAAAGAGGTAAATTTTGTGAGTTTGTGACGTTGTAGGGGATAATCTCTGGATTTACTGAACCGATTTAGATGAAATTTGGTAAGAAGATAGTTTGAGACTCTGGGAAGAACATAGGATACTTTTTATTCCGGAAATCATCCCTTGACGGGGTGAAAATAGGGATGAAAATTTGTATTGGCAAGCAAGCTATGGACGAACCCGAGCGAAGCGCTAGTATAATATATAATTAATTGTTAACGCAGTTATAAATGCTTACCGCATCTAGTAGTCGCTACCAGTGTATCGGCACTCTTAGAAATACTTCTGGATAAAGCAGATGGAGGTGCTTTCATAGGCGTCGCTTGACGATGGTGATACACCATATCCCTCGGCACAGGGTGGAATAGGTTCTTTAAAGCCATACTTCATACCGTCGATTGTTTAGATATAGACACAATTTAAACAATTTACACATTGTTAGTTAATATATATTACAAATAATAGAAATTATTTACATAAAATAATGAAATCGGCACCTAGTTTTATGCTAACTGTCGTGATAATACAATCGTACATTAACTTCGTCACAAAAATGCGGGCTTATTGTAGGTTTATTACGCTAATTGCTTGTTATTGGTTTTTTATGTTTATAACTTATTTTAACGATCACTTTTACAACAGCTTTCATATCTAATTTGAGTATGAAAATTATAATTTTTTAGGTATTACTACAGTTTGTATCTAAGTACACCATCATGTCTTTTTAAATAAATTTGATTTCTTTGGGGGATTGAAATGTTCATAAAAATATGTTTCATTTAATATTGTTTAAAGTTATGTGTAATATAATTTGAATCTAATAAAAATATTTTAATAATTTTATATTATTATTATGGCGGGAAAGATAATTTCAAAATGGAGACACGAGCAACAGCAACGCGCGCGTGGCACTGACTGAACGGCTTTCAGCCTTTCAGAAAGCTTTGGGTTAGTTAAAGCACCTTTACCTATTTGAAAGACATTTTTCAATAAGTTTAAGTTACATTATATATTACTATAATGTATAATAATCAGTTTCGCTCAGTATTACTATTATATTCAAGTTTGTGCATATTTGTGATATATGATTTCAACTAAATTCGAGACACTGAAGATTTTAATTACCTAGTTTCTAGTTCTTCTAGTATCTCAAAAGCAGGGCTTTTAAAACAATATTTCTCCAAGTTTATTTTTGACAACATTCGAGTAACAATAAGTAGTATTGTATTTGACTCGATTAATTTAAAGATTAAATATATATTCGTATGTAGATATTTGAGTAAATTTTCACACACTGCCTTTCAAATAACGCTTCGTACATTATTGATGAGGATTGTCTTTTACACCAAGTCATAATCGTTATGAAGACCCTTACTTAAATTTTAATCACGAAGATATTAATAGTTTCTCTATATGAGGTCATTTTATTTAGGTATATTATTATGGAATAGATATAGTGCAGAAAAAATAAATTAAGAAAATAATAAAATACATTTCACGAGTTAACACCTATACTTTTACTTACATCTAAATAAAAGTAAAGTGTTTGAATTATTTATAGCTCAAATAGGTACTTTTAATAATTTCTTTTTCAACCGACTTCAAAAAGGAGGAGGTTCTCAATTCGACTGTATGTTTTTTTTATGTTTGTTACCTCAGAACTCCGTCATTTATTAACCGATTTAGACAATTTTTGTTTTGTTTGAAAGGGTATACTTCCAGATTGGTCCCATTTAAATTTCAAAAAAAAATACCACCCCTAAGGGTGGAAAAACAACGAATGATGAATTTAACCTACTTCTAATTGTCATATTGATTGAAACTTTGCAAGTATTTCTATTTCCGTTGATAGTACAGTAGTTCGGTGTTGTTGACCTGATCTGATGGCAAGGCCAGAAGGTGGATAGGTGGAACTCTTCAACGGATAATAGTAGATACTTTGACTTTGGACTTATTTTGTTTGATTTGACAAGCCTAACACGTTAGAATCCTTACTTTGCTACTACTGTCTACACTAAAAAGGGGAAAATAAAAACTTTTTAACAAAAAAATAAAAACCGACTTCAAACAAAAGCACTAAAAAGTAAAAATTACTGATTGGTAGTTTTCATTTACTATACATACCTAATCAAATATTTTCGAAGTCGGTGTGCTTTGCTTTGTATGGGCTGGGACCGATTTCAAAAATATTTGATTAGGTATGTATTTAATAGGTAGGCTTTAATTACTTAGCCAAAGCACACCGACTTCGAAAATATTTGATTAGGTATGTATAGTAAATAAAAACTACCAATCAGTTATTTTTCACTTTTTAGTGCTTTTGTTTGAAGTCGGTTTTTATTTTTTTGTTAAAAAGTTTTTATTTTAGATACTTTTACTTATTATGCCACAGATAAAACAATACGATGATATTAAGAAATCTTTAATTTCTAGTTACCCTAATTTGGTCTATTTATCAGGCTATTTTTGTTAGCTACAAGACGCTAAAGATGGAATTCGCGAAGAATACTAATATAAAATAAAGATATTTTTGGTGTTCACTTCTGTGGGCAGTTTTCATGACTGCATTTTTTTTCATCAAAAGTATACAGATTTATATGACATGGTACAAGTGGAAAAAAGGGTTACCTTGAATGTTTCAAATTATTAATTATAATGTATAATTATTAAGGGTATCTACAATGGGGTAGCATTTGTTGACCCCCACCTGTCCATATGCCCATTTTACGTAAATTGATTTACTTTGGGTAAACAATGCTTGATGTGTCAGCTCTCTTTTTTAATTAATTTGACAAAAGTGTCTTTAAAAATGTTATATAACCTATATATTGTTATCTCTTGCCTTATAAAATGGGATTAATGTAATAATTAATACTTATAAAAATTAATTAGGTATAAAAAAAGGTATTCTTACTTATACTAGTAAATAACAACTTTTTTTAAAACTCTGTCTTATTGCATAATATTCTATATTTTTTTAAGTGGCATAAGTATAGCTTCAATGTACCTATCGTTTGTCGCAAAAGGCAAATTTATTTCTATACCTGATAAATGATTAGGGTATACATTGTAATCGTAAATTGACTTCGAATTTTTCAATCTGTTAGAATCTGGTAAAGCTATAGTGTATGTTTCCATTGAAACGTAAATTAACATTAAATGGGGCAAGGGCATAGTAATGATTAGTCTTAATAAAACATTTTTATGTTACGGAGGTAAAGAAAAAGCTAGGTTTCCAATATAGAATTAAATTATTGTGAATATACTTTTTCCACGTGGTAAAAGTTTTGCAACAATATTCTTCTTTGTGCTCTCGTTCCTCGTTATAGTTAGTATAATATCAGTCCCGATTGTTTTTCTTATTTAAAACTTATTAAGAGAATATTTTGATGAATACATTGCAGCGATTACAGGAACACCTATCAAGTGATTGACATCAAATCGATAATTTTAATCGGAATAGTGACTGGTGACATCGATTTCCTGTTCATGTTGTAAAGCAAGTGTTTTGAACAACGCGACAACCGAACTTTGAGCGTTAATTTATTCCTAAAAGACGTAGAGGTTTTTAAAAATATTATATAATAATATAGTATTTTATAGACTAAAATATTTTTTTTACATTCACGTAAATTTTTTAATTATTTACAAAAAATGAATAAAAATATTTTGAATTTTTGTTTTAAATTATCTTTTTCAATAAACATAATTTTAATGAGTCATAAAGTCAATGACATTTATATTGTCATGTAACGAGTATCGGGCGGGAACATCATATGTCATCCGTTATAACCGCGAATTATGGCGGTTTGGCTTATTTTTCATTAATGATACCTGTACGTATAATGTGTTCTTTGTGGCACATTATTTATAAAGTACCTATTAGTATTTAATTGAATATGCAGAATACAACATATTTGTTATTAAAACTTTAAAATAAATCTTAAAAATATTTAAATTAATTTGTGTAGCCACAGATCCCATAATACTTTACTATAATAATATACCTAAAGCAGTTGTAACTTTTTTTGACTAGTCAAAGCAAACGTAATACATAATTTATATTTCCAGTTAATTTAATTTATTTAGTAAAAAATACTGTGAGTATAATAAATCTGTTATACCAATAATATTTATTCTAAAATTGTAACACTTCGTTATTGTACTATTTGAATATTTCGTGTATATTTTAGGACTAACAAGGGGCAGGTGAGGTTAGACAATGAAGCGTCGGTTGTGGTTCGTTGCGCGCCCGTTTTTTGGTTCACCTGAGTGTTATTTTGCGCATTTCCATTTTAATACGACTTTGCTAGATTACTAGATTTAGAGACAATGCTACTTTAATTTGAATACTAATAAATATAAATTATAATACTTATAAGTAATAAGTTCACTAAATTGTCTTATCTAATTAAGATGATAATAAAATTGCACAATAGCTACGTACATTAGACTAGATGACATTACTAATACAAAAGTTAATAAAAAACAAAAAAAATATATATATAGAAAATAAGAAATCTAATATAGTCAAAATATTAACGTCAAAATATCCATCGATATGAATTCTAATAAGTTCTGAATCAACAGGGCTGTTTACTTTTTTTCCGGTGTGATACCAAGATTACTTACTGTACTTAAATTAAATATTTAAATTTTCAAATATAATTTCGAACATACAATGAAAACAGTGAATAGACAAAACAATAGTATTTCCTCTTCCTATTTACTTTGGTACTAGCTTAATGTAGCTTCTTTTAGTGTCAAAATTTGACCTTTGTTTTATTATCCAATTATAATTTTGGGAAACAGATGATTATGTTTGATTAATTCACCTGTCTTAGTCTGCCTAAGCATTATCGGACCATGTAAAGATATGATATTTATTCAGTGAAATAAAATATACATCCTTATTTGAATTATTAACAGTTTTTCTAGGTTTCTAGACTAAGGTTCTATATGCAAAGGGTCCAGACGATTAACTCTAATTATTGCAACCTATTTCGTAACTTTGTTATTATAATTTTAGATATATGTCATACAGTAACTTGATACTTTTACGTATAGTGTTTTTGGCAATGTTTGTCAAAAAAACTAGAGCATGAGCTCATTATATTCTTTGATAAATCCCATTGTCTATAGTCGATGAAAAGCGTATTTTTTAAGTCTATAATTATTTATTAGTTATAAAATATCCGTTTCTAAAATAAATGATATACCATGTAAACTAATTCGTCATTAATTGATTTTACTAATTGTTAATTTTTATATCAACTTTGATAATATTTGTTATAATATTGTAAAAAATATGACATAGTGCGAGTTTTCCCATTGCTGTCATACATTTTGTTCTTGACCAATATGAAAACAAAGAAAAGAAACTCCCATACATTAACTATATCTACTACTCAATCTCTACACAAAGGTATCTCGATATTATTTTATTGTATGCGCTTTACATGGTAGTGAGACATAACTAGAATTTTCAAAGAAAAATATGAGAACATTTTTTACAAATTCATATCATATGTCGTCCTACCTACTTTATGCATACATACCTATATTCTCTTAATATATTAAATTCTCATGTCACAGTGTTTGTAATAAAACTCCTCCGAAACGGCTTGACCCATTCTTATGAAATTTTGTGTGTATATTCCGTTGTGTAGAATGTATATGTATAATAGTTTTAATTTAATATTATAGCAAGAGATGGCACTGTCATTGTAGGTGTAGTTTTCTGAATCGCGCTGTCTAAAGTTTCTGGTCGTTATATATAAGGCAATTGAAAGATGTGTCATTAGAGTTTAAATTGAGATAAAATATACGAGTGTCATCAACGAGTAGTATTTTCATTTCTAACATTGGTGCCGAAACCCGGGAGAGAAAGGAAGAACTAAGTGTAGTGAGTGTAGAGTCACGAGTGGTAAGACGAGCTTAAAGGACCTAAAACCGTGAGTAAATAGAGATAAGACAGTGAATTCAGTGATCAGTGAATCAGTTAAAAGACTTGCAAAATTTCGCGTAAAGTATACATACGAACTTAGAATAATTAATAGTGATTTTAACTTAAACTAATTTCGTTCTTTTAAAGACTTTAAAAAAAAAAATATTGTAATTTGGACTTGTAAAATATTCGAGATTTTATTCTGTGGACTTGTAAAATATTTGCGATATTACTCTATGAATTTGACAAAAAAAAATGATGTTTGGAGTTGTCAAATATGTTGTATTTATCGATCGTATTTCTAATTTAAATAATATACTATATTGTGTTTCTTTACATTAAATAAAAATGGAGAATTTGGTAAAAGGACAATTAGAGCTATTTGAGCAATTAAAAAAAGCGGAACGGAATTTTAAAAAGTCAAACACTGAGATCCGTGCTAAAATTAGTTATTTAACTGCACGAATAGAAGCATTAGATAAATTAGAGGAAGCTTTTAATCAAAATCATTTGGAAATAGCATCTAAGGTGACACACGAGCAGAAAGCGCAGTTATCATATTTTAAAGATGATTTACAAGATAGTTTTCAAGAATCTTTTATTAACTATAAAGCCCTTCTTAAAGAATACATTGCATCGGCTAATTCAGGCTCTGCAAAGGTAGGTGGTAGTGGAAATGGATTGTCTGTTACGAAAGAGATTAATTCTGAGGTACAACTACCTAGAATTCAACTTCCTATTTTTAATGGAAAATATACCGAGTGGCAATCTTTTTACGATATGTTTGTGTCACTTATACACGAGAATTCTGTGCTTACGCCGGTACAAAAATTACATTATTTAAAGTCAAGTTTGACTGGAGAACCTGAAATGCTATTGAGAAATTTTCCCACTACAGCAACTAATTATAAAGAAGCATGGGATCAGCTAACTAAACGTTATAACAATAAAAGGTACAACTGTAACTCTATTATAAAAATGTTGTTTGGACAAAAAACCATAACACATGAGTCTGCAATTTCTATTAGAAACTTACTAGACACAACTAACTCTTGTTTAAAAGCATTAAATAACCTTAATATTAAAACCCAAGAATGGGATGCAGTGATTATTCATTTAGTAGTCTTAAAATTGGATCAAGAGTCACATCGACACTGGGAAAACTATTTAAGTACTATAACAGATGAACTACCCAAATGGTCACATTTAGAACAATTTCTAGAGACGAGATTCAGAACATTAGAGATGATAGATACAAACAAACAATCTACAAGTTTTAAATTACATAATAACCAACAAAGAAATACAAATCAAGTAATAAAACCAAAAGCATTCTATTCAGATGTAAACGTTAAACGAAGTTCAAATGAAGCAACTTGTGCAATGTGTAACGGTCCACATTTTATATATTACTGTACACAGTTTAAGAAAGAACCTGTACTTGAGAGGCAAAATATAGTGCAAAATAAGCGGCTTTGTTTTAACTGTCTCGCGCCCACACATCCTGTATTTAAATGTCAACAAAATTCGACATGTCGAAAATGTGGCAAAAAGCACCATACTTTGCTTCATTTTGAGAAAGAAGATAAACAAGCATATCAAAATTCGAGACAAACTGAGTCAACGAGAGATACAGAACATAAATCTAGTGGTGGAATAATTTCATCATCTAACGAGACAACTGTATTAGCTAATTTTTCGAGAGGTGATGTAAAAACTTATAGCGTATTATTAGCAACTGCTGTTGTAAAATGTAATAGTTCTCGAAACGGTTCTTCTTATATTTTAAGAGCATTGTTAGACCAAGGCTCTCAAGCCTCCTTTGTAACTGAGGACACCGTACAGTTATTGGGTCTTAAGCGTACTAATGTAAATGGTAGGGTGTCAAGCTTGGGAGATGGTCATAGTATGGTTATAAAATACGCAGTTAATATCGAAGTAGAATCCCGTTACGATCCTGGTAAAAATATTCGCGTCTACGCTTATGTATTAAAGTCAATTACCTCTATATTACCGTCACGTGAAGTAAATATCCCCAATTGGCTAGAGCTAAAAAACTTACCTCTTGCCGATCCAGGATTTGCATCTCCAGGGAAGGTTGATGTTTTACTCGGTGCAGAAGTATACGGAGAAATACTGCTAAATGGAATGAAGAGAAGCCCATACGGAAACCTAATAGCTCAGAATACTATGTTTGGATGGATTTTGTCAGGTAAGGTGTCCCGAGAATCTGGTGATGATAATGTTGTTACTTTACATGTTCAAGTTAAAGAAGATGAGTTACTAAAAAAGTTTTGGGAGATAGAGAACGAGCCAAATAGTATCGAAAAAAAATTAACTAAAGAGGAACAACGCTGTGAGCAATTCTATACTGAGACAACATCGAGACGTAATGATGGGAGGTTTGTAGTAAGATTACCATTTAGAACAGATAATCCCCAGAGTCAATATGGTCGATCATGTGAGATAGCTACGAGAAAACTAATTTCATTAGAGAGAAGATTATGTAAAAACCCCTAAACTTTTAAATGAGTATGGTAAAGTTCTAGAAGAGTATACTGCTTTAAATCATATGAGGCTAGTCGAAAGTGAGGATGTAGATAATCCTTCAGCTGTATATCTTCCACATCATGCAGTTATCAGAGACGATAGGGAGACAACAAAAGTGCGCGTTGTCTTCAATGCCTCCAGTAAAGGAATCAATAACGTGTCATTGAATGATGATCTACTTATAGGGCCAAAACTCCAACAAGACTTACGGCATCTTTTACTCAGATGGCGGCAGAACCCTATATGTATTGTTGCAGATTTAGTAAAGATGTACAGGCAAGTGTATGTGCATGATATGGATACCAACTTTCAACGAATTGTATGGAGAGCTAGACCTGATTTACCAATTCAACATCACAAACTATTGACATTAACCTTTGGAACCGCCTGCGCACCTTATCTTGCAGTAAAGACTTTACAAACATTAGCTGAATTAGAAAACGAGAATTACCCATTAGCAGCACAGATTACAAAACGAGATTTTTATGTAGACGATTTAATGACTGGGTGTGAAGAAGAGTGGGAAGCGATACAAATTTATGAAGAAATGAGTAAATTAATGAGTGCGGGAGGTTTTCAAGTGCAAAAGTGGAGTAGTAATAATCAATCGTTTTTAAATCACATTAAAGCAGAGAAGTTAAACACAGAAAACGCGATATATATCAAAGAAGATAATATGGTCAAAGTATTGGGTATTCGTTGGAACAGACTTACAGACAATTTTGAGTATATAGTTAATTTACCTGAACCTACACAACTGGTTACAAAACGAAATGTTCTATCAGATATTGCGCGATTATATGACCCTATTGGATGGATTGCACCTGTAGTAATTACTGCTAAAATTTTTATACAAAAATTATGGAAATCACACCTGGATTGGGATAATGAGTTACCGAGTGATCTTTTGGCAGAGGTTTAAATACAGACAAGAGTTAACTCATATTAAACATATTTTGATACCCCGATGGCTTTGCTCAACCAAGAGATCTAAGTTAGAGTTACATGCATTTTCAGATGCGTCAAGTGTTGCTTATGCAGCTGCTGTGTATCTCAAAGTGATTGATGAGAACAACCAAATTTACGTTAGACTTGTGACTGCAAAAACTAAAGTAGCGCCTATTGAAAAAGAAGTGTCTATTCCCAGGTTAGAACTTTGTGGGGCAGTTTTAGCTGCTAAATTGATACATGAGGTGTCACAAGTAATGGGCGTAATGAAACAAGATTTATATGCCTGGACTGATTCTATGGTAGTATTGGCATGGTTACGAGGGCCGGTAAGTCGGTGGGCTACTTATGTAAGTAACAGAGTATCACACATTCATACGATCTTAGATTTTGAGCAATGGCGACATGTATCAACTCAGACGAATCCCGCTGATTGTGCATCAAGAGGTCTCAAGCCGACCGAATTAAGCAGTTATTCACTCTGGTGGAACGGTCCTGAGTGGCTAGGAAAATCGATCATTAATATTGAAAATCCAATTATAGGTGATACTCACGAGGAAGAAAAGGTTAAATCATTTACCATGAAGGTCACAGAATGTAGTTTTGAGTGGATGAAATTCTCAGATTTAAATAAAATGTTAAAAGTCATATCCATATGTCGGAGGTTCCTTAAAGTAAAGTTACCGTTAAAAGATAGATCTACATATCCTAAATACGCTACAACTGATGAGATGAATAAAACTATGGAACTTTGTATTAGACAAGTTCAGGAATATGAGTTTAGCGACGAAATTATTTCACTACAAAATAAGGGTTGTGTCTCAAAACGAAGCAAGTTACTTTCACTTTATCCATTTTTAGACAAAAATAAGATATTAAGAGTTGGTGGACGCATTAGCCAAGCAGAAGTGAGCTTTGATCAAAAACATCCAATTATTATGCCAAATAAAAATCATTTAAGTCAGCTGATAGTCGCAGATGCTCATAAGAAGACACTTCATGGCGGGCCTCAATTAATGATGAATTTTTTGAGATCTAAATTTTGGATATTGAGAGCACGTGATATGGTCAAACAATATTATAGGACATGTACAACTTGCTTAAGGTACTCTAAAGCAGTAACAACCCCAACTTATGGGGCAATTACCAGAGGCCAGAGTAAAACCAAGCAGACCCTTCAAAGCTTCAGGAGTGGATTATGCGGGTCCCATTAATATTAGAGTTTCATCGAGTAGAGGGGCAAAGTCCTATAAAGGATATATTTGTTTGTTTGTGTGCATGGTCACTCGCGCAATTCACTTAGAAGCTGTGACTGATCTAACAGCAAAAGGCTTTATTGCAGCCTTTCGAAGATTTGTTGCTAGAAGAGGATACTGTCAAGACCTTTTTAGCGACAATGGCACTAACTTTGTTGGTGCAGATGTGATGTTACGAAATATGTTTAATAGTGCTAAATCTGAGTTACCACATGAAATAGCAGAACTTTTAACATTAGAATCCACTAAATGGCATTTTATACCTCCAAGTGCACCTAATTTTGGAGGAATTTGGGAGGCGGGTGTTCGTTGTGCTAAAGCACATTTAAAAAGAGTAATCGGGGATAGTTTAACATACGAAGAGCTTTGTACACTACTAACGCAAATAGAGGCTTGTTTAAATTCTCGACCGTTGTCATTTGTTAGTGATAACCCAGACGACCCTCTTCCCTTGACACCTGGCCATTTTTTAATAGGAGAGCCTTTGATAGGTATAAGTGATGTTAATTATATAGATCAAAATGTTATTGGTTTAGATAGGTGGAAATTAATACAAAAAAATGTTTAATTTGTTTTGGAAAAGGTGGTCTAAAGAATATTTAAGCAATTTAAATCAAAGAAATAAATGGTGTATAAAGAGACCAGAAGTAGATATTGGAGATGTGGTTATAGTTAGAGACGACAATCTTCCGCCAGCTAAATGGATTTTAGGAAAAATAATAAAAAAGCATACTGGCCCCGATAATGTGACACGAGTTGTAACTCTAAAATCTAAAAGTGGCTTTCTTAAACGCCCGATCAATAAAGTTTGTATTTTGACTAAGTCAAAGTGATTCAAGTTGCATTATCAGGGTGGGCGGCTATTTTATGTACTTCTTTATTTGTGATTTGTTTTATTGTGATAATATTAGACTTATTTTACTTTTGTTTGTTATATCCATATGTTATGGTGGGCGGTAAATAAGTAATACATTAATTTTGTGTTTCTTCTTTATTATTTGTTTAAAGGACAAGTCCTTGGTGGGCGGAATGTGTAGAATGTATATGTATAATAGTTTTAATTTAATATTATAGCAAGAGATGGCACTGTCATTGTAGGTGTAGTTTTCTGAATCGCGCTGTCTAAAGTTTCTGGTCGTTATATATAAGGCAATTGAAAGATGTGTCATTAGAGTTTAAATTGAGATAAAATATACGAGTGTCATCAACGAGTAGTATTTTCATTTCTAACACCGTAGTTCTGAAAATAGGACGTAAACTACTTTTCATACCCCTAAGTGCTAAGGGTGGTCCACCCCAAAAAAATATTTTTATTTTTTGGACAATTTTTTTTACTTTAGTTTTTTTTTGATTCGGCACTAAAAATACATACAAACCTAAACCCGAGCGCAGTGAGGGTGAGTCACTAGTATTATCTATATAAAGATTGTTTTTTAATAGTTTTAAAACATTATTACTTGTCAATTGAAGTGTATATTATTTTGTTTTAATTATTTAGTTTTATTATACCAAGGCTTGTTAATCAAATCGATAATATACATACATATCTTTTTTATTATGAACTCTTTACAACAGTTTTTCGGTACAAGACTTTATTTTAAAATGAAGACATTCACACTATATTGTAATTGTATACAATTAACTTTTAATATTTAAGTCAATTATAATTTATATTTAGTTTAATTTATTTAGTTCAACGTATATTGATTTATTCACAATAAGTGAGTGGTATCTAGCGTTGGTTTTCGTAACACGTAAAAAAACAATGTAAACCTAGATTAGGATCAGAATTCTCTGCAAGTATGGTATTTAAAAAAAATACTACAATCTAAGCGAACCGTAACGAACTTCAAAACCTATGTACACCATAGAATTACTATAGGCCTTCAAAGTGACCATAGGCTCAGTGGACAGGTAAAAACAATTGCCATAATTATTATAAGTGCCGGACGTGAGCTCGAACGCCCAGTCCGCTGTACGCTGCCTCCACGGCATGTTGAATTTTCATTTTAATTTTTTTTAATGTACAACACAGATAAAAAATGCATAGATAAATTATATAGGGCTTATTTATAGGGAACAGGTTCTGCGGTCAGTGCCTTCCAGTGTAGATGCCCTAGTGCATTCGCTTCAATATGGAGAGAATTATTATTTTGGTGAGTAAAATCTATAATGTTCTCTTTTTATAAATAATTAAACAAATATGAAATTATTTTGAATAACTACAAATATAATTACCTTCTAAGGTCACCTCCTGAATGATGTATTGAATGGTAATGTTTTAGTTAGGTATACTTACCCATCGAATTTTAATTTTTTTTTAATTTTTTTATTTTAATTATGTAATAATTCTAATATTATAGTGTCAAATTAAAACTTTTATTTAAAAAATATGAAAGGAAATAAGTCTTTTAATTATAATTTTAAAGTTTACTACATATTAAAAATATAATTTTAACATTTTGAAAGATAACTCATGTAGGTGCCTATTAACTCAACGTATATGAAGCATATTTTATGGTATCTATATAATTTTAGATGTAGAAGGTAATCCGGAAGTAATAATTCGATTTTAAATTTTTTTTGACTAGAATAAAAAATAACTTAAATTATTATTATTATTATTATTTATAAGAAATATAATATACAATATCAATTTACAATGAAGATTTTTAGGAACTGAGTGAAGCAAGGGTTATCAACATAAAGACAAAGACATGTCAGCTTAATAGACGAATGACTATGTTATAACTTATAATATATTACATATTATTCTATTTTCAGAGCTTAAGCTATTACGTGTGACCTTTACCGCTTTTAGATACGATATTCTTTTTCACTGTCAATGCTATAATTATAAAACGATTAGCGCAAACAAAATAAACATTTATTGCTTGTTTTTACTACCCGTATGAACAATATTAAGCTTTTCAAATATAAATTTTATATTATACATTTAAATACTATTTAACACATATTTATAAGCTTCACATGAAACTTTTAAGCTATTTACAATTGTTGTATTGATTTTCAAATCAAGCTTATAAAACTCGGAATAAGCTTTCTTTTACACAGGAAAAAATAACGTTTTTAAAATTTGATACTATAAGTACCTAGTACGTATAAAATAATTGCGGAAACGCAAACAAAACGTTCTTTAACTTTATAATAATTATATCACAATTGGGCAAATTATGAAAAGGCTGTATTAAAAATCATTACACTGTCCATCATTATCTGAATATGCATAATTATGTAAAAATAACATAATTAATATGTAAATACGTAAACTGCACTCATTGAGCATGACCTCAGGAAACAATGGTGCGACGTCACGGGCCCCGAATGCAGGCCTTGGAGTAATTGTTATACTATTGTATTTTTTTTCGAACACGTTAATTAGTTATATTATTCAGTAACTAGGCTAAATTAAATAAAAACGTTGATAATGCACTACACAATTAAAATATTTTAATTGAATTGGTATAAAAAACATATTTTTTATTAGCGTCTCACCCTCGCTCCGCTCGGGTTTGTCCCTAGTTACGTTTTAACGTTTAGTAAAGATTTCTCAGAGATGAGATTTTTTCCGGCAGTAAAATGTATCCTATATGTTGACCCGGGGGGAAAAAAATGTTGACTCGGATAGCCAGCTATTATAATACTCATCAAAATCTGTCTAGTGGTTTTCTCGTGATGCGGTCACAGACAGACAGACAAAATTTCTAAGAACTATAGATTCCGAATCTGTATCGACAATAATATCTATTTCAATAAGATTTTCCAAAAAATATTTAATATACAGATTCGACTCAGAATTTTATTATACATATATATAATTTTATTGTATATTTATTTATGTACGCCCTGTTTATGTAAGTTTATTGTGGAATATATACGTATATTGTCTAAACTTATATATTATGTAATATATATATATATATATATATATATATATATATATATATATATATATATATATATATATATATATATATATATATATTTATTTATGTATCTCTTTATTGTTATTTATGTAAACTTGTGTGTAATTTATAGTGTGTACCGTATAAGTAAGTATGTTATATTGGTTTTTTTGCACCAACCTTTATCCATTCTCCCTTAAGAATTCCTTTATAGGTATATGGGTTGCCTGGAAAAGATCACTTTAAGTGATAAGGCCGCCTTTACACTGAAATATTTTGTAAAGTGCTGTATTGTTTTAAAATTGTTCTTCTTTTTTGGTATAATAAAGAATTAAATAAAAAAACAAATAAATATATCTAATAGATCACGTAAATTAAGAAAAGCTTTGTTTTCGATAAATACTGCAGGCGATATAAAGCTTACTCATATAGTTTTCTGCTTAGATTCAATTTTAATGTTTTACAGAAAACTCATTTTAGAATTGAATAACTAATAATTATTAACAAATAATATAGTAATGCACACTTTAATCAGTCAAAGGATATAATATATATGGATATGAATATATTTTTACCATATTATGGGATTACGCTCAGGATACGAGTATGAAACCACCATAACTCAAGGCATTATAACTGTACGCCACCAATATGTCAATCATTCCCCAATAAATTAATGTAAATTAAATTTAATATTACATTTTATAGCATAATGAATATATCCCGGAAGCAAAACAACGAACAAAAACAAACACAACAATCATTAATTACGAGTGCTATTAAAAAGTAAATCATTACTTAATGCAACTTAAGTTAATTATAAGATTGACTGATGCTTAGATAAACAGTTATTAGCAGTTAATTTTAATTTGAAACTATAATAAAATTGTATTTTTCTACATTTACAAAGATTTTAGAATTACCAAAATGTGTAAAAAGTTCTAATAATATTTAAAAAAATAGCTCCGTCTTTGTTAGTTTAGGGGAATTACTTATATCAGTTATAAGTGTATAGCACAGATCATATAATACTATATATTATAATATTATATATATTACATTTTAAGATTATAACAAGATATAACTTACGGACATAACTGTTTTAAAGTGAAAATAAGACAAGCAAACAAATAAGTACATTTTCACATTTGTAACATTAGAATAATTAATAACAATATTGGATACATTATTTTAAAATGATATGAAAAAAATATCAAGGAGGGTTGACGTCAGGCAGGCGGCCGGTCGTAAAACTTTTGTTATACGGAAAATGCATGGCGCCGACCCTAAGTGATTGGAAAATAAAAAAATGAGTATAAGCAAAGATCTCTCTTTCATCAGGGAGATCTTTGCTGAATTTATTTCATTATTTTCACATGGAAGAATAACATCAGCACGGCTAAAAAGTTTCGTATTCAGCCCTTTTTCACGTCCCACTGCTGGGCACGGGCCTCCCTTCAATACGTGGGGGATCAGGCCCTAGTCCACCACGCTGGCCAAGTGCGGGTTGGCGGTCAAAAACGTTTATATACTTTTATATTTTTATAGGCAGTTTAGTTTAGCTCCGACATTATACGAATAATAAGTCATTGAACTTCAAATATTTACAATATATACGATTAGTCAGATATGCAACATGTTTGTGCATCGTAATATGTTGTGCATTTTTTTAAGCATATAATAAAATTGCAACTAAGCCGAATCTTTATATTAAATATTTTTTTGAAAATCTTATTGAAACAAACATTATTATCGATACAGAGGTCGAATCTATAGTTTTTAGAATTTTTGTCAGTCTGTCTGTTACCGCATCGCAGAAAAACCACTGAAGAGATTTTGTTGAATTTTGGTATGGTGATAGCTGATTATCCGGGTCAATATATAGATACCTTTTACCACGGGAAAATATCTCATTTCTGAGAAAAAATACAAAAACTGCATTGTAAGAGTATACTAATATGTAAAACCTAAGAATTTGGTTTTTGTCATCTGAACGCGAGCGATTCTAGTTTGTTATATATTTCACTTCTTTATTTCTTGTGTGGTGTGCAATAAAGTGTCCATTATTATTATTATTATCATGTTTGATGCTACTAAATATTTGACTTATTTGATTTCAGATATTACCTTTAGTGCTATATATTGCACAATGTCAAGGAGAGAATGAAGGAGATACAATATTGTCGGCAGTTTTAACACCAGATAAAAATTTAATTCGACAAGAGCGAAGTTATTACGAAAGATATGGCCGTCCATATGATAGATTAGAAGATAGACCATCAAGATGTGGTCGGTGTGATGATGACGACGACGATGATGACTATGATAGAGGTCGTGATAGAGATGATGACAAGAGATCTAACAGACCAACTTATGGTGGTCGGCGTGACAAAAATAAAAATTACGATGATGACGAGAAGCGGTACGACAATGACAGAAATAAAGGCAACAAGAACGGAACAGATGATGATAGTGATGACAAAAAACGGCCATATGATGATGACAAAGACAGAGATAGGCATAGCAGTAGGAAAAAGCACAGAAACCGCTATGATGATCGGGATAGATATAGACCTGATTATTATGATAGGTTCTTGCGAGACCCATATAGAGATAGATATGATAGGGATAGATACGATGATCCTTATTCCAGACGACCGTACAGTAGATATCCGGATAGATATGATGACTATGGAAGATATGACGGATACGCGTATACAGGATACCGAAGACCAAGTTACGATGAACGATACGATAGAGGCACTGGTTATGATGACTCATTTGGCGGATATGGACCGGGAGTAGGTCGAGGACCTCATGATAGGTGAGAAAATTAGAATTATATTTGTATTAATATAAGTAGGTATAATTAAAAGTATATTTGTATTTAAACAGAGTACTTAAAATTTAATGTAAAAAAATCTATTTGTTCTTTAAAAATTTGATAATTCATATAAATAACTTATTCAATTAAAAAATTAAATTATTAAAGCATAAAAATCAACATCGTTTCACTTCACAATAACTTAAAAGTAATTTTATAACTATTTGAAGTAGTAGTTACGTTAATTAATATATGTATGGAAAAAACAAAAACAATAATTTAGTTAAACAACAAGCGTTTTTTTGCGTTTTGTAGTGTAATTTTCAGTACTTAGAAATTCTAGTTTTAATCTAAAACTTGCATAATGCTAAAATGGGGAGTATTGATAAACGTACAATTTTCTACCGTTATTTTTCAATCAGGTCACAGAACAATGACATTGAATTCTATTGAAGTGACATTAAATTCCTACATCAATAGTTTCATGCTTTCTCCTGAAATTGTTCAAATCCACATATTCAATGAGCGAATAATAATAATAGATCGACGAATGTAACGTTATAGTTTTGTTAACTGTACAGTGTACATATACATTACATGTAATTTTCAAACAAAACTTCTACGGTAGCTTAAAATTTTAATAGTAATTTAATTCTTCACGCTTTTATAATATGAACATAGTTTTATACTGTATGTACATTGTACATATATATTTATTAAAGAAAACGTGGTCACGTCCTTTATCTCGGTCGCATACAAAGTTTTTACTTTTGTTTTTTTCAAATATATAATCTGAATCTCGGAAACGGCTACAACGATTTTTCTGAAATTTAGTGTATAGGGGGTTTGGGGGCGATAAATTGATCTAGATTAGTCTTATGTCTGGGAAAACGCGTGTTTTCGAGTTTTCATGCAGTTTTCTTTTGCATTATTCCACGCAAAATATGGTGGGTAATTTGCATGCTCGGGCATAAGCATCATGGTCAAGCGGCCAAGGTGCAAGATTAGCAATCACAGGTGTCCAGGTTCGAATCTCGGTCGCATGCAAAGTTTTTACTTTTGTTATTTTTTATTAATATTTATTCAAGTTTTTAGTTATAAAAAAAAGAAAATTGTAGGTACTTTAGGCCAAAAACTCCGAGCGAAGCTCGGTAGCCCAGGTACTAATACCTACTAATGTAAGTATACGTATATAAATAAATAATTACTAGACGTATTTCTAGGCTTTTGCTTTATTGACAAACTTCTGTAAGGACGGGACTAAGTAAATAATAAAGATGTTGCAATTCGAAGCTCTATTTATTGCTACATTATATGAGTTATCTAATTTTACACTACTTAATAATCATTACGCCTAATGCCATTCTACTGCTTCATAGGTATTTTAAAGGCCTTATTTAAAATTCTAAGTCTTTTAGATCGTTAATGATATATAGAGGCGTATGATAGAGCAAGTTATAATTACTTGAACATATTTTTTATAATAAATGATTTCTTTATTTTGTACTTACTAGGACTTTCGAATTTTCTTTATATAATTATATATCATAATTGGAATTTACATGTTAAATACATATTTTGGCATTAACAAGCACCACCTTTTAGCAAAATTTATACACTTACATCATAATCCACTTAGGAAATAACTATCTAGTTCTCTGTCTGGCAATATGAAAAAATATCGTGCATTTTCACCAGAAGGTATTACCTTCCTTCCATACGTTTTGTTAAAATTAAATGCCGCTTTAGAAACGTTTTTTACTCATATTTACAGAAACATTTGTATTCTACGGATATTAATCTTCTGTTTGTGAAGAATTATATATTTACATACGTTTAATCACAACAGTTAGTTAAGAGAACTGACGCTCATACCGGATAATTATCCAATTTGTTACGCGAGTCTTGACAACGCAACATAATTTATCGTTGGACATTAAAATAACATCAATTACTTCGTTTGGAAATTTTCAATCCGGAGAAGGCACCATTAGGTAGTATTGGTATGTAGGGCCGTTTAATGTAGAATATATTTTTTGTTCTGGATTAGAACGATACTAAAGGCTCTGTGAGGAATAGAATATAGGTAATAGGTAAACAATTCATTGTCAATATTAGGTTTTGTAATTCAACCTTCTAACTTATCGACCCATATAAAATATTCAATATGCGATATATTATATTTACCTGTAATCGTCGTGGTTTTCATACGAAATACGTATGCTATATGTAGTATGTACCTAATATTTATGTATGTATTTTTCAAAAAATTTCATAAGAGCCTCTCATCAAGAGGGAATAAAAAGTAAAATAGAGTTTTTTTTTTCACTTTGTGTCCATAATACTAAAATCACAAAATCAATAAATAAATAAAAAATCCATAATAAGAAAGAAAGAACAATATGAATATTATAAATTACGTGAATGTCTTGTTACTAGCGACTACACTTAGTGTATTGTGTACCTAACTAAAAGATCTCATTGAAATAGTATCTCTGATGTATGAACTATGTTATTGTAAAGTCTCATCAAAATCCGTTCAGTAAATTTTGCGTGAAAGAGTAACTTACGCACATCCAATACATCCACGCAGTTTTCGCGTTTATAATGTTAGATATTTATATATATGGAGCAGGATATTTAATATTAAATTAAATAAAACTATCTTTTCGGATTTTTACGCGGATTTTTTTTGATTTTTGATTCCCGACGTTTCGAATGCTTTACATCAATCATGGTCACTGGAAAGACTAAGGTTTTAGATGTCTCAAAGGCTTTATATAGTGGTTACAAAATTTAACCTTTTTAAAAAAAAATGGTACCATTTTAAAATTGTTAAAAAAAATTAAAATGGCACCAAATTAATTTTAAACTTAATTAACTAAAAATTACTTAGTATTTTGAATAAGTAAATATAAACTTATTAGTACTAATTAATCCTGCTTGTGAATATTTTTCATTTTGATCACGTGTTCCGTGTTCAGTCGTGAATTGGTTTTTGCTACTGTTATAAAGAAGACTTCTGACCTGCAAAAATAGGTAGGTGTTTTGTTTCAAAAGTATATCATTTTATGTTACTGAAAGAGATAAGGAAATTAAATTAAGATGTGTTATTATTACAATTTTGAGTCGAGACTAAAGATTTTTTCCCATGTTTTTTTTTTAAATTGAACAATTTTTGCAAAAGTATTTAATAACTCTTTGATGTTTTAAAAATATTTAGATCTATTATATCTACTTAAAAATTATTTAGTATTTAAAAAAAATAGACTAATTAGCTTATACTTATCTTATTGTTTTTTATAATTTTTGCTTTAACAATTTTTATCTACCAATTTTTAATTACTAAATAGCAAAGACCTCGTAACTTCTTGCAATACAGTAACGCTCAAATTATTATCATGCAATAGAAACACGGATAAAACTTAATTAGTTAAATAGTTTTTTTAGTTAAAACCAATTAAGAAGCTTATTAAAATCTTTAAATCTTTCGCATATATAAGAAGTATAATCTTCCTATAAATACCTCCTTCATACATTTCCGACATGATTACCACTTGTCTTAACGATGAAAGAAAACGAAAAAAAAAATCGTAAGGAAACCTGCATGTCTAAGAAAACCTAGCAAATTTTCAAAAGACATGTGAAATCCGCCAACCCGCACTTGCCCAGCAGTGGGACGTTAAAAAGGGCTGAATACATATACATAATATAATAACTCCTTTTATGTGCGAAAACCGTATGAAACTGAGCGTAATTTCTGAGATAACCCCAACTAATCTATACTAATATTATAAAGAGGAAAGGTTTGTTTGTTTATTTGTATCGAATAGGCTCCGAAACTACAGAACGGATTTAAATAAAATTTGGTAAGGGCATAGGAGAAGGAGTTTTTATACCGGAAATCATCCATTAAGGGAGTGAAAATGGGAATAAAAGTTTATATGGGGAAGCAACATAGGGACGAACCCGAGCGAAGCGAAGGAGAGTCGCTAGTACAGTATACGATGCCATTAAAAGAGAATAATTTTTTTAGTTTCAGGCCATGGGATGAGACTTATCGAGGTCAATCTGGCTGGGACACTAGTGGTAGGGGCTATTACTTCGCGTCTGGAAGACCAGATGCTAGCGCGTGGGGACAGCGTGAATATTCTAGGTAATAAATGGGTTAGACATTAGGTATTAATTAAGTTATTTTAAAAACATAAGAATAAGTCAATACAGAAATCACGCTACTTATACTATTATATAAATGCAAATGTTTATATATGTGTATGTATGTTTGATACTCCCTCACGCTGAAAACGCTGTACGATTTTAAATGAAGTTTAGTTCACATATAGACAGGCTACTTTTAGTAAAAAAGATGCCTGCCAGAAGATAATATTACTATAATCACAAAAGGTGTAATTACGTAGGGACGCACCCGAGCAAAACGATGATAAGCTAAAGAAATATTTTAAATAAAAATAGCATAAATAATAAATATTAAACCATATATAGTTACTTCACCAGAACCCTCACTTCTTTCCAGACCGGCATCTGGTGGTTGGCAGGACGTTGGCTACAGTGGATACTCTAACGGATACGCCGGCTACAACACTAACCCCGGATACAATAATCCCGGATACAGAGCCTCTAGCGGATACGGCTATCAGGACACAAACGCGGGATATGGACAGTCTAGCGGATGGCGAAATGTTGGAGAGAGAAGACCTTATAGAGATCAGAGGTGTGACAGATAAAAAAATATATTAGAGGCATATTGTATAATAGAAAATATTGTTAACACTTGAGTTTACAATACCGTTTTAATCACTAATGTGAAGGCTTGATCTTATAAGTGGTGTCATCCAAAAATTATTTAATATGAAGAAAAAAATAAATAAAGAGAAACAACAAAAAAAACATAATATTAAATACGGTATATATAGTAAACGATTTTAATTAAGAATAACTTTTGTTAAATCTAATATAGTTTATATGTAAATACTAAATACTACAAATCTGTTACAAACCGACAAAAATGATGGCGATTCTGGAAACTTTCCACAAAGTGAATGTTTGTTATGATTAAAATATTACCATGTTGAAAAATAAGTTAAAAAAATTGTCCTTAAAAACACCACAACCCAAAACAAATAGCTACATTTAAAAATTAAATATTATTTATTATTTCCAGTGGAGTAGCAAATCTTGATAGAAAACCTCAAGCGCAAGACAACCGTTACGGACAAAGCCAACATGGACAAATAATAACTTACCAACCTGGAACATACTCGTATACTCAAAGCAGCACTACACCAGCTAGTAGTTATTTGTTCCAGAGGGAAGACGAAATAGTTACACAAGAAACGACTCTACCGCCACCTTAGATTAGCCATTTTTGACATAAGCGTCCGCCTCAATTTTCCCGCCTTTTTATATATATAGATTAAATATATTCCAGTGTATTACGAAAGCATCAACTTTTATGTTGATTTTTTATTATATTTTTAATCACTAGAACCCCGCGTTTTTGACAAGCAACACCCGTTAAACACCGAGCCCGCGCGTCATTTTTCTCCGATACAACCATTACATATAAAAACACTCGTAATTCAAATTATATAGCACCGATTTAAAATGTTTTTGCTGTTTTGGGTTTTTAAATAATCTGAGCATTTATGACAATATGTAAAATACACTTTTAACTATTAATGAATTATAAATAAGCTAACAATATGTGTTAGCTGAATATTTACTACTTGTTGTATAATATTTATTTCTGACAATACCACGGTCTATATTTACACTAAATTTGAAACACTATTTTATGAATATACATGTAATCGCACAAAACCATTCTTTGATTTATTTATATTAGTTGCTAGTTACAATCAAATTCAAAACTTTATAGCACTCGCGGTTCGTTCGTTGTATTTGCGCAGCTCATCGCGCAATTTTCAAAACAAACATCCGAGTTATAATGTGTGGTTTCTTAATAAAAATAATACTAAAATACAGAATAGTCCTTACTTTAAAAACATGCACCAATAAATCTTGAAAATAAGCCACTGTAATTAAAATTTGGGTGGATTTCTTATAAGAAAGAAAAATTGAGGTTATTTTTTACAGACGCTCGTGTTGCATTATAATTAACGTTTCTGTATATAAATTTAGCTTCAATTATAAAAGAACAAGCTAAGCATTATCACATATATGAAAACTTGACACTTTTCATTCAAAAAACTAAACATTTAAACACGTGAAGTTGACTAAAATAATTTACTAATAATATTTAGATGCGTAGTGATGCACCCAATCACCCATGTAAATGTAAAATAAGTGTGTAAAAACTATCGATTATTTTTGTGAACGGCTAAACACACATAAACACAATAACAATTTTTATATTCGTTTATAACAATAAAAAACTTAGTATTTAAAAAATCAAAATAAGTGCATTAAAATAATGTGATTTTTGGGACAAATGAGATTCAAAATCATTAAATAAAGTGCCATTTTTATAAAAAAATGACATGAATAAAATTATTATTATAAAAATCTAATAAATGCAAGATTTCAAGTTTTGGCACGCAAGCTAGCAGCTCTCGTAGCATGAAAAAATTAATTTATGTATTTTAATACATTATGCAATGTATGTATTATGAAAAAAAAAAACTTTTTATATTGTTTATTCATCTACAATACTCTTTTCATGAGTAGTATAACTTGATTTGTATTTTATTGTATTTCTATGACAAATAAGAGACAATTTTTGCATGTAACAAATGCCCGTAGCTAAAAAGATACCATATCACAAAAACCACTCGCATATATTCTTCAAATAATAATTAACGTTAAAAGTATATAAAAAGACAAATATATATCTCAATTTAAATATTTATATGGTGTTATTTTTTCATTAGGTTTATGTAGTTTTATATGTCCCTATCTTTTTAATTTTAAAATAATAATTTTAGAAAGAGAATTTTAATAATATAGCTCTTATAGTTTTAGTTTCTTTTAGTGTTGAACAATGTGAAAAACACTATAAGTACAATATTTGAAACCTCTTAAATGGTACACACTTTCCTAAACTATTATTACTGAGTATTTCTCAGCAGAACAACTCAATAATATACACTACTTCAATAGCTTTTTACACTACTATTAATCCGACGAGACAGTCAAGGAACGGTTATTTTATTTCAGACTAGCGACTCACCCTCGCTTCGCTCCGCCGTGGAATAGATATAACTTGTTTTCCCGTAGAAACGAGATAATCTCCCATAGTAAAAAGTAGCCTATTTCACTCTCCAGCCTTCTATCTTGACACAAAAACCACGACAATCTGGCATTTTATTTCGACGTGAAAGGAGAACAAGCAAACAAACAAACAAACAAATAAATTCAACGTCAAATTATCGTATCGTATATCGTAGAAAGAGACAGTGTCAAATATACAAATGCATTTAAATAGTTTACATTAATTGTAGGTTGCTTTTATTATTGTAATGTAGTAGTGAGGAAAAAGAAAAATGTGATTTTTACGTTTTTCCGTGATTTTTTCTAATTTTTCTCTTCATAAGAACCTTCCCCGACGAATATTTGAAAAATAAATTAGGCTTATTAGTACAGCCGTTATAGAGTTTTGAGCTTAGCAACATTTTGCCATTCATTTTTATTTATATAGATATATAGACGAGCGTCTTTGTATTCCTATTATAGTGTCGCATAATATATTTGACTTTGTGTTTAGACTCTTACATATAGTTACCATATTTTATAACACATATGAGTATTTCTTTGCATTTTATTCTCCAGTGTGTCTAACAAAAAGTAAAAAAAACAATCTTACTTTTTCAACATATATTTATATTAAAATATCGATATTATCGATAGCACAAATCGACATGTGTCAATGTCTAACTGGTCTTTGATGAGAGTTCAAAATGTCCAATTTGACAGATCATAGGTATTGTTTGTAAATAAACATACTTCATATAATAAAACTATTGAAATATGTTACAAACAATTGAAAATATGAAATTAGATTTTCTTTAGTGATTTACCTTCATGAGGCACCAAAGCAGAGAATAAAAATCAAAATTCATGTTATATAATGGCGACTTATTTTACGAATTTTATACATCAAAATTCGTTGGACCAAAAAATTAATTTTATAACGTGATAATACACTTATTAGTATCTCAATAGTCGTAAAAAATTCTAACAATAAATATTTATACGTTTACGGCACAAATTCACTAGTTTAAATATTTTAAATTACACAAAAACAATAGCGAATCACGCGCGCTTCAGTTGAAATTTAAACAATTTTTGATGCGTTTGTTTTTAATTTTGTCAGCATTTAATTAAAATGTTATTTTATTATATAGTTAATAAAACTTTTAAAGTTTGCGTGTATCACTCATTGAGCATAAAATAAACTAATTTCGTCGTGTAATAAGTGATAAAAGTGCAGCGGGCGAGGTGTTGCCTATAGGCACCAGCGGGGTTCAAGTGGTTAACATAATATTTATAAATAAATATAGTATAGCTGCAATAAGGAAAAACTTACAACCTTCCAGCGCCTTTACTATATTTATCCTACAGCATAAGAAAGTACAGTTTTTCAATAGCCTTTTAAATTATTATTTTATATTGACCATACAAAAAAAAATCAGTCTTCCAAATTAATAAAATGGTAAAAAGAGTTGCCTTATTTTGTCCTTTCTAACTCTTAAAGGACAATATGATCTAATATTTGTGAGCTTTTAGTGCGAAGTTTAACCATATTATAGAAAACATACATTATTTATAATATTTTCATATGTGGGTAAAATTAAAGAAATTCTGAGATTATGGATGTTTTTTTCGTATGTAAATAAGTATAAGCTTATAACTGTTTTTAATGTTATAACTCCTAAGTAGATGAGAATAGCTGTATTACAGAGCATAAGGTTTGGTACCTAATTGGTATTCTTGTCACATACCTGCATAATAATAACAGATTTATTTTTATTACTTAAGAAATAAACACTAGACCAGATTTGAAATTGAAAGTCTATTATTTAGGCACTTTCATCCACACATCCTACATGCATGTACCCATAAATGAAGAACAAAGGTGGAGACTTGTAGTAGTAAATGAAAAACGTAATTAGTGTTATTAGTAAAGCGTGTATTTAGCTTTGCTGCTTATAAATGTCTGATAAGGGATGAATGACCTCACTTATCAGAATGTGGTCATTTTATTACGTAATCTACTCGTAAGTGCAGTAAGAGCAAGTCTAATGATATACCTAAATCTTTACCTGTTATCTACCTGAATTCAGCCTTCGACACTGCTCTATATATTTATTCTATCTACTAGCGGCTCACCCTCACTTCGCTCGGGTTCGCCTCTAGAAAATACACACACAAAAACTAATAGAAATCTATTAGTTCCCACGGAAACCGTTCATTTTTCCGGGATGAAAAGTAACCTGTTGTTTGACCGGCAATATAAGGTATCAGCATGCCAAATTTTACTAAATTAGGTATATAAGTTGTTGTGTACTAAGTTGTATAAGTTACTGTAGTTTTTTAACTATCCCACGGGAACTCTTTAACTTTCCCGAATGAAAAGGATCTTACATGTTGACCGAGGATATAAGGTACGACCATGCAAAATTTTATTTAAATCGGTCCAATAGTTTAGGAGATTAGCCCGTACAAACAGACAAACAGACAGAGAAACAAAAAAAATAAAAAAATCTGGATTTGTTCTATTTTTCTTCTTACGGGATGTAAGAAGATAACTGACTCGGTTTTTAGCATTTTTTTTCTATGTACAGGCATTCGACCTCTACAGTTTTATTATATTTATAGATAGAATAAATAACGTATAATAAAACAGTAATATTTATATAATATTGAAAATAGTTATAGCAAGTATACCTTAGAAGATAAACACATATGAGAACTTTTCTATCGACCTTTTTAAGACTTACAAATTTCTAGTACAATGTTTTGATCTATCTCTTAAGGTTGAGCCAGCGTTACCCATATAAATTTCTAAGAGCAATTCGATAGAACCAGTTATTGTGTTTTCCCGTGGGAATGAATAATTTGCCTGTCGTAAGAGGTATCCTAAATGTTGAATCGAGTAATAAGTTATCACTTCACCAAATTTCGTTGAAATCGGTTCATTACTTTTCACGTGAAACGCGCATACAAAAACAGACAAACAGACATACAGGCAAACAGACTATTTTTTTAATAACTATTGTTTTAGGGTCTATCTATATATTATATGTATAGATATATAATACATAATAAGAATTTTTTGACACAGTCCGCTTAAATAAATGATAAAATCTACAGTATTTTTGAAGTTATACTTCTTTTGGCACGTTTGGAAAAAATTATGAGAGTTAAATTTTTTTACAAACAAAGAGTTGTGATATGCGGGATGAAATCTTTACTTATTTTTGTTCTGTTACGCCAAAGAAGTATAACTGCTTACGCGCGTACATAAGTACACACACGCGCGTTTTTTTTTAATTTTTATTCATTAACATTTTATATACTCATCACTCTGTATACATAATACTATTTGTATTCTATTTTAAACCCTTATTGTGCTTATTGGCTTCATGTTTAGTTCTATGACACTTTGTTTATATTATTCCATAGTCTGAGATTGCAACATATAATACGATTATCTATACTATAATAAAACAGTAGAGGTCGAATATCTGTACATAGCAAAAAAATGCTAAAAACCGAGTAAGGGGGATGTAAGAAGACAAATCCTGATTTTTTTCAAATTTTTTGTTTCTCTGTCTGTTTGTACGTGCTAATCTCCCAATCTATTGGACCGATTTAGATGAAATTTCGCACGGTGGTACCTTACATCCCCAGGCAACATCTTAGATACTTTTTATCCCGGAAAATTAAATAGTTCCCGTGGGATAGTTAAAAAACTATAATAACTTATACAGTTTAGTACACAAAAAACTACTGATTGGATTTTATTAAAACTTCACAATAATATAGTTCATACATGACAATAACAAATCGGCTACTTTTCATCCCGCAAAATTGAAGGGTTCCCGTGGAACAGTCAAAAAACTATAGTAAATTATACAGCTTAGTACACAACAACTACTGATTGGATTTTAATGAAACTTTACAATAATATAGGTCATACATCAGAATAACAAATAGGTTACTTTTTATCCCGAAAAAAATGTACGGTTCCCGTGGGATAGATGTTTTCGTTTATTTGTAACGTATTATATACACAACATAGACCCTAAAACAATAGTTATTAAAAAAATAGTCTGTTTGCCTGTATGTCTGTTTGTCTGTTTTTGTATAGATATATAATACATATATATTCTAACTGAGTCAAATCTGTACATTAAATATTTTTTGGAAAATCTTATTGAAATAGACATTATTATCGATACAGAGGCTGAATCTATAGTTTTTAGAATTTTTGTCTGTCTGTCTGTCTGTCTGTTACCGCATCACGAGAAAACCACTGGACAGATTTTGATGAAATTTGGTATGATGATAGCTGGATATCCGGGTCAACATATTGGATACTTTTTACCGCGGGAAAATATCTAATTACTGAAAAGATATAAAAATTGTATTGTGAGAATGTACTAATATGTAAAATCTAGTATTTGGTTTTTGGTCATCTGAACGCGGGCGGAGCCGCGGGCAATGCTAGTATATATATATATATATATATATATATATATATATATATATATATATATATATATATATATATATAATGCTAGTATGTTTTTTTGAATGTTTAGTATATACTACATCTAAGGTACTAAAATTATTAAATTAGATTGTTATTCTATAACTAGCATTACCCGCGGCTCCGCCCGCGTTCAGATGACCAAAAACCTAATTCTTAGGTTTTACATGTAGTATACTCTTACGATGCAGTTTTTGTGTTTTTGTATTTTTTCTCAGAAATAAGATATTTTCCCGCGGTAAAAAGTAGCCTATATGTTGACCCGGATAACCAGCAATCATCATACCAAATTTCATCAAAATCTGTCCAGTGGTTTTCTCGTGATGCGGTAACAGACAGACAGACAGACAGAGAGAAAGACAGACAGACAGACAAAAATTCTAAAAACTATAGATTCGGGCTCTGTATCGATAATAATGTCTATTTCAATTAGATTTCCCAAAAAATATTTAATGTACAGATTTGACTTAGTTACAATTTTATTATATGTATAGATAGTAAATACTTGTCGAAAATCTTATATTTAATATTTAATAATAAAAATTATTTTTGAGTTGAATCATTAAGCTCTCGAAAAATAGAATTTTACTCAACATTTTCAAAAATAGGTGAAGTTATAATAAATAATATTATCTAAGACCATCGCTATTCCTAATCAAATGATTCAGCCATATCTTCAAGAACGTGAATTACAAGTATATCGAACAATTAACGATACGATAAAATGATATTGTTTCAACTTCGAGTTTGATATAATCGCCCACTTTGCCCAATATCCTTGTAAGTTTTAACACGTCGATAAAATAATTCAATTGATCTTAATATAAATTGCTTATTAAATTGTGTTATTTGTGCTCAATATTTAATCTGTATTTCAACTCTTCTTTTAAATATATGTAGAAATACTTTTATTTATTTATTTTTTAATTTAAAAGAAGAGAAAAATACTGATTAATTACTATATTGGTTTCGGTTCTAAGGATTTAAAAATATTTCAAAAATGACGGATCAAGACTCAGTGCAAGTCGCAGAGTCTAACGCGACTACAGTTCAAGTGGTAAATGAAAATGCTGAGAATTCCCTTCGACCACCCGCCGAAAAAGCGTAAGTTATTTTTTTTTTGCTTAAAATTATTATTTCAAAGCTGAAATATACTGCACAGATTATATAGAGCCAATGCTTATTTTCCGAATTTTAATTATGTTTTAAATATTTAATATATTCAATTATTAAATATTGAACTATTGAAATTTATTCTGTTCTAAGCGGAGTAAAATAAAACATTTTTAATTATCCTCGAAATCACTTAAACCAATTAGCGCTTAAGACATACATTTTTATCACTAATAAAGCAATAAATGATATAAATCATTATCGCTTACGTAAACCGTAATCTATCGAGTGTAATATATATATATATATATATATATATATATATATATATATATATATATATATATATATATATATATACACGAGTATATTTGTCTGCTTGCTTCCAACACATTAAGTTAATCACAAGCAATTGTGATTTAGATTTCTATGTAACTTTGTTGAGATATATATTGTAATTCAATAGATACACATGGCACACATATAATTTTTTGAATAAACTAAACCTAAAGTATTGCTATTAACATTTAATTTTTACAGGTATAATTAATTATTATTTAAAAATATATACCTATGTTTATTGTATACTTTACACACGTGCGAAGCCAGGGCGGGTTGTTATTTAACTTATAAGTGTAATTGTATTTAATATCTTAGATAAACATATTATCATATTAATTCGTATTTTATTATATACATGTCGTCTATACAATAATATGTATGTAACAAAATTGGAACTGGGTCAATATTATATGAATGTTCAATTTTTAAAAAAATCTAAAATAAGGAAAGGATATCATTACATACAAAATTCTAACTGAATCGAATCTGTACATTAAATATTTTTTGGAAAATCTTTTTAAAATAGTCATTATTACCGATACAGATGCTGAATCTATAGTTTTAGAATTTTTGTCTGTCTGTCTGTAACCGCATCACGAAAAAACCACTGGAGGGATTTTTATGAAATTTGGCATGATGATAGCCGGTTATCCCGGTCAACATATAGTATACTTTTTTCGGCAGGAAAATATCTCATATTTGAGAAATCTATGCAAAACGTTAAAACGTATCTAGGGCCGAACCCCAGCAGAGCGGGGGTGAGTCGCTAGTTAAAAATATATTTAATTTTTTTAATTTGTTTTAATATAGAACTTTATGTCATCTAGAAGAAGTCCTCAAATTACTCGTAAATAACGTTCCACTGTCTATTAAGCGGGCGATTAAGACATTTTTAATGTTACCTAATTTTTTAAAGTATGCTAATTTAGAAGATATGCGGGAGCAGCTTCATATGCAAATATACATACATACATGCATAGCTTGCTGAAAATATCACAACTCTCCGCAGTAAGTTCAAAAGAAAAAATTACAGTCTTCCCCTAAAATACATTATTTATATAGTTGGCAATTCCTTATTCATTATTAGGAGTTAGTAATCTACAGATAATAAATGATAAAATATTTGTATATTTTATCATTTATTAATTTTGATATAAATTGACACAATACCAAAAACATGGGACATCACTAGAAAGATTATTTAAAAAAAATAGCCATCTTACAATTCCTATTATAAGAGATGTACCTACTCACGTAAATTTTATATAGGTTTAAAAGTTTTATTTTATTGATAATTAAAAAGTCCAATAAATAATATAATATTATAATATTATTCTTCATACTAAAATTGCATGAATTTTGATGTAGCTGATAATAGATTCAATTAAAAAAGTTTAATTTTAGTAGAAAAAAAGATATAGTTTATGCTAAAATACCATAAAACAGCTAGCTTAGAAGAAATACCGGTCCAAAACCTAATCGATTTCATATTATAATAGGCTTCTAATATCGTAAATATCATAAAACGCTAAAAGCATCGATAACAAATATTGCATGGCTTATATATTATGATAAATGATTATTATCGATAGTAATATATTTGGAATAGTATACTATATCGCCAATATCAGTCTCATTGGCTTAGGGGTTAACTTTACGGTCTGAGACCAAAAAGTCCTAGGTTTGAGCCCTATGTGTATGTATGTATGAGAGAAAAAAATGACAGATGATTAGAGGTTACAGGTAGAATAAAATAGAATTTAAATTTGAATGGATTTCAAGCATTTTAAGATGCTATGACACAATGCCGGTCAGGAAGACCTACTTAAGGTAAATTCAGTAATAGCAATTTTCTCTTACCGCCAGTAAACTTGATAACTAATAGATATGCATGTTTAAACACTCGTTGACATGTCTATATGTAGAAAAATCAATGTAAGATCATAAATAATTGATGATATATATGTAGATTGCACATGGACACTTCAGGTTAAATTGATCAATGGTCGAGAATTCATCTTAATTGTACTTCTATTCAGAATAATCAAGGTTGCTACTTAAGTGCCCCATAATAAATATTCAAATTATTGGCACTAATATTATAATATATATATATATATATATATATATATATATATATATATATATATATATATATATATATATATATACATTACGATGGTATTTATGACCTATAAACTGTCGTCCTAATGAAGCAAAGAAAAGAAAACGTACAAATAGACTTTCAAGCCTTACATGATGATATACCTATTACAGCTTTGTAGCTTCACTAAAACCGCCAATATAAATCCATACTAATATTATAAATGTGAGAGTGTTTGTTTGTTTGTTTGTTTGTTTGTTTGTTTGTTTGTTTGTTTGTTTGTTTGTTTGTTTGTTTGTTTGTTTGTTTGTTTGTTTGTTTGTTTATTTGTTTGTTTGTTTGTTTGTTTGTTTGTTTGTTTGTTTGTTTGTTTGTTTGTTTGTTTGTTTGTTTGTCTTTTTTTCACGTCGAAACGGTTTGGCGAATTGGCGTGACTTTTTGTGTAGAGATAGTTGGAGGGCTGAAGAGTGACATAGGCTCCTTTTTAGCACGGGAGATTATCTCATTCCCACAGGAATACACGTTATAATACAACCCAAAAAATATTTATTATCAGAATTTTTTGAAACTTGGTAAAAATGCTCTTCAATATAATTAAATAAATATGTATTTTAATATTTTTCGAAATTCATTCCATAACGAAGTAAAATAAGGAATGAAAGTTTGTATGAAACTTATCTTTTTACAGGTTTTTTTATAATTTTAGTGCGAGCGAAGCCGCGGGTTTTGCTAGTTAAACAACACCTCCAGGTAAATTTCTAAGAAATTAATTAAATTTCTAAAAAATGTATTGTTAACTGTAACGCGTGCCGGCGTGTCCGTGGTCGTTGAGGGATTATAGTTATTATCTGCAATTGTAAAAACATTAAAAACTTTTTACCGCGGGAGATTATCTCTTTGATCTTTCCCACGGGAAAACACATTATAATACAATCCAAACAAATATTTATGATCAGAATTACTTGAAACTTGGTATAAATGCTCTTCAATACAATAAATTAAATACGTATTTTAGCATTTTTCCAAATTCATTCCATAAGGGGGTAAAATAACGGATGAAAGTTTGTATGAAACCTGCCATTTTAGAATTCTTTTTGTAGTTTTAGCGTGAGCGAAGCCGCGGGTTCTGCTAGTATTTATATAAACGTTAAAGGATAGATCCCGTACGAGTAAAAATGGCATAAGCTCTGTAACATTTACATTACTATTATAAAGTGTAAACTACATATATAAAGCTGTATATATAGGCAAGTTTTGTATTATTCTGTAAAAAATATATAAAACGCATAAAAATAGTATAGTAACATAATTCGCACAATTTAAACATTACTTATATTTAAAAAAAACTGTTGAAAGGGACAACCCTGAATGAGTCAATTTTATTGACAGTAGGTATAGCATACAGATGCACGTATTTTGAGAGCGCGATAGTATCTGTGATAGATATTTTCAGTCAATTAATTTATGATCTCATTCAATATTCTTGCGCAGCTCGTTTCCATTAACTTCTCTAAACATCCATGCGCTGAAAATTAAATTTCAAATTTTTCTTATCAATCTTATGTTATATTTAGATATTCTCTAAATATAGATATAACTTAGGTTATATTTTTTTTAGAGAAAAGCTTGTGTTAACCACTAGAAAATATTTTATACTATCTGCCAAAACGCTTATTTCCAATGAAAATGTCGATTCGAGTCAGAAGGGCTGAATGAGAAGGTTAACAAACTTCGTCATATAAGGACGCTGTAGAATGCTTAGCAATTTAACAATAAAACGTTGTACATATTATATTTAATTATAATAATTATGTATGTATGTTTATGTAATATGTATGTATTCAATCCTTTTTTAATGTCCCACTGCTGGGCACGGGCCTTCCTTTAATACGAAGGGTATCAGGTAACGACTACTCGGGCTGAGTAGTCGTTGGGATCAGGCCACCACGCTAGACAAGTGCAGTTCAACGGACTTCACATGTCTCTCGAAAAATTGTAGGGTTTCTCACGATGTTTTCCTTCACCGTAAGACGTCATAGTGGCAATCATGTTGAAAATGATTCACACATGAAATTGTCAAAGGGGCGAGACCCGAGATTTGAAACCGCTTCACTCGGTTTCCCAAGCGAGCGCGTTACCACTAAGCTACCACTGCCTCCTGGATACTTAGGTTTACCTATTTGGTATCTTAAAATATACAATCGACTTAAGGATGCATTGCTGGCATTGACGCTCTAATGCAAAATTGCATCCTTCCAAACCCAAAGATTTGTTTACGCGTTGATTGCCTGTCAGTCAGTGTTAGAATTTATTAAGAATACGGATTACATAAGGAAAATCGTGGTTAAAACGAATAAACACCACAAATTATAGCGTTATCCTTGATTAATATTGTTTTTATTCAAAGAACAGTAGCGAACATGCGTAAATTACCACAGGAAAGGTTAATACGGCATTTGATGCTCTATTGCATAAATATTGTAGAGATTTTATGTTTATCCTTCAGCCATAAATAAGCCTCTATGATCATATACAATCTATTAATAAGATATTATCTATAGATATCTATACAGATAAAAACATAAAGTGTCTGTTTATGATGTTAAAATAACAGCTTTTCAGTTTTTAGTAAATACATATGAAATTATTTACGGTTCTTTACAAAAAACACAATTTTTATTTTTTTTGTCTCTCTGTCTCTCTGTTTGTTCCGGAATTATTTTAACGGGAATTTCACTGGCAGATAGCTAATATTATAAGGAGTAAATTAGGCTACTTTAATTTTAGAAAAAGAATTAGTGTTGCGCTCAAAAAAATTAAAACGTACCTACCTAGGGACCTACCCGAACGAAGCTAGTGTAACTCGCTAGTATTTAATATATAATAAATAGCTCTTAAATACTTAATACTTCTTTTTTATATTATAAAGTGGGTGTCAACATTTTATTATTGAAGAAAAAGGTTAATCTGTCTTTTTTGGTTCTTAAAAAGAGATTCTTTAAAATGACAAAATGCTCTATGACAAAATGCTCTATGACTCTACCTCACCTGCGGACAGAGCCATAGTCGTGGTTTCCGACGGCAATACTCTGGTCAAGGATCTATACTCTGTAAAGCTCTGTACTTCCCCTAATTTTATGTTTGGACACACGATCAACCGCAGATACCCGGTACCGCGATAGCTACAGACGCAAAATGAAGTAGTCAATAAGACAAGCTGTCCGCAGTCCTATTACCTATAGTACCTACGCGGTTTTCTATATAATTAGGTAAAGTAAACTGTTGGACGTGGGGACCACGGTGGTTGTAGTCACTTAGTGTGCGGGTGAGGAGATATCCGAGAAAAAAATGACCACTTTCTCTCAATCTTTCAATCTTCTTAAATTAAATCTTCTTTCAATCTTTATTTTGATAAATTAGTACGAGCTAATTTTAAACTACAGTATGTACTTTCTTAGATTTAGACGCATATTTCATATTTTAAGTAAGCATATTTTGTGAATTTTACTCTCGTTATAGTTTTATTTGAGATTTGAGATATTTAGGAGAGAGACTCCCACGTGACTATTTTTGCTGTAAAGCATTGAAACGGCAGGAATACAAAAATCATAAGTAAATTAAACTGCTAAGTAATACAAAAAAGATTGTTTTTTTTTACATTTTAAACAAACGAAGTAGGTATATGCCATAAATATCCTTAAAAAGACTTCAGAGGAAACTTTGTTATTTTAAAAACTCTACTCATTTTTAAAATAAAAATAACACTACTCAAGCACATACAAATAAGCAGGAAACGGGCAACGCTTTATACAAACGTGGAATGGAAATTAGTTACATTCAACATCAATATCCGAAAACTTCAAAAAAGGTACTTTTTTCCTACAAAATTATTATATACTAGGGAATTACCCTCGCTTAGCTCGGAATCGTCCCTAGGTTGCTTCCCCATACAAACTTTCATCCCCATTTTCACCCCCTTAAGGGATGATTTCCGGGATAAAAAACTATTCCTTGTTCTTCATAGGGTCTCAAACTGTGTTCTTGACAAATTTCATCTAAATCGGTTCAGTAATTTCGGAGCCTATTCGGTACAAACAAATAAACCAAAAAATTAATCTTTCCTGTTTATAATATTAGTGTAGATAGATATTTTAATATAATATAAGACCCGGGAAATTGAAATGATTCGTGAATGATCATTAAAAAAGTGTAGTTTGCCGACTGCAGCCTAATTTAATTTAATTCTTAATAGCTTGTAGGCATAAGATTTAAACAGTTTGTTTGCTAAATGTCACGTTGAAAGAATGATTGAAACATTGAAAGGGCATGGTGAAGATTTTTTGGTTGGTTGGCTAGAAGCGACTTAAACGCACTTCAAATAGGTACTTGACAACCAGTATAAAATAGAAGATTTTATTGTTACATTCGAACGTTTGTATGAGTCATACGTGCCTTAAGATTTGCATGGCTTAGTAAATGAACATTAAGTTTCAAGGAAATTCTATAAACGGAAATTTTTGGTTAACTTTTAACATAGTTGAGATATTTCCTCATAGTAAAAGATCCGAAGTAAGGCTTCGCTCATCTCAATACCAGATGAAAATTATTTCGTATTAATCATAATATATAAATTACTATACGCATCTGTATCATATATTTGTTTATGTATCAAGTTTAATATAAAATACATCCGAAGAGCAGATGTTAGAGGACGACTTTGTGTACTTCGGATCCTAGACTGTCGTGTTTGAATTGGCTAACTCGCATTTTGCACTCAGGTAACTTCAACTGCGTTTTACCCGAGTGCGGCGAAGCGCAAAGGAGGGTAATGTGTTTGACCTATATGTATGTATGAGACTTGAATATACGTAGCAACGTCAACTAGCAGCAAGGTCAAAGGCTGTCGGCATAAGAATATGTTCCTTCGTCACTTGTTCTCATCTTTTAGTCCACTTTTTACGCAATTCGGTTTTTATATTTTTGTGAAATATTATTTATTATTAATTATCAACTAGTAACCCGTCAATAATCGTAGCCTCGTTGCTGCGTTAAAGATCAACAAACTAACACACATTTTCGCACGAATAATATTAGTAAGGATCATCTATTGACCTTACCTTTCCAATGTGGATATTTTTCCTATTAAGTAAGACCTTAGTGAATATGGAAGTGAGTTCTTTCCTCTTCCGCAAAATATTATTGTTTTATTATTAAAAAACTGTGTAGGTACGTTGTAATGATTTAACGCACTAAAAATAATAATATCCACTCAATAGTAGGTACCAAATTTTTATATTAATGGCAGAAAATAGAGGAATTATTATATTGTAAATAATTTCTAACAGGCTTTTTCTCTAAAAATAAACGTTAAGATATTTAACTAATTATAATGTTTATAAAAAAAATAATTACCTTTGGTTTTTCTTTTCATTATGATACCAGACGGACAATGTAGTTTCGTTAATGAACTTTTTGTACTGTTATTTTTTTAATTAATTGAAATAGTAACGTTAAATAAAGTTAAAGTTCTTTACAATTTAAAAAAATAAACGCGTGAGCTAAATATAAATGTAAAGTTTTGAATTTTAATACTGCTGTATTTAAAATGATTGTAAAGTCGTGCACAAAAAATCCTTTGTGGGGTGATTAACCGATTAACATAAACAAGAGCAACTAGATTCATCATACAAAATGACCTTGCATAATAGCTATAAAGAAATTACTTTCCACGTGTGCGGTCGTCTTTAAAGTTGCAACTTTAACTTTATTCGTAGCCCTTATTCTAATCCATTACAGTTCAATATAATGAAGTTAATGTCAAATAAGTTTGTTATATATTTAGAATTGTGTCGAACTCAACTTACGATGTTAAAGACTGTGCCTTACTTGGTTAAAAAGCCTTTGATTTTGAAAGAAAAATCGATCATACAATAATAAACTATATCCTCTCTTCGTAAGGTCTTTAATATATTGCAGAAAAATTGGGAGTTAAATCATTTTTCTTATATCACCTGGACACAGAGTTCGTTATACAGCACAAAGGTAAGACTGTGCTTCCAGTTGGAAAACGAACGACGCTCTCACTTGACCGGTCCTGACTTAACGTCAGTTTGCCGCCAACGCTTGAACGAGTTTCATGTCAAACGCGACGTTTATAAACCATAAATAAAACGTCATTTTTGTTTAAATTAAAAAGCCGAAAGTAATGCGTATTTGTTTTTAATATAAAAAAAAGGTTACAGTTGTCAAGCTTGCGTCATATGTTCGAGTGATAGATAAGGTGATAAGAAAATCGATAGTGTTTTTCTCATCAGTTTTGGGAATTTTTTTGGTGAAGTGATGCAGCGGGAATGTGCATTGGATGTACTCGTAATATAATCGAGTTTTGGCTTGAACGAGGTGAGTGTTTTCGCACGTGAGGTCGATGACTTAAATTGAGACTTGATCTTTTATTATTCATTCATCTATTCGACACGGGAGAGCAAGCATAAAATTGGGATAATAATATATTTTAAATTAAAAAAAAACATACTTTATAAACTTATGACTTTATTTTATGAAATTGCATTAAATGCAAATAAAATAAAAAATATATAATATAATATTTTTTATTACATAAATATATACAGTACATATATGTAAAAAAGATACTTTAAATATGAAAAATGTAAAAGTAAAAAGTAAAATAAAGTTTCAGTCAAGTAAAAGCTCACCTCAATTCGTCGAAATCCTGAAATAAGGCCAATACACACACGCAAACTTATAATTATAATTAGCACAACCACGATGTATGTGAAAGTAGTGTGTATGAAATCAAATGCATTTTGCATTCGACCTTTGCATACAAATTTTTTTTACAACACTGCAAATGTACAAAAGAGATTACAGCATCGTCTTCAAACATACATATGTATGTATGTTAATCAAATTAACTTGATTAATAACCTTTATATAATATAGAACTTTGACCTACATTTGTCTTTGTTGGATACCTCTATCATTTAGCCTATAAATTATAAAGAGTTTCATTTTAAAAGATCGGACGGGAATTGAGCAGCGACACTAGAAACTTAATACGTGTATTAACAAATTACGAGTATATGAAGGCATATAAGAAACATCGCAAAATTATTTAATTAAATATTTTGTTTCCTTCTTCACATTTGCTAATACTGAAATTTATACATAGAACTTTTTAATAGTAAATTAATGAAATCAATTTTTTATTAATCTAGATTCTAGATTATTTTTTATGTTTTAGTTTATATATTGATACATAGTTGATATAACTAAACGCTTGTATGCTTAAGCAAAGATGACGCATGTAAAACAACAATTCCCTCTTTCGCAACATTTGTCATTCCTGTTAAAAAAGTAAAAAGTTATTAATAATTTAACTTACCTTAGACAAATATATAAAAAAAATGTATTGTTAAAATATATTTTACAGTTAATCTCTCATATTATAATATATATATATATATATATATATATATATATATATATATATATATATATATATATATATATATACGTTTCTTATATGTATATGAATAATTGTATATGATAAACTCTATAACATTCAGGGTAGCCATAAACAAGTCAATTTCTTATCGCATTTGAAGATATTTAATTTAAAAGCTATTAAGTAATGCATTTATCATGGCCTTCAGTTAATTACCGAAGGAGCCAACTAGAGCACATCTTTGAAGTTTGTTAAACATCGTAATCGAACGGAATACACTAATCGATTATAATTATTTTGGTGCGTGAAATTAATATTCAAGCTCTTAATGTTTTTACATAACTAAATCAATTTTTTTCTGAATATTACTAAATTCACCCGTTGTTTTTGTATATTTTATTTCCCAGATTTTTTTAAATTCTTGTGCTCCCGCACAAAGAAAATCCCGTTTAAATTATCCATCCACGTAGGATTTTTTAAATAAAAGATCACGAAAATAAACATACATGACAAATATATTATAAAAGCAATTTACTGAGCCAACATATTTGTGTCAAACGTTTTGAATAATAAGGAAAAGTAAATAGCCTCATTTGTTTCTATGTATAATTTACTGCACACGTTTGCAGTATGAAGGATATGTTAATAGGAAATAATTAATTTAATAGTCTTTTAAAATTCTATACAGTCTTCTGATGCATATGTTATTTTTGTATAATACTAGCGACTTACCGTCATTACGGTCGTTTGCGCCCTAAGATCTAGGTCAACTAATAGAAGCCTATGTGTTACTTCAGGTCATATCTGTGTACTAAATACCAAAACCGTCCAGCCGCTTCAGAGTGAAGGAGTAACAAACACACAAACAAACACACACACATACACATACAAACTTTCGCAATTATATATTCTTCTTCTTCTTCAAGTGTAATACCTAGTAATAGGAAGGATGTTACTGAAGGTTAAGGAATTATTCTTTGTTCAGGGCAAGCCTAAGCAGATTTTCAACCCTCTTTATTCCGGTCCATTTTCGGATGTTGCAGAGCCAGGGCATCATCCTTCTATCAACTCTTAACCGCAACTTTGTCCATCATAATAGACTGCAGCAGTTTGTAACGTGCCTTAACATGCCTTAGCACGTGTCCTAGGTACGCAACTTTTCAGGTTTTGACAAGTACTTATGGGTTTATTTCGTTTCATCGTTCTGAGGACGTCAATGCTAGTGACTTTACCCGTCCAACTTATTCGGAGCATGCGGCGATACGCCCACATTTCAAATGCCTCAAGTCTTACGGAGATCTTCTTTCATGTTCCATTATATATTAGAAGTACGATTTAATAATCGAACTAATATCAATTTTGATAAAAAACCTTGATGATTTCAAATCCACCCAAGTTGTGTCTTTACATTAAGCCATTTGAGCTGATGACGTAATGTATGACAACGTATGAAAAGCAAAATGTGGCGATTTTTATCACAGACCGTGGGTTAAGTACATAGATATCTAAAGCATATTAATCATAGCAAAAAAAATATTAATAAAAACTTTTTAACAAAAAAATAAAAACCGACTTCAAACAAAAGCACTAAAAAGTGAAAAATAACTGATTGGTAGTTTTCATTTACTATACATACCTAATCAAATATTTTCGAAGTCGGTGTGCTTTGGCTAAGTAATTAAAGCCTACCTATTAAATACATACCTAATCAAATATTTTTGAAATCATTCCCAACCCATACAAAGCAAAGCACACCGACTTCTGAAATGAAAACTACCAATCAGTTATTTTTCACTTTTTAGTGCTTTTGTTTGAAGTCGGTTTTTATTTTTTTGTTAAAAAGTTTTTATTTTTCCCTTTTTAGTGTAGACAGTAGTAGCAAAGTAAGGATTCTAACGTGTTAGGCTTGTCAAATCAAACAAAATAAGCCCAAACTCAAAGTATCTACTATTAGCCGTTGAAGAGTTCCACCTATCCACCTTCTGGCCTTGCCATCAGATCAGGTCAACAACACCGAACCACTGTACTATCAACGGAAATAGAAATACTTGCAAAGTTTCAAGTCAATATGACAATTAGAAGTAGGTTAAATTCATCATTAGTTGTTTTTCCACCCTTAGGGGTGGTATTTTTTTTTGCAATTTAAATGGGACCAATCTGGAAGTATACCCTTTCAAACAAAACAAAAATTGTCCAAATCGGTTAATAAATGACGGAGTTCTGAGGTAACAAACATAAAAAAAAAACATACAGTCGAATTGAGAACCTCCTCCTTTTTGAAGTCGGTTTAAAACCCAATAGTTTCGCAAATTTATATTTTTATAAAGACACAATGTTTATTATACAAAAAGATATTTAAATTTTCCAATAAGTCTTATTAACCATATTTCCACGAAAATTGAAATTTTTTTGACAACCCTGGCATTTGACAGCATATCTGTTAAAAACAATGACCAAATGCAAGGATTTTATTACTGTGGTACTAGATTTTATTAGTGTTTGCTTGAGCTATTGTCGGAAGGAGTTCCTACATCGGCAGAAAGTTATTTAAAGGATGATTGACTCATATTGTGTAAATATTTTAATTAATGATGTCACCGTATGTGTGGCATATGTTTAGATTTATTGGTAGGTACTTGCTCACCATTATTTTATATATTGAATCGTATTACTCGAAGTCTCACGATCAAAATGATCTATCTTTAGATTGCTTTAATTGAAGATTGAAATTCAATGGGAGCTCCATATAAGTTATGTCAAATAAGTATATACTTATTATTAGGTTGAATGTACGCTGCGCTGTAACCAACGCAATCACTACTATTGTAAAACTAAAGTTTGTATGAAAAGCTGGACAGATTTCGATAAAACTTATTACAAAGATATTGTATAACTTGGACAAATACATAGACTAACTAACAACACATATGACAACTTAAAACTTCAAATACTTTAAAGCTTATAAAATTTAAACAGAATAAAAATATATCTCGTAACATAGAGTGAAGAAAGGCAGAGCCAAACCTCGATAAGTCATTCTTGCTTCATCCAAATTTATCAATTTCGGTATACGAACTTTCGAGCGTCCTCGTTTGAAATCTTACATAACTAATATTATTCTTATTAGAACATTTGCAACATTATCTGCAGATTTAATCTTGTTGATATATATTCTTCAAACAGTAAAATAATAATGTAGAAACCTACAGACACACATATAGCCCCCTCCTTTTTTGATGTCGGTTAAATACTTTAATGTCAATGTGTTCACACAACATCATACACAACATTTTTGTAATTATAATGAAGATTAAATTATAAACCTAAAAAGATTTAAAAAAAACAGAGAAATGAAAAAAGTTTTACTCTGTATGTCTCTTTTTTAAGTATCACACAAAATTATATTAGATATTTTCCAGAAGATAATAAAATTACTTGTTCTGTACATAGCGCAGCTCTGACAAGTAGTAAAACTAGTAGTTGAAGATGTAAGAAATATATTCTAATGGTTATATCTGTCTAGGAAATGTTAAGAATGACCTGACTGGTATACTAAATGTTAGAATTAAAATATGCCTTTAAAAGTCAAGCGATGTATACAGTTCCGCTTGATAGTTTCTTATTTTAAAATTAACGACTTACTCTCGCTCCGCTCGGGTTCGTAACTACTATTTACTTTAGTATAGATTTCTCCGAAATGAGATATTTTCCCGCAGTAGAAAGTATCCTATATGTTGACCTGGATAACCAACTATCATCATACCAAATTTCATCAAAATCCCTCCCGTGATTTTTCCGTGGTTACAGACTAATTCAATAACATTTCTCAAAAAATATTTAATGTACGGATTCGGCTTAGTTACAATTTTATTAAATATATAGACTTTAGCATTTTCTATGACTTTGCGAGCAAGCGGCATTTTTGATTATTATTTGATAAAAAACCAATAAACTTGTTCCTGGCTTAATAAAATCATGTAAATATGTATGCCAAATAAATATAGCGAAGTCTGAGTGAACGTCCATATGTATACATCATGAATTTTTAAAACAGGTCAACCTAGCAGCTGCTATTTGGTAATTTTTTATTTTGTACTCGATAATTTACAGGTGTTCTATCAACTTGGACAACATAACATTTCGTAATACAGATTTATTTTTTATGACGCCATTGACCGGTGCCTTATCAAAAGAAACGTGCATAAAGAAACTATTAAAGACGGTCTATATTGCACTACAAGTTACCTAATAATTCATATAATACAATGTTAAACTCTACCCTTTTCAACGTTCCACTGCTGGGCACGGGCCTCCCTTCAATACGATCGAGTGATCAGGCCATAGTCCACCACGCTGGCCAAGTTCTGGTTAGTTTCACATATCCTTTAAAAACTTGCTAGATACTCTCAGGTATGCTGGTTTCTTCAAGATGTTGCTCTTCACCGTAAAACAAGTGGAAATCATATTGAAAATGATTCGCTTATGAAAATATCCGGACTTAGGACACCCGAGATTTGAACCTGTTTTACTTGGTTTCTCAAACAAACACTTTACCACTAGTCCACCATAACATATACTCGTAAGCATATTGTTTATTACGAAACAAATAACAATGTCCTAATATAATGTATGTAGTAAGCGAACCATGCGTGCTCTATCTCTATAATCCATACAGTAAAACAGTACCTATTATAGGTAACTGTGTCCTATTACTTACGAAATATTATCTTTTTGTCAATATTATGTCCTACGTATACTTTATGTTATTATGCATCAGAATTACATCATAATTACATTTAAATTACAAGCTTTTTAATGTAACTTAGATAAGTAAAATTAGTAAATAAGTTAAAAATAGATAATCTGTAGGTACTAGGTATTATTTTTTCATCAATAATTAACACTTTATTATTAAACTAGTGACTCATCCTCGCTTCGCTCGGGTTTGTCCCTGGCTTGCTTCCCAATACAAACTTTTATCCTTTATTTAACATTCTTAAGGAATGATTTCCGGGATAAAAAGTATATTATGTCCTTTCCAGGGTCTCAAACTATCTTCTTACCAAATTTCATCTAAATCGGTTAGGTAGATCCAGAGATTACCCCCTACAACGTCACAAACTCACAAACTTTACCTATAGTATAGCTTTATATATAGCGCTATATATATTATAATATAGATAGCGACTCTCCCTTGGTTGGTTCAAGGCTTATTTCATTTGGAAGAATAAAAAAGAAAACACATTTGCATTTTATATCACGAACATATATATATATATATAGAACATATATATATATATATATATATATATATATATATATATATATATATATATATATATATATATATAACGTTAGTTTTAAGCGGTGATGTATAAAACTGTACGTAGGTACTATTGGCGTACGTGCGACAAACATTTTCGACGTTATCTAATATATCTATTAGATGGATAAACACAAGACATCGTACTAGGTACATTATATATCTCCTGTTATTCGACGATAATTTACTTTAAATAATCTTTAATATTTTAAATTTAATCGCAAAGGATGCCTTCATTGCATGCAAATGAATCATATTGTACTCTGATTTCTTAAAATATGCAGCCCCGTACCTCTAAGAAGACATAGAGACCTCTAAGAGTCCATAGAGTATGTAACCTTTGTAATGTCATTGGTCCTGCGCCCGGTCGTGTCAAATTGCCATCCTATCGGACTTTGCTAGTGAAAAAAATAGAGAGTGTATTTAATCTATACAGATAAATAAAATTGAAATGTCTATTTGTAATGTCAAAATAACAGTATTACCACGGTAATGTAATCCATAACATTACCGTGGTTTTACTAAATGCATATGAAATTATCTACGGTACTTATAAGAAAAACACTTTTTTTTTTAATTTTGTCTGTCTGTCCGTCTATCTGTTTATGTGCAACTTGTTATCGTCTAGGATGGGTGTCCTCGTGGTTGAAATTGATCAGGAGGTCATTTCTCACTTTACTCCAATCTTAATTAAAATTATACTCACATCAACTTCGCAAGATACACTTGGTATACCGAAATAAAAGTAGCATAGATAATAGATATATGATATATCTATTATAGATAGATAGGTAGATAGATAGGTAGATAGAGATCTGCATGATTACTTTCCAAATCATAAATTGTCGTTATAGAAATAAACATCAACGATACAATTCCGTTATTTCAATTATATCACAAACATTATTAGTGAAAAGAGATCGTCAATAATAACGGCTTCTAGAATAAAATACGGCTTTGTACGTAAGAACTTGTAAGCTTTTTTTTATATACATCTTAAATAACTAAGCTGTAATAAAATTTTCATTACGATGTTTAAGTCAGGGCGCGGAGTAGGTTAATCGGTTTTTTGCCAACTACGTACGTACATACATATATGATCTGTATCTAAAAGGGTCCGCCGGAGATCTGCATGATTAAACCAGTCCTCAATGCTTGAATTATTGATTCGTTTTCAAATAAATATATTAATAACAATAAACAACGTATCAATTTATTAAAGAGTTAAATGATACGTAAATCATGGTTTTCGAACGTACAATAGTGGAAAAAATAGTTTTAATTAAAATATATAATTTCCGTACAAACACAACTGCATATAAAATTGTATACTGCTGGTTTAGACCAGCAGTATTCAATGTTCAGTTCTGTTTGTACGTAAATCCGGCTGTAAGATTGCAACGGATCTCGGAACATACGCTTTCCTAGATAAACTCAAATATTTAACCATACTTCTTTTTGATGTCGGTAATAACTATCCTTTAAGATGTCAAAGAAGTTTGTCTTTCCTGTGACCATGTTTGCTGTAAAAGCATTCGAAACCAAAAATCAAATTTGCAAAAAATCCCAAAAATTAATTAATTTTTTATTTAGTTTAATATTTCGTAATTTAATCAATACGTGTAATTAAAACATAAGGCATCCAAACAATAAAATTATATTAAATAACATCAGCTATTCTTGTATTAATAGAGTCAGTGATAAAACTCATTGTGACTCAGTGTTTAGTGTTTACTCAGCTAAGTAAACATGCGTGATGTGTTTAATCCGTAACAGACATTAGCGTTGTATTATGCTGAGTAAATCTATTTAGCGAAACAAATAATTATACCTAGCATTGCCCGCGGCTCCGCCCGCGTTCAGAAGACCAAAAACCAAATTCTTAGATTTTACATATTACGAGTGGTATAGGTACTCTTACAATTCAGTTTTTGTATTTTTTCTCAGAAATTAGATATTTTCCCGCGGTAAAAAGTATCCTATATGTTGACCCGGATAACCAGCTATCATCATACCAAATTTCATTAATATCTGTCCAGTAGTTTTCTCGTGATGCGGTAACAGACAGACAAAAATTCTAGAAACTATAGATTCGGACTCTGTATCGATAATAATATCTATTTCAATTATATTTTCCAAAAATATTTAATGTACAGATTCGACTTAGTTACAATTTTATTATTATCATGTATAGATTTTTAAGCATTTTTTGACAATAGCTTGTACTTGCGCCTATGTTCACATGGTATACTTAGATAGTTAGATACCATGTGAATATAGGTGCAGGTGTCAGTAAAAATGTTTTTATATAATGTTAAAAAAAGTTTTAATATAAAAGTAATACATAATAGTAACTTATAAAGAGAAATTAATAGTTTTAATTAAAGTACACTGTGATATCCCCATTTTGTTTCGTTTAATGACATGACGTTGCACCTGCCGAGGCACGAACATTAATGTAGAGAGTGTAGATACGACGCAAAAAGTCCGTTAGCAATATGTAGTATAATGATACTGTAAGTCAAAGTTATACATACATTAAATGTATTCTCATAATTAATACACTTAATTAACATTATATTGTATGGGCATCTCTTGGGATTAAGCAAAAAAGGAACAAAGTCCTTATTTTCTAGAAAGAAAAAAAGAGTATTTTCTAGAAAACATAGAACTTTTAGTTAGTGCGGTTTAAAAACAGACTAACAGAATGCAATAAAAATTGAAATCAAACATATTCAGCTCAATAGGGAATATACATGATTTTTTAAAAAAAATTGTAAAAAAATATCCAGCTCAAAACACCATATATTTTTTTAAATATCATACCGTTACAGATACTTTAAACGCTCGCCATTACGCGCGCTTGGCGTGACGTCATAGTATGATATACACAAAGAAATGACTACTCAATTTGTATGCGACAAAATAGCTAATCGCTCTGTTATGTAATAATCTGACGTCATATTCGGTCTGACCAATGGCGTAGCATTTCAAGTACTTTAAATTTCCCACCTGTTTTTGCACTTTTTAATAATTATTTTCTTAATCAAAAAGAAATTACATTAAAAAATATTAATATAGGCTTAAATCAAAAGCAATAAAGATTAGGTATAAAAAATATATATTTCACTTTTATATAAATTACACTTATATTCCCTATTTTATTTTTTTATATATATTTTAATTATTTATTTATTTTATTTATCTAGAAGTACACACAGAATGTATATAAATAACAATGTTATTCTATGTAAATATTTGTATATTCCCTAGAATAACTACGAACTATTGTTGGTTCATACTCACAATTCACACACCACAATGATGGGAAACAACTACGACGTCTCACTTTCCCAAGCTAAGCCTAATGGTTGAGATATAGATAACGTTTTTTTAATATACATGTACTTTTAAATGTTAGGCATAGGACAAGTAATTTCCTGCCATAACGGAAGTAAAATATATCCACATAAGTAAAATGTTCGTATGTATATAGAAAGAAACATGATAAAATCGTATTATTTAAATAGTGTTTTATTTTTTAAACATAACATTGTGAATTTTCGACACTTACTACAATAGTTATTTTATTACAGTAAAAATAACATTAAATATTTCACCCCTAATCATATTATAAACATTACTAACTTTTAGAAATTAGAATATTTATTAACAGTTTATTCGATTGCCTAGAATCTAGATCTATGTAGCTCTAGACTTTCCCGGGTTCGACTACCGTCTCAGACAAAATATAGATATTTTTAGTTTGAGTCGGCATTAAAAATGCAAAACTAAGTCGCAGATACGCCTACTAACTATTTTTATTATATTTTACTAAAACCATTTCTAAAGTTCTATCTCAGCCTACGAGTAGTATATTTAAGCTCAGACATGTCACGATGTGGGTCGAGTCACTCACGGCGCGCCCGCGGCACTCCTTCTTATGACTTAACGAAAGGCTTTTACAAAATCTCCCTCGACGAAAAATTGCACTGAAATTGTGACGCCAACATTTTCCATTCAATGTATATTTTAATAAGAGACCTACTTTAAATTTCATAGGCAATGTTATAGAATGGTATTCAAATAACGTTTGAAATTTTGAAAGCTCTACAAAAGTTCGAAAAGCTTACATACATGCAATCATGGATTCATTCTATAGTTTTTTATTACGTCCCGCGTTTCTACTCGCGTAGTTTGTTTATATATCGTAATCATTGATTTGATTTTTATTTTTTATATCAAATTGTAGTTTTAGACATTAGCCATTATTAAAAGTACCTATTTGTTATTTCAATATAAATAAAGAAGTAATCTGCGAGATAACGATGACTTTCCTCGTGATTAGAATTTAAAAATACTAGTGACTCACCCACGCTTCGCTCGGGTTCGTTCCTGGTTTGATTCCCCATACAAACTTTTATCCCCATTTCCACCCCCTTAAGGGATGATTTCCAGGATAAAATGTATCCTATGTCCTTTCCAGGGTCTCAAACTATCTTCTAACCAAATTTCATCTAAATCGGTTCAGTAGATCCAGAGATCACCCCCCACCCCCCCACCCCCCCCCCTACAACGTCACAAACTCACAAACTTACAATTCACAAACTTTATAATATTGGTGTAGATTATATAACTAATTTGAATTTAAAAAATAAAGGTGTTATTAAATAATATATAGGTTAATTTTATATGCGAAACCAAACATATATATATATATATATATATATATATATATATATATATATATATATATATGCGTGTATTATAACAATTCGTGAGTCATATTATAAATTTATTGGAGCGACTAATTGCTAATTCGTGTCTAACAACCGCCACCCACGAATATTATAAAGTTTCGTTAAAATATAATATGTCAGTATTGGTTATTTTTGACCGACTTTAAATAGGAGAAGATGCTCAATTCGTCTGTTTTTTTATTGGTTTTGCGAATTTTTGAATCGATTTTCATAAATCATAATATGTAAATAATTTAACATATAAATAAAACAAAAAAACCTTATATTATCCTTACGAGTGAGAAAATTACCTTTACGAGATTTTGCAGTAGTTGCAACTTCACGGTCAATCTTCTTCGGCCTTAATCCTTCAGACTTTAAAAAGAAAGAGATACTCAATACGATTGTATAATTTTTAGTGTTGCCACGTCTATTGGTGAAGTCACATCGATCGTACAAGTGTTGCCTCATGTTAGTAAGAAATATTCGGTTTAATATGCGAATATCCCCAAATAATGACTTAGATAAGACTAATCTGTAATTGTATAGAGAAATATATATGAGGAAAAATTCCGACTATAGTCAGCTATCTAATGATTATTTTAGGTGAATGTTTTTATCAAGGTATGTAGAAGTTTGTTTCGAGGTGTAGATCGCACTTATTCATTCATTCTCTCTTTTCTAGGTTGAGCCTTGAGGATATTTGGATAAGTAAAAGTACTTACATCGAAACCATATCAAAAGAATTTACAAAGTTTTTAAATATTGGAAATTTACCTGTACTTTAATAATAGCCTATTCTTAAAATAAAAATCGGTTCACAATTAAAAGTAACATACTTTTAATCCGACTTTTATACTTCTTTGCTTTTAAAGTCGGTTAAAAAGTAAAATCATCCTCAAATTTTACAAATATCTAGTGTTCATAATTCTACCAGAATAATTATTATTAGACATTTGAAAACAACATATTATATGAACAGAATTTACCTATCTTTATAAAATATACTAACTTCCAATTTTTTTTTACTGATAATACTAAAGCTCGTTAATAGCTACTTAAAGAAAAGAAAATCGATTGACAAACAGATGGAAAAAATATACTCTGTTTTGTCTTTGTTTATATATATATATATATATATATATATATATATATATATATATATATATATATATATATAGAGATATATATATATATATATATATATATATATATATATATATATATATATATATATATATATACTAATGTCACAATAAAATTTAATTATGCATTAGTTTACTAAACACGTAAGTCGCGCTTACTCATCCGGTCTTACGTCTCCGCTTAATGTTTTTTGGTGAAGTCCTGTACTTCTTAGAGTTCAAGGTAACAGCCTATACATCTTCATACGTACTTTGTACCCTTTCTGACTCATTCTCTTTTACCAAGTTCGCTAAATTCAAAGAAGCTTTTATGTTTTACGCTATATTTTACATCATAATTAATAAAAATTAAAAAAAATATGCTTAGATTATTATATAAATAATCTAAGAAAATATGTTTGTTTTAACATAAATCTCCGGAATTAATGAATTATTTTATTATTAGAAAGCTTGGATCTCAAAAACAGAATTGTTCTTAATGATTCTATATTAATTAAATAAGTGAAAGAGATGTAGAAATTAGGCATATTAGCTATAGTGTACGAAAAAAAATTAAAATAATAACAGTATATTTGACTCTCGTAATAAGGACCCAAAGCGCTACCAATTAGTCATCCAGTTACTGTTTGGTAAATATGGCTGGTAAATGAATTTTAATGTTTATTCATAAAAATGAATTAAAACACTTATCTGGCCTATAAATTATACCTATCTATACAAAAATCCCCCTCGTATTAAAGAGAGGCCAGAGCCCATAAATGGGACTTTAGAAAGGGTTGAATACATATATAAAAAAATAAAAATAAAACCAATGCGTTATTTCTTTTCTGGATAAATGATAATCCAAGAACCAATTTTCATTTGCAATATTAGTATACCGTCTGTTTTTTGTATTAGCTCCATAATAAAAGCCCACATTCAGAAAATCAAAATATTTGATTTACAGCTTCGTCGTCATACCTTTATTTATTTATTCCAGATATGACTCAGTCCCACTCTTTGTCCATATCTGACCCTGATGGGGTCTTATTTTTTAAATATACGACTATTAATACATTCGATATCTTAAAGTTATGTAAATAATATCTTTTGTAAGAATATTTCTTTATTATTATTTTTCGCCTTCGAGTTAATACTGTTACAACGCCATTTAGGTTGCGTTCCTTTTATCCCCACAGGTACGAGTGGCACCCATAGTATTATTAGTGTACATAGACTATATTATAATATTGTAGCTTTTATTACTTGGCAGGTGCATGTATATTTTCTCGTCAAGTAAAAAAACATTTTTTCCCTAAAATAAAAATAAATCTTTTATATCCTTTATTATCTATGTAAAATTTCGTTAAATCTATTCTCATATTACCAAGAAAATAAACAAATTATTTTTTTTATAACTATTCCGCCTTTTGGATCTGAAAGTTTTGATAAATACATAGAAGCTATCATAAATAATTTATTTGTTAATTTAATATGTTTTGGTTTTAAAAAGAGCGTATAAGTGATAGAATAGCCACGACGATTCGAAATGCTTTGAAATAACGTTGCGTCAGCGTGACACACGATCCGTGTTACGGACACCGTGTTGTATCTTTTTGTATCTCGCCTTTGCTTACAAAACTACGCGTATTTCTGGTCACTTAATACTATAATATACGTCTTACTTATAATGCAATGGTATTTAGAAATAACGATTGAATTATTTTGAAAAACAACCTTTTTGTATTTTGTTTTAAAATGTTTATAGACTCTTACACCACACTTCGACCCTTTGGAGTGGAAAAATCATACATAAATAAACAAATCGGACGAAGCAAACACTGGGATCTTAATACAATCTTAACAGTTACGAATACGTGTCATTCTGTGTACTATAATTTTTATTCAGGCAAATAATAAATTTCTGTATTAAAAGTAAAAACTATATAAACATAATAGTTACATACTTATTTTAGCCATACACTAGTATGATATTTAAGTGAAAATATTCTGGTATGTTTGTTTGTTTGTTCTTCTTTCACTCCAAAACGAAACTACAGATTGATGTGATGTGACTTTTTACCACGAGAAAACACATTATGGTAAAACTCATGCACAGCATCCGATTGATAAAGTTTTCATTTATGTTATAGTCCTCGAGTCATATAAGTATGATGCTTTTTATAATTCCTAAAAAATATTTTTATATTTCCTTACTACTAATATCATAAATACACACGTATGTTGGCTTGCTGATTTTTGGAAAAGAACGACTATACATACACACATCATAGAAAGAAAACGGAAAAACATAATTTTAGAATGGAGACATTATTATGGATCAGAAAGTTATATAGACTTTTTACGCCGGTATTTTAAATGTCTAAAAGATTTACTATAAAATTTAGGGGTACAAGTAAAATATAATTTTTATATCAATGTGGAATAATAACATATTTATGTACATAACATAATAATGTTGTGTCACTGTGTGGCAGCTGCCACGCGACAGTGCTTAAGCGACTCGAGGGAGATTAAGAGGTTTTAAATAAAAAGAACAGCTGTTGACATCTATACTACGCTATATATACAATATCTATTTATAGTATTAGTTTCTTGCCTATTTTTTTTTATATTTTTAATGTTTTTATAATTGCAGATAATAATTATAATGAATATCCATTATAATGTAGTCTAGTTATGTAGTATTGTATTTTTGTTTTTGGAAACTGCCTAATTGATAGAAAAATATAATTATTTTATGCCATTTGTGCTTTCTATAAATACGCAAAGACAAAACCGAAAAAAAGTTAATTATCTTTTTCTCCTATATTTGCCAAACGATTTTCTTTTTTTTTTTTTGATTAGTAGCAAAGGAAGAGGTTAAGTGTTATCCATAAAAAAAAATTCAATCTTGATTTTTGTCGAATTGCGATCACTGGGCGAAATTGTGTATGAAAAACACAAACGTTAAAAGTTGACCCTATATATAAAAAGCCTAATGAGAAAGTATGGAATGTTCTCGTCAGTCGTATATAGTTATTGTGTACAACAATGATCCCGCAACACATTGTTCACTTTCACCTGCCCATCTTATGGCCTAAGAGCCTGTGAACGCCAGACCTTGGTCATTTTATAAAAGCTGAAAGTTTGTCAGCGCATGCTCCCAACTCAGATAAGAACGATGGATGGATGGATGGACGGTACTAAAGGTGTGTAAAATATGTGTGATTTTTTGGTATTACCTACAGAATACTATTAAAAATCACGACATTCAATGCCAGACACTTAACATCGTGGCAAACCCTTGCCAGACACTCTTTTCATGAAATCATAATTCTACTTACGTTATAGTATAAAAGCTGATTTTTATATATAATACTTGGGGAATAATTAGATGATTTATAAGACTGCTAGCATAGCATTTATTACACACTATCAAAAATAAAGTCAATTCTTAGCGCTTCAAATTTGGTGACCATTTGCAACATTTTCTTAGAAATGCCTCCCAACTTGTTTGGAACATTTTTCATGTACCTAATCAATAAAATGAGAAATTAAATTAAATGACTGCTCTGTCTTTACTGACCAAAGTACGGTTTTCTTAAGTACTTAAGCATTTGACAAGACTAAGATTTTTTTTTTCAAATCGTAATTAATGCGTCTTTCTCTTAGAGTTAGACTAAAATCTATGTACAAAAAATTAAAATTATGAAATCTAGTCGAGAATGGTAGCATAAACAGCAAAATTACGCCTACTATTTTGACTTTGATATTTTTTTGGTTGGCTATCTAATTCTTTAGTCTGAGGTAAAAACCTTTAAAATAGATATAGTCAATAAAGAGTAGTCGGAAATAATCGCAATCCAAGTGGAAGTGTCAAAATATGTTACAAAGATTGTGACCCCAAAGCAGGCGTTACTTTATTCGTACGGCTTCATGTGTTTGTAGGTTAGGATTATTTGCTCGCATTAGTACGTTGTTACCTTTGTCTTACTATGGTATTTTAAAAGTAGGAATACGTAAGATCTCTCCATATTGTGTTAGATACTTTTTTATTTGTTTGGTTATTACTTTTGTAGGTACATTTTAACACGTCTTTATGAACTTTATTTACTTTTAACTAATTTTGTAGGTAAACAAGTTTAGGAATACTAAACCTAAGATATACGCGAATATTTGACACCCATACTAATATTATAAATGTGAAAGTGTGTTTGTTTGTTGTTTGTTTGTCCTTCTTTTACGTTGAAACGGAGTGACGGATTGGCATGATTTTTTGTGTGGAGATAATTGGAGGGATGGAGAGTAACTAGGCTACTTCTTACCGCGGGAGATTATTTAATTCCCACGGGAAAATACATTTACAATGCAAAAAATATTTATGATCAGAATTACTTGAAACTTGATATTAATGCTCTTCAATGAAATTAAATAAATACGCGTTTTAGTATTTTTGGAAATTTATCTTAAAAAGGGGATGAGAGTTTGTATGAAACTACTTTTTATAGGTTTTTTTTTGTAGTTTTAGCGCGAGCGACGCCGCGGGTTCTGCTAGTTATAAATAAAACTAGGTTTTCGTTTAAATTTCGTTCGCGTTCGCGGGTTCATTTTAATTTTTGGTTCCCGACGATTCGAATGCTTTACAGTTTACAGCAATAATGGTCACGAGAGATACTCTTCCGTGTCTCGAAAATAATAACGTGAAAAAATCCGAAAAGATTTATTGAAGTTTAGGAAATTGATTTTTACTCTATCTATTTATTTATTTATATTTAGACTTTGAGTTATAGACAATTTGATACTATCAAGTTGATCTTAATTCTATTATGGAGCCAAAAGGTGAATAGATACTCTTCAATGGCGTCTTTTGTCTTGTTTAAATGGTTTTTAAGTTATCTGATGACAGAGCTATTTAATTGTGGAACTCTGCAGCGGCTACGAATAAAATCTTCGAATTTGGGCCCATTTCACTTATTCTGATGAATCCTATACATAAAAATGAATTCTTATGTTACATAAAGCATCAACATGACGCTTTTGTTTAAGCTATTATATTTGCCTGGTATGAGACTGAATAAACACCCACAGAAATAAAGCGCAGGCAATAACCATAAAGTAATAAAATATATCGATGGTAGATTATCGCATAAATAATCGTGAGCGTTTAATATTCTTCCGGCAATACACCGCCAAATGTGTGAATAACTGTTCTTTTGATTCGGTGAATTTGTTTTATTTATTGAACTGTAGGTTTTGCCGATGACTTCACTTATTAATAACAAGAAACGTTTTTAGGGTTCCGTACCCGAAAGGTGCCAACGGGACCCTCTATTACTAAACCTCCGCTGTCCGTCTGTTTGTCTGACAGCGGACTGTATCTCATCAACCGTTTTCACGGAGTGTATATTTCTATTGCCGCTGTAACAACGTATTTTCAAAAACCAATATCTCGAATTTCAAAATGACCGCCATGCAAATTGAAGAAAATCGATTAGTACACAGTGCTATGTATCTTGTACGATGGTAGGGAACCCTTCGTGTGCGAATCCGACTTGTACTTGACCGGTTTTTTTTATTATTAGTTTAGTAGTGATCTATGGTAATATAAATCTCTGTAATTAATAGTCCGATTTGAAAAACTCTTTTGGCAATTTACAGCTTATTTATTGAAGAAAATTATAGGCCATCTATCATCACGCTAAGACTCTTATCCTACGCGTGCTGAACAAAATATAAAATAATAACGCCACTTAAGTTCTACCATGATGGATGAATTTCATGAAAATTCTTTCACGAAGAGAAAAGTAAATATAACATTTTACCAAAATTTTTCAAAAGCGATAAGTTATGAGTTTGAAGTAATCTGTGTGACTCGGTATATTGTAGGTACCTAATGTATGTAGATTTTTTATAACTCCTAGACACTTGACTCACGAGCTTTACGACTTTAATTTAATTTTAATATTCTTTATTTGTAGTAAAAAATCGGGTTACAAAAATATACTCTACATAACTGTTTCGCTTAAGCCAATAATATAAGATTATCCAGTAAGAGTGCTTAGGAGCTCGTACTAGGAAAACCTTTATTACGAGTACCGTTACCTTCCTCTAGATTTACAATATATGGACCAAATAGTTAAAGTTACGAGAGTGAAAATGGGGATGAAAGTTTGTATGATGAAGCAAGCTAGGGACGAACCCGAGCGAAGCGAGGGTGAGTTGCTAGTAATATTAATAAACTAATAAGGGAGGAAACATAGTAAGATTCGAATTTTATTTTGAAGTCTCTGTACAATTAGTATGTATGTGTGTAATGGATGTACAGTTGTACATCCTGGAGGTTCTGGGTTCGAGTCCCGGGTCGGGCCTAGTCTAGTGACAGCCCGGAGTTGGGAAGTTGGAGAGTGTTTCACCCTCGTGTATTGGAGAGCACAATAAGCCGTCGGTTCTTCACCTATTATCTCTTACCCGTCGTGTGGAATTATCGTCCCGTCGTTTGAGAGTGAAAGAAATAGAGTGGGAGAGTTCTCTAGTCTCCATAAGAATGACCGCCGTGTGCGAAAGTTGGGTCAAAAGGACAACATTCGTTTGAACGACAAACATTCTAATAATGTGATTTATTACAAACATACATTTTAACTATTTAAACTAAATACAACATTGACAATTGAAGGTTACAATTTTACATAAAAAAAGAACTTATTGCTATGTTGTATAGCGTTTAATTAATTAGATATTTTTAACGAAGTACAACTATAATAAAACTGGTTTTGCAGCTTTTATCATATTTAGAGTTAAACATGGACATGTGCTGGATAGAATTGTCAAGGTTAAAATTGGGATATTTAGAATTTGTTTGAATAGTTTAAAAATCAAAACTCTATTCTTGGTTACTAAAATTATATTACTGTAATGATACAAGCGAAAAAAAAATCTTCTATAATGTCTCTTATCGCTAAACGCCTAAATCGATTATTTGGCACGCGTATAGTATTAATATATCCATGCCAAATTATAGCTTTCTAGTACTAAGAGTCTCTGGGCTAAGCCGCGAACAGAAGAACGGACATGGTTTGCCATTTCCGTTCGTAACAAAAGGTTTTGTTGACTACGGAACCCAAAAAATGACATCTAACATTACTCTTATACGTATATATTATTAAAAATGACATTATTTTAATATAATTATGATTCAAATCATCAACATAAATACTATTTAAACAACCATTTCAAAAGTATCTCCATCTAATAGATAAACAAATTAGCCCCTAATATTATTATTTATATACGCCGTTATTGCACTAAATGCAAGAATCGACTTAGTAGGTCTCTGATGAAAGTGCTCTGTATACGTTCAGTACCATAGCATTTGATTCAGCATAGAGAAAGTATTAAAATACAAAATTAAGAATTTATAATTTAAACATCCACAAAACTTGATATATTATTGCGATTTGATATATTTGATAATACGATACTTCTAGCGTTGTAAGAATGTAACGGCGAAATGTATCAGGCCGGAAATATAGAATACTAGCGATTTACCCTCGCTTCGCTCGGGTGCGTCCCTAGCTCCGTTTTAACATCAGTATTTGCCAATGAATGTCCCGTCAAAATCAGTCCAGCCGCTTGGGAGATCAGCCAGAATAAACAGACACACAAACAGAAAGATACAGATAGACAGACAGACATTTGTTTTTAAATTGTGTTTTTCTTATAAGTCCCGTATATAATTTCATATGCATTTAGTAAAAAGCTTTTATTTCGACATTACAAACAGACACTTCATTTTTATTTATATGTATAGATAATACCATTAACAAAGTAATCTATTAAATGCGAAGAGAAAGTATCTCAGACGATTAATCACATATTTCCTGGATATTATAGTGTGTTGATTCGCCTCATGGTGTTTTTTTTTTAAATATAAACTTGCACTAGGAATATATGTAGTCCAATCGGAATCCGGTTAACAAAATATAGAAAACCTGAAGTTTTATATAGATAAATTATAAAAAATATAATAATTATTATAATTACCATAAAAAAGACTGAACTTGTCATCAATACAACAAAAGGAATCAATCATCTAGAACCCAAAAAGCTTTACTAGTTCAATTATGTATATCCAATGGGAACCATTAACCGTAGCATTTCCCATAAAACGTAAACTAAGTTTCGAGCTTATGTAATTTGTAAACTACGGGCGTCTTTATTTAGCATGTGGCAAGGTGATTGACTTCGTCTCTTTTGGTAGCAACTCGGTTTTACCGAAATAGGTTGTGTACGACATGGTATGGTTAGGCTGGCGACAGACGAGGTTTATAATTTAAGTACTAATTACTATTTTAAATAAATCTATCTATTCGGATTATTTCGCGGATTTATTTTGATTTTTGGTTCCCGACGTTTCGAATGCTTTACAACAATCATGGTCACGGGAGAGACTGTCAAAATATGAAATGTCCAAATGTCAAAAAAGAAAATGTCAAATATTCACGTAAATCTAAGAAAGTATTACTAATTACTTGTTATTTTACTACTATTTTTTGCTGACTCCGCTCGCGTGGTATGTATAACAATAAAAAGTAGCCTGTATTTTAATCTAAGATATAAGCATTTCGAAAAATCGCTCTAATTCATGGGAGTTGCTATAGCGTATATATACAATACAACCTTTTTTTTTCTTTTTTTTGTCGGGAAATGCATTTACGCATACCACCTGATCCCCCAGGTGGTGATGTGGGGCTCACCGGCTGAAAAAGAGCCGGTACTACCCACTAAAACCCTACATTCCCCTCCCCTCCGCCTTAATGGGACGCCGCAGGATCGCTTGCGCATAACTACTACGGCGCCCCGGTGGCAGGTCTGCCAACGGCTGACCACCAAACCAATGGGGCTGCTCAGGCAACATTCCACACAAACATCAGGCACCAATGGTGCTCGGCACAGTCACCTCTGCTACACCAGAGAGGTATCCGGAGCAGCCCCATTAAACCGAACCTTCGCCCAACGAAGTAGGCCACCTCCAATCGGCTGCAGAGGACAGGGAGAGCGGCAACGAAACACCGACACTCCTCTTCCCCTGCAGCCCCACCGCGTCCGCCATCAAACGGTGGCAGCCCCGTCTAGGCCGCGGAAGGTAGGGAGAACGGCGCACCGAAATACCAGCACTCCTCTCCCGCCGTGGCCTGCCCCTCCGCCGGATGCGGGCCATACGACCACAGTCCCGCAACCGGCACCCATCATCCAGTTGTGAGACCAAGCGGTCCCACCACCGGTGGCCGCAACGTCTTCGGCTCGAGGCCTAGACGAGCGGCCCCACCCAAGCCATTTGGTCCGCGCTGGATTTCTCCGGTACCACCCGCCGCCCTAAGCGGGTGGCATTCCCCTATCCGCCACCTAGGGGACGCTCCCGGTAGGAGTTGGCTTCTCCCCGGGATATAGAATACAACCTAAACCTACCATAAAAATATAACATATTCTTAATTAAGATTTTATTATTTTTCGATTAAATTCATACAATCCCAGTGGATTTCATGTTAACAATATAAACGTAATCATCTATTACGATATTTCGAAATTCAAAAATGAGATTTAAAATAAAACTATCTTTTCGGATGTTTTCGCGGTTTTATTTTGATTTATGGTCGGCAACATGTGCTCTCTGAGACACGGGCCTGAAACCACCGCCAACTTAATAAGTACTTAATAACTAAACTTGGGCCGACTTGGGACTCGAACCCAGGACCTCCGGGTGTGCATTGTGCTAAATGCTAGCCGCTGCACCACCGAGTCAGTTATTTAACATTTATTTTATATTTAATGATAATTTATATTTAACAATAACATTTAATAACAGGATAAAAAAATCAACTAAGTACACAAACGCCTTATACAAATACATAGGTACTAGCTAGAGTTTGGCATTCCATTCGCTATGGCGTACGTACTAAATATTTTAATTAGGCACCTTTAGTATGGCATCGACACCGAAACCTAATTTTGTGAGCTATATATACCACAATTATAGATATTTTTTTTAATAATGATTACAATATACAACTTTTGTACACATATATGGCTTAGTCGTGCCGTTTCTAATTGCAAAACCGATATGATGAATTCAAATTAGAAACAATTATCACGGTCTTATTCAAATGAAAATACAACAAAAATTTTCAAGAATTAGCAAAAAGTAGAGTGACTAAAAATTGTATGAAAAACTCTTTGTTTATTATAAGAAATAGAACTCGCTTTTTTTATTCGTGTATGGCTGAGCTTGTATGGCAGATGATTGATTTTGGAATTTGGATTGACCATAGCCTCCCTCAAAAAACAGGCTTTCAAATGCAAGAGTAATTTTTTCAAACCGAGTGGATTGTTTCAGAGATAAGAATGCCCAAACAAGCACGAGCTCTTCAACTTTATAAATTAACTAGCGACTCCGTTCGGGTTCATCCCTACTTACGTTTTGACGTTTAGTATAGATTTCACAGAGATGAGATATTCAGAGATATTTTGCCGCAGTAAAAAATATCCTGCATATTGACCTGGAGAATGATAGCTCTATCATCATACCAAATTTTATCAAAATTTGCCGGCTTACCATCGCTTAGCTCTGATGCGTCCCTAGGTGCAATTTATAATTTAGACAATTGTCAAATTCTATTACATACTAACCCAGTATACTCTAGGTAACCTATATATATATATATATATATATATATATATATATATATATATATATATATATATATATATATATATATATAATTTAACTCATCCAAATTTGTCTAGCCGCTACAGAGTGTTCGCATTTAAATTAATAGTGCGACTAGTTTGAAGTAGAGCTCAGTCTTTATTAAATAAAAAGTATCTCCTAAAAACAATAAACACAATAACGTCATGACAGCTTACTAATGAAAGCCGAAACGCGTGAATGGTGAGCGGCACGCGATCTTTTAATTTTCCTATATTTTTACATTTTTACTTGAATTCTTTTAAAGTGTTACTAAATATTCTAGTATATCTATATCTATAATAAAATTAAGCCGAATCTGTACATTAAATATTTTTTGGAAAATCTTATTGAAATAAACATTAAAATATTATTATCGATACAGAGGCCGAATCTATAGTTTTTAAAAATTTTATGTCTGTCTGTTACCGCATCACAGAAAAATCACTGGAGGGATTTTGATGAAATTTGGTATGGTGATAGCTGGTTATCCAGGTCAACATATAGGATACTTTTTATTACGGAAAAATATCTCATTTCTGAGAAAAAATAAAAAAACCTGCATTATCAGAGTATACTAATATGTAAAAACTAAGAATTTGGTTATTGGTCATATGAACGCGGGCGGAGCCGCGGGCGATGCTAGCAATCTACATTTTGTATTCTTAAGGGTTCTGTATCTAAATTTGTATTTCTTATTATTTGGTTATGTCTGTCTGTCTGACCATATGTCACGTTATTTTCAGAAACTATTGATATAGTAGTGTAAGAATAGTAAAGGATTTATACGTTATGACGTGAAACGTCTTTAAAATCACACCGAAACATACGGGTACGGTCAGAAAAGTGGACCGTAACAAAATAGGTTGCATCGTGTCGCCTTAGTAACCGATGTTATTGCTTACAAATGATATATATGATACTAGCGACTCACGCTCGCTTCGCTCGGGTTCGTCCCTACGTCCTTTCCAGAGTCTCAAACTATCTCCATACCAAATTTCGTCTAAATCGAATCAGCGGCTTAAGCGTGAAAAGGTAACAGACAAACAGAGTTACTTTCTATATTAGTATGGAATTTTCGCATTTATATATACTCAATGATTACTATTTTTTACTATTTGTTTTCAAACGTGCCAAACCAACGGCGGTGTGTCCCGACACAGCCACACCTGATTTTTTTCATAGCTGTATAATAATGATATTTTTTATTTAAATCTAAACTTTTATAACTCAATCTCTAAGAAAATACAGACAGTAAATTATAAGAATATGTTGTAGATCTAACTTCCCTTCTCAAATAACTTACAACTGTACAAGTTTGCTCCTTACAATTTATTAATTGTAGCCCTTATCTAATAACATAACCGTATGTAAGTATATATGTATGTGTTGTACTAAAAGTTTATTTATTTGTAAACATATATATTTAATGGCTAGCACTGCCCGCGGCTCCGCCCGCGTTCAGGTGACCAAAAACCAAATTCTTAGGTTTTACATATTACTATATTCTCTCATACATTGCAGTTTTTGTATTTTTTATCAGAAATGAGACATTTTCCAGCGGTAAAAAGTATCTTATATGTTGACCTACATAACCAGCTATCACCATACCAAATTTCATCAAAATCCCACCAGTGGTTTTTCTGTGATGCGGTAACAGACAGACAAAAATTCTAAAAACTATAGATTCGGCCTCTGTATCGATAATAATGTTTATTTCAATAAGATTTTCCAAAAAATATGTAATGTACAGATTCGGCTTAGTTACAATTTTATTATATGTATAGATGATAATGTCACAGATACGTCATTAGCTTTCCTGGCAGTGCAGCAAATCATATTAATCATTCTTCCGTTTTGACATCATACATTGTGATGCACCTACGTGTTTAGCAGTGACCTAGTGCCCTAGTACTGTGACTAGGTTCCTGGCGGATTATAAATAATAATATTTAAGACTGTAAAACGTTAAACTATTTTTTTTGTAATAACTCTTCAAGTTTTAAAACTATATTTAATACCTTATATGAAATATAATTCATATATTATTACAAATATGTGTATATCATTTTATTTTGGTATATTTTTGTATATAATAATAGAAACTTATATTAATTTTGATATCGCTATGAGGTACTCTACGATTAAAGTATAGGTAAAATATAGACTAGCCAAGTAGCCAGCAAAATAAATTTCTAGAAAAAACACCAGAATCTCGGTTGTTAGTAAAATGTAATATCTTAACTAAAATAATTTAACTAGAACAAATATGTAGGTCGTTACGTTTGTGGTTTCCATATATTCACACCTGTATCGTCATTACCTACTGCGCCATTACTATCTATAATTAAATTTTCAGAGTGTAATATAATCTATTCTCATATCATAAAGAGGGAAATTTGTTTGTTTGTTTGTATCGAATAAAGCAAGGTAATAAGTAAGTCGCTAATCAATAATAACAACAAAAATACAAATCTCGGTGTAATCAACAAACGTAAAAGTAGGGAAAAGGAAAAAAAAGAATTGCAATTAGAAAAAAAAAATTTTTTTTTCTAATTGCAATATTTCGTCATATTTGAGTTTGTTTAAAATTTCTATAGTACCTACCTGGCAAAAAAAGTTTTACTTCATTCGAATTAATTCGAAATTTGTTTTTACCGTTCCAATTTTTCCCTACAAAGGTTTTTCGAATTATTTTGATTGAACATTTTAAAAATAAAATCAGCCAACTTCTCAAGTAATGCACTTACCAACGACCAGCATTTCAAATTTTATATATAGAACTAGCATTGCCCGCGGCTCCGCCCGCGTTCAGATGACCAAAAACTAAATTCTTAGGTGTTACATATTAGTATACTCTTACATTGCAGTTTTTGTATTTTTCCTCAGAAATAAGATATTTTCCCGCGGTAAAAAGTATCCTAGGATCGCGCGCTACATCGCCCGGTTTATATAGCTTGAGCAGGCGGTCGAGCGATGCGGGGCAGAGGGGATGGACTCGCCGTAGGCATCTCAATGCTCGCCAAGCATTAAAAATGTTTCGCTACTAATTACTTCTAACAACGATATCTCAAAAACTATTCATCTGATTGATTTAGTGTAAAGAGCAATTTTAATCTGCATTAAATGACTAAGCTAACTAAAATATTCATTTGGATAAGGATTAATACCGAACTAAAGAAAATAACTTTGAAAATAACGTAATGTTTTTAATTAAAAATGTTAACATAAAAGTGGTTATTGTAAGTCAACCGTAAGAGATAGAGATATGCTATCGCGGACTTTTTTGTAGCATTTTTATAGATTTTGAATTCTCTAGTACATTACTTAACTGTATCTTTGCTAGTTTACGCGGCGTTCGCGTGGAAAGTTCCCATTTGGCGAGATTTTTTGCGACCTCTTCAACATTTGTCGCCGTATTTCAGCTAATTTACATAAAAGCATAATAAATTATATACCTAAACCTTCCTCAAGAATTACTCTTTCTATTGTTGAAAACCGTATAAAAATCCGTTCAGTAGTTTTCGAGTTTATCGCGTTCAGACAGACAGGAGGACAGACAGGAGGACAGACAGGAGGACAGAAAGACGCGGCCGGGGGACTTATTTTTATAATAAGTATAGATAGAAATTTTATATATAGAATAGATAGATATTTTTGTTTCTCTTTAGAAATTCTTAAACTTTGAAGCAGTAAATAGCTTGGACCAAAAATATCCTAATAAAATAACAAAAATGATCATACTACTTCGATGTGACATAAAACACAAACAGGTCCCCCGGGCGTCGGGAAGTGATTACTTTGTGAAGTTTACATGAAATTATAGGGGAATTACTAATTGTGTTTGATATACGCGTAACTTATTAAGAATTTTGCGGTTTTACACAAAATGTCGTCATTTCTATGAATATTTTATTATTAAATTCGTTTTAATACTTAAAGCCAGGAAAGTAATGACGATGATTGTTGAAGATGTCGGAAAAAATCATGCCGACTGGGAGCTTTCGCCGGAGCGTGCGCCGCGTCAACTAATAAAGTTACATGGAAACAATGATGAATTACAGAATTGTTGAAACACCTGTAGGTAAATTGCTAAGAAATTAAATAAATTTCTAAGAAATCTATTGTTAACTGACACGCCGGCATGTCCGCGGTCGTTGAGGGATTAAAAAGTTTAAACTGTAGCAACATTATGTAACACGTACATAGGGACGTACCCGAACCAAGCAAGGATAAGTTACTAGTTAATTACATGTTATCTACTCGTAGACGGTAGATATACTGTTATATAATTGTGTGAGGCTTTGATCTACTAGTCAGTCATGTCATGCGCATATTCTGTGACACGACGCACGACGTTTATAATACGCGCGTCGTCAGCGCATTTTTAAAACGTAGTGTTTATAAATCCTAATTTTATTACTACGATTTCGAAGTTCGATCGCCCAGGTACTTAAGTATTTCTAAAGATTCCATATAAACAAAGAAATTGTAAAGTTGTAATTAAAAAAATGAAATATGTAGTAGAATATTTAAAAGTAATCGACCTATAATTACAATAGTACTTACACAAATAATCTCCTTTCAAGACGAAGAAGCCCTAGCACCAATAAAGTAGGATAATCTCTTGTGGCTACACAAACAATTTAAACATAATAAAAAACCATAATTCACTAACATCTATACATATAATAAAATTGTAACTAAGCCGAATCTGTTTATTAAATATTTTTTGGAAAATCTTATTGAAATACACATATATAACATATACAACCCTTGATACAGAGGCCGAATCTATCGTTTTTAGAATTTTTGTCTGTCTGTTACCGCATCACAGAAAAACCACTGGAGGGATTTTGATGAAATTTGGTATGGTGATAGCGGGTCAACATAAACAACACAATAAATATCTCATTTCTGAGAAAAAATACTAAAACTGCATTGTAAGAGTATACTACTATGTAAAACCTGAGAATTTGGTTTTTGGTCATATGAACGCGGGCGGAGCCGCGGGCAACGCTAGTAAATAATAAAAGTTACAATAAAACATATTGTAATGAAATGCGTCTGTTTTATAATTATTGCAATGTCTTGAATTAATTAAAAGATAGCGACTAGCGACCCGTTTTCGCTTCGAATATGAAATTCAACATTTCTCCATGCGTCTATCCGTTTACACTTATATCGCAAACACTACTTGTCCTTTATTTTTTGGCCGACCTCAAAGAAAGAAGAATTTCCGAATTGCTGGTAGAGTTTTTGACAAACAATGTTTATTTCTGAAACATCAATATGGATGGAGAGTTTAGATTTTTTATTGAATCTCTGTACAAAGTGTGAGTCAGTTTTATTTGATTATACTTTTTATGAAAAGATCATAATCCGTAAGATTCCCCTTTTTTATAAAATTCTAGAAAAAATCATTTTTTTAAGGGTGAATTAAATTAATGTAGCCTTTAAGTTAAAAAGTAATTATTAGTATTGAAACAGGTATCTATATATAATTACCTAGCCATCAAATTTTAGTTTGATATTTATAGGGGAATTTCTAAAAGCGTTAGTTCCGAAATGAGAGAGGGCTATCCCTAATAAAATACAGTATTGACGAGAATCAGAGAACGAAATTCATTATATTATGTATTTTCTTATTTATTAATATTACATATTGCACTACTAAATTGATATTTTATCTATAAAATAAAAAAATAAATATATAAATTATTTCTTTTATATATGATAAGAAAAAATTAGAACCAACCCCCCGACTAGTGTTCACACTATCTTAAACCATTGAGCCATTAAGGTTAATCACCAGACATTATTTCGTAGCCACTATTAGAGATATAAAAAAATGTGTCAATCGAAGACGTGTAATGCCATGGTATTTACGCTAATGCCAGCTAAGTTGACATTCTGCTAATATTACAATGCGGTATGTTTTTCTAGAATGTATTAGGACTAAGCGTTCCTCGTGGCTTCAAGTGCGTATAATTTAAAATTAATATTGCTTATGTTTTATTATATATATATATATATATATATATATATATATATATTCTGTTATTAATGGCTTCAAAGCGTGCCAGTTGAGCATGAGCACAGATTACTTCGCCAATGTCACGTATGTACAATGGAAAAGACACGAATGACATTAGCCTATTAATTATTATTTTTTTATTTTTTTGTTAAACACAATAAAATGAAAATAGGTACAGGTGTTGTTTAAGAAAATATGCGTATTAGGCATTTAAAGTCCGAGCAATCTCTACCAGAGGGCATTTGATGAGAGGTTTTAATAAAACGGATTTTTATACGAAAATAATTATCTTACACAGGATTTAATTTAAAAAAGTCACTTATTTTTCAGTTCGTAATATCGTCTATATTAGGTCGTCAATACAGATTATACAGAAATGCTTTAAAATACGCTCACAAAATTATATAACTTAAAGAGCTTAGAGAATGATAAAAACTTAATATATAATTTTAATAGATCGCAGTTACATGTATTTCTAGGCTTCTAATATATGTATTAAATTATAATGTTATATCTAAGCTGTAATTACTTATAAGTAGGTAATAGGTATGTACATTAACCCTTGTGTCAATAAAATCCATAGTATAAGCAAATTATATTTAAGTAAAATTATATTATTTATCATTAATTGATTCATTTAACTAATTGATAATAATTAAGAGTTAACTACAAATAAATATTTACAGATTTAATGATATTTTGGAATTGATTAGATACTGGCCATTGACAAGAATGGTATTCTATGTGCAATGCTAACCTATATTGTGTTCTATTTTCATTTTTTTTTATTGTGTGCCTGTGTAATGTGTATATTATAGTAGTATATTTACAATCAGTTTTATTTAATTACTAGCAGAACCCGTGGCTTCGCTCGCACTAAAACTACAAAAAAAACTCTAAAAAGGTAGGCTTCATACAAACTTTCATGCCTTATTTTACCCCTTTATGAGATGAATTTCGAAAAATGCTAAAACGCGTATTTATTTAATTTTGTTGAAGAGCATTAATACCATGTTTCAAATTCTCATCATAAATATTTTTTTCGGTTGTATTATAATTTATAACGTGTTTTTCCGTGGGAAGTAGATGATCTCCCGCGGTAAAAAGTAGCCTATGTCACTCTCTAACTACCTATCTACATACAAAAAATCACGCCAATCCATCATTCCGTTTTCACGTGAAAGAAGGACAAACAAATAAACAAACACACTTTCATATTTATAATATTAGTATGGATTATATATTACTAAAGTCATAAGGTAAGAAAGGAAAATAATTAATCATAATACCGATTATTTATATAATGGATTTCCGTTATAGGTTTCATGATATAAATATTGTCTTTGTCGCGTTTATGTCATTGCCTGCATTATTATAATATAACGTATATTTTTAAACCTACAAAGTCAAATTATTTTTTTTATTTTTATAAACCTACAAATAAAAATTAACGATAATTGCATTAAAAATAACATCCTATATGGATGTGAGGAAATTAAATTATAAATAAATTATAAAAAAATATCACGATTAATCGGGAAAAATAAAAAAAATAATCGTATTTTTTTTAAATTCTCGCAGTTTGAAACACATACTTCTTTAATAAGCAAAATTTTATAACAATTTAAAAGTGACGAAATATGTTAAATTATAATTTATTTGCGAACGCATTATCTTATCCAGGATAGCTGATACGGCATCCGTGAATGACCGCATTAAAACAACGATGTTTACTGTTCCCAGGCTCGTTAGTTGTAACGATTATTATATTTCAAATTTATCTCTTCTCAGTATATTAGTAGGTTCCGATCTGACCTCATGACTAATAAATGACTGTTTTTTATTTAAACTAAAAACGATTATAAACTATTATTGGCCGTATATCATTTTAAGTTGTGGATAGCTTTAATAAATATACATAAGATGTTGAAAAAATTAACTTAAATTTTGATTTATTATTTCATAAAAAAAATAAAAAATGGGTTTTGGTGAAGCAAAAGATTGTGGATTATTATTTAGGATACTAAAACAGCGTGAAAGGTGAGTTTTATTGTATTTGATAAAATTACGATAAAATGTCACTTTTGATATGTGTAACTGTTACATATTAGATAAATATTGAAATGTATTGAAATTTAAGAAGTAAGAATTGATATTTGATGTAGTTTATCAAATTTATAAGCAAATAATATTACTTATTACATTCATTTCATCAGATTTACCAGATTTATTTAAATTAATCTATAATACTTCTTTTTATACTAATATTATAAATTTGAAAGTTAAGATATTTGGATGTTTGGATGGATGTTTCTTACTCAATAACGCCAGAGCGGCTGAACGGATATGTATGAGATTTGGCACATAGGTATATTATAGTCTGGAGTAGCACATAAGTTACTTTTAATCCTGGAAAAATGTACGGTTCCCATGGGATAGATCTGTTTTTGTTTGTCACTAGGGACGAACTCGGGCGAAGCGAGAGTGAGTTGCTAATAAATAACAAAACAAGCGTTTTGGATATATCTCAGTAGTTAAATTAATAAATTAAAAATCTGTTAGAATATAACATACTATATAGTTTAGGTACATACTTCAAATTCATACCCATAATGCTTATAATACAACAATACTAATACTACCCATTAAAGTGTTCTAAGAATTTCATGTTTATGTAACTCTATGTAGAGATCGATGACACAAAGTTTCGTCTCTGAATTGATAACAGCATCTCTACTGGCTGGCAATTTGAAACACGAATCATTGAACATTTAGCGAATAGTAATAGCTTAAAAGAAATAAATAAGAAAATGAATTAGAGGACCAACAGAGTGATGTACCATGAAAAATACATACATACATTCATATATGTATATTGTTACATCACTCTATATAATAAACCGTTACAGCAAAATGGATGTGTCTAATTGACTTTTCCGTATACAACGAAAGTCACCCTTTTGATTCCCGTAGTAAGAAAATTATCGAAAAGAGATAGAAAAAATACGAAAAAGTAGCCTATCTCACTCTCCAGCCCTCCAACTATCTCCACACAAAAAATCACGCCAATCCGGTAAGCCGTTTCAACGTGAAAGAAAGACAAACAAACAAACATACAAACAACAAACAAACAAACAAACAAACAAACAAACAAACAAACAAACAAACAAAAAAGAAACACACAAACAAACAAACAAACAAAAAAGAAACAAACAAACAAACAAACAAACAAACAAAAAAGAAACAAACAAACAAACAAACAAACAAACAAACCAACAAGCTAACAAACAAACAAACAAACACACAAACATACAAGCAAACAAACAAACAAACACACAAACATACAAGCAAACAAACAAACAAACAAACAAACAAACAAACAAACAAACAAACAAACAAACAAACAAACAAACAAACAAACAAACAAACAAACCACAAGCACACAAGCAAACACATTTTCACATTTACAATATTAGTATGGATAATAGCTTCGCTCCTAAGATAAGTGAAAATTAAGAATAATGTTATTAGCCTATAAAGTTAAACTTCCTCAAAATAAATAGATTAATACAAAAATAGCTTTTAAAATCCAAGTTACTTAGGCTTTAGTTTCATCGGTTAGCGCGTTCAAACAAACCAAAACACAAACAAACTTTTCAGCATTAGTAAAATTCATAACTACAACTCCCTTGCCAAAAATCTAAATTCTAAATATGAAGTTGTAGCTAATATATAATAGAATTTTGCGTACCTTTTTCTTTATAATAAAAGTATCAAGTATCAAACCAACAATATTGTCTTAAACTCATGCACTCGAATACAGCAGCCTCTCGAAGGTTACTATATTTTCTTCAAGCTATAAGCTGGTATGCACTATACACTACATAGTTAATCAATTACATAAAATCAAAATATACTTTTAAAACACTTTATACAGCACTTTTGAATCATCAATTTATACATTTTAAGAAATATACATTTAATGTCAGTATGTAAGTCTATGAAGAATCTAGCTATTTCCTTGTGACCTACTTACGTATTAATTATTTTACTGCCTCGGCGGTGTAGTGGCTAGCATGTACGGCTGCACACCCGGAGGTCCTGGGTTCGAGTCCCGGGTCGGGCCAAGTTTAGTTATTGAGTCTTTCTGTATAGTAAGCCTCAGTAACAGCCCGGAGTTGGGAAGTTAGTGGTGTTTCACCCCCGTGCCTCGGAGAGCACGTAAAGCCGTCGGTCCTGCGCCTTAACTCTCACTGGTCATGTCGAGCAGTCGTCCCACCGGAGTATGAGAGTGACAGGAATAGAGAGTGCACTTGTGTCTGCGCGTACACTTGTGCACTACAATATCTCCTGCGCAGTTGGCTAGTCTCAATGAGATTGGCCGCCGTGGCCGGAATCGGTCAGGAGAACATCATCATTTTCACGTTACCGCAAAAAAGTACTGACGTACCCCATGCCCTTTGTTTAAATGTAAGAAGTACTTCATACATTCACATTCAATAATTCAGTAGCATCAAACGACAGCAAAATAAATACTCGTATGTCGGTAAAATTGCAGATATGACTGCATTGCCTTCATCGATAGGAGATGAAGGTTCAAATTTAAGATATAGTGACATATGTCATCAGTATTTCCCATATATACCTAATACGTTTACTGTTTACATGTAGGCAATATACTTAATGCTCATATTTTTCGGAAGCTACCTGTTATATCGATATAAAGAGTATTCTATTAGACATAGACTATATTTCTGACTATATTTTTAGCCCATATAATATTACTTACGGATTTAATTTAGGATAAATCAAAAAACACAATTTTGCATTTATTATATTACTCACTAGCGAATTACCCTCGCTTCGAGCGGGTGCAGCCCTCTGTACCTTTTGTTTTATACAGGTAGCGCCACGTTTTGGCAAATTTTATTATTAGCTTCGTGCTTGTTCCAAAATGGGAAGTTAAATGAAGCTTATTTATATATTCAAATATATTATTATATTTATAATATATTTCTTAAAATTACTTCTTGCGTTTTTTAACTTTTTTACTAATGACAATGTATATTTTAATTAATTTAATCCCCGACGCAAAAAGAGGGGTGTTATAAATGTGACATCGATGTCTGTCTGTGTGTGTCTGTCTGTCTGTGGCATCGTAGCTCTCAAACGAATAGACCGATTTCGATGCGGTTTTTTTCATTCGAAAGTCAGTTTCCTTGTGGTGGTTTAGCTATTTTTGGTTATTGTCGGTCCAGCAGTGTAAAAGTACCAGCCCTTTTCCAAAATGATGTAAGGCATTTTGGCGTATGATTGCTCGATTAAGTGCTTCACGCCTGCCAGTGTAATCGTTAAATGACAATTAATTTGCGTAGGGGGTTTTCAAAATTTTTAATTTAACGTATTTTCTTAAAATACCTCTTATTTTACTTATTTACATATATATTATATACCTATATACAAACTATTTAGAATTTTTAACACTGCAATTCCAGGTATAGCTTCGATCAACAATACTACATTGTTGATTGAAGAGGTTTAGCCTAAGTATACTGAATTTAATCCAATCATATATAATTTGGATTAAACGATCGATAAACTAAGTATCCATCAAACGGCAGTTGATAGCTTTTATGTTGTTGTTGACCATACGTGTTGATAACAAATGTTTCTTCAATTTCATCAAGCTGTCGACCAAGATGATATATGTATGTACTATATACTCGTAACTAATATTATCAACAAACCATGTTTCCGTTTTAAGCGGTATACCTTATAGTTTGATACCGATATTTTATGGTTCTATATTGCTCAGTTGAGAACTTAAACAAGAATGTCACTTGAGCGATCAAATAATAATTCATCATAAAAAAAACTACGTTTAAAAAACCGACTTCAAAAAAACTAAAAAGAATAAAATAACTTAATAAAGATTTAATTTAATACACCTCTTATGTAAACCTTTAATATTAATAAAATACTATTATTTGTATGTGCTACCTATTGATAGGTTTATCAATAATGGACCTAAATGAAAACTCCTAAAAAGCCGTAGGTACACAAATTAAAATAAAATTACATCGTCCACGTAAACAAAAATGTTCGTAAAAAAATATTCATAAAATGAAAACTACTGGGTCAAACTATGTTAATTTTTATGGGACCAAATGGCAACTATTCCGCATCAAACTTCAGAAGAATCACGTAAATCGGATCATAAATCTCAGCGTAATCGGTGTACATACATAAAAAAAATATCAATCGAATTGAGAACCTCCTCCTATTTGAAGTCGGTTAATTAATCTTGACTTGAATCTTGAATAAACCTTGGTAGAGACATTTACCACAAGAAATGTTACTAAAATTGTTAACAACTTATTTTTTTACTTTTATGACTCCACAATCCAGGTATCTTTTGTTTTATTATAGGATTCCCATAACCAAGGGCTACGTTTATTTAAAAAAACGGCCTGTCACTATTCAAACTAACCTAAAATAAAAACATCTTCGAGCCGTTTCAATGTCACTCTCTATCTCTTGGTACTTAAGATATACACACATATATACACACTCCACGCGGAAACGCACCCGAATGGACAAGCACACTCACAATCACACGCGCATGTACGCACGCACGCATACACACACACACACGCGCGCAAACTTTTACATTTATAATAGCAGTTCGATTAGTTATAATAAATTTTCTATATTGGTTATCCAGGGTACTGCGGCCGTTGTCGGTCCAAGGCGTGATGGAGCACGCTCTACAACACCGAGAGCGCGTGGGCGTACAAGACTTCGTCCTGTTAGAAGATTACCGCTCGGAGGCTGCCTTTATCGATAATCTAAGGAAACGTTTCAACGAAAACATTATTTATGTAAGTATTTTACTCTCTTAACTTCTCGCATATCTATGTAAATAGTTTTATTATGATTTCAATTTTCAATATGTATCTAAGGCCTTTTCTGCCCAAGTCAGAACTCAGACTATGACCGTGTGTTAAAATTTAATTCAATTTTTATTCATGGCTTCAACTTTATTTCATGGCTTCTAGGAGAGTGCCGGTTGGGCACAATTTACTTCGCCAATGTCACCTAGAAATGTGTTAAAATGTTTACGATGTAACGCTATAAACGTTGGCACTGACTTTGACATGATATCATGATAAATATATTTCCGGTTATTAAATTAAAATTAATCAGTAAAATACATATTTAGCACTTTTTATATCGTTTTTCGAATTTATATTTTTAATCCTCTTGTTTTCAGACGTACATCGGCAATGTACTGATTTCCGTAAATCCTTATAAGAACTTACCAATTTATACTGAAGATAAAACAAAGCTGTACTTCAAAAAAGCTTTCTTCGAAGCTCCACCTCATGTGTAAGTAATAGATAATATTACTGGTTATAGAATTCTGAATACTTATTAAAAGGAAAAAACGGATCCTTATAAATTTACTTACTCGTGTGTCCTTGTTTTTTGTCTGTGTACCTCTTTATCTATGGATATTTTAACAAAAGATCTAAGTTATTTAAAATCCTTATAATGCACGGAACCCTCCTCGAAAGATGTTCTTGTAATTGATCAATTTTGAGAAAAATAAGGAATTATAAGTTTAAATTAATAAAGAAGCAAAATAGCACAAAATCGAATGTAAATATATAATATCTAAAATAAAATTTGGGAATTGCATTAACAAAATATTCATAAAATAAACTCCAATTTGTTTTATTTTTTTACATACATATGTATGTAACTTTCAAATATGATATTATATTTATTATAAGCGAAACTAATGAAATCGCTCGGTACTCATGTACGTTAAATATAGTAATGTACCGATAAACTATAAAATAAAATACCAATCTAAATACCTCATACAGTGCAATAGGTACGTCTTATCTACATAATATATAATTGAATAATCTGATAGAGACTTCATGATACTAAAAACAATACTATTCTACATCTGGAGTGATGGAATCTGAAATAATAGATAAAAATTGTCGCGTGTAAACTAAATTGAGGAAAACCCAATCTTACAATTTTACGTCAGGTTGAGATAAAGCAATGCAAAATACAAAGCCAAGAACTTATTTTGAATTTCTTTCAAAACCAGCAAGTACTCTTAGTTACGTTTTAACGTTTAGTATAGATTTCTCAGAGATGAGATATTTTCCCGCAGTAACAAGTATCCTATATGTTGACCCGGATAGGCATCTATCTTCAAACCAAATTTCAGCAATATCTGTCCAGTGGTTTTCTCGTGAGACATACGGACAGACAAAAATTCTAAAATCTATAGATTCGGCCTCTGAATCGATAAAAATGACTATTTCAATAAGTTTTTCAAAGAATATTTAATGTACAGATTCGACTCAGAATTTTATTATATGTATAAATATTAGATATGTTTCTTACATTATCCAAATTAAATAATTTATGAGTTTGCTATCAAAGTAACTAGTAAAATAACTATCTATAGGTACGCATAAATAAAATTGAAGTGTCTGTTTGTAATGTCAAAAGAACAGCGTTTTACTAAATGCGTATGAAATTATATACGGTAGATACTTATAAGAAAAACACAATTTTTGAAATTTTTGTCTATCTGTCTGTTTGTTCCGGATAATATATGAAACGGCTGGACTGATTTTGACTGGATTTTCACTGGAAGATAACTGATGTTATAGGGAGTAACTTAGGCTACTTTTATTTTAGAAAACAATTAGGGATTATCCGGAACAAACAGACAGACACTTAGACAGACAGAGAGACAAAAATTAAAAAAAAAATGTGTTATTCTTATTAGGACCGTAATAATTCCATAAGCATTTAGTAAAACGCTGCTATTTTGACATTACAAACAGACACTTTAATTTTATTTATGTGTATGTATAGATGTAATAGTGACATAATAATAGCCAGCACAACTTATGAAGTTTAGACATGCCGCCGGACAGCCCGCGCGAGTGTAATTCCCGACATTAGAAATAAGCCCTGCGGCCAAACACGCCAGCCTGATACTAGCTTCGGCATATAGACACTTCAACCGCTAGCTAATTATTTAAACTAGCGACTCACCCTATCTTCGCTCAGATTCGTCCCTAGGTACGTTTTAAATTAAAATGGTTATAGTATCTTATCCTTAAGAGATAGACATATGCCATCGCGGACTTTTCAGTAGACCAATATAAGATACACATTATTTTGTTATACCTCAAAGTGTTTACGCAGCGTTTTCGTTGAAAGCTCCCAGACAGCTTATTTTTTTCCGACACCTCCAACAAATATTGTTATATTTTAGTTAATGTATACAAAAACTTAACAAATTACATACTAAAACCTTCTTCGAGAACCACTATATCCATTGGTGAAAACAGCATGAAAATCGGTGCAGTAATTTTTGAGCTTATCGCGAACAGACAGACAGACAGAGGCAGCGGAGGACTTTGTTTTATAACATGTAGTGATTAATAATTACACACCGCACGATCCAACTATTTATTTTTTATCTATAATCTTTTATCTATTTTAACAGTTTCATTATGTTCTAAAACAGGATAGAAATTATCAAAATGCCCTTTAGCAACAATTCCACGGGTATTTAAATTTAAAAACGACCGATTAAACCTCAAATTATATTTATCACAAGTTTCTTTTTAATTATAAATTCAGTTTTTCTATTCTAGGTTCGCCATCGCAGACAACGCTTACAGGTCACTTGTATATGAACATAGGGAACAATGTATACTGATTTCTGGTATGTAACTATGCTATTTACAATGTTTATTTCCTTTTAAATTCAAGTTCTTAAAGTAGTTTGATTCAAGTTCTTGTAATAAATAGTTAGTTGTCTTCTAAGCTTTAGACGTTGTTAGGCTTTTATTATTAACTAGCGACGTCCTTCCCAGGGTCTTAAATTATCTTTTTACCAAATTTCATCTAAATTGGTTTAGTAGATCCAGAGATTATCCCCTACAACCTCACAAACTCACAAACTTTACTTCTTTATAATATTAGTATAGATTTCGACACTCTGGTTCAAATACATATCATGCTCTTAGGCTTGGCTGAAGATAAGCAAAAATTTTGAAAGTAAATATTATACAAGTTAAATACTCCTTGCAGGTGAATCTGGTTCGGGAAAAACCGAAGCTTCTAAAAAAGTACTCGAATACATAGCAGCGCGCACCAACCACTTACACAATGTTGAGAGCGTTAAAGACAAACTTTTGCAAAGCAATCCCTTATTGGAGGCGTTTGGTAATGCGAAAACTCATAGAAACGATAATTCTAGCCGATTTGGAAAATATATGGACATTCAGTTTAATTACGAGGGTGCACCAGAAGGAGGTCATATTTGGAACTATTTACTAGAGAAGTCCAGGGTCGTCAGTCAGATGTCAGGAGAGAGGAACTTCCACATCTTCTATCAACTGCTGGCTGGAGGAGATCAGGAGTTGTTGAATCAACTCAAACTCCAAGGAAGACCAGAAGTTTACAAATACACGATTAACTCGGTGAGTGTTTAGAATATTAGCCAAACAATAGTGCGAACTAAATAAAAAATGAATTAAAATTAAGGTACGAAAAAGGTCAAAAATTTTTTTAATATTTTAAACACATTAATTGAGGTTTAAAAGTTAATTTTAGCAAGTATAATTTAAATAAAAACATTATAATTAATAAAAGTTAAATAAAAATATCCAGTAAAATAATTATCCTGGGCTATAACAGTTTATATTTTTAAGGAGTCACAAGCGAGCCAAAAATTGAGCGATGCTGAACAATTCCGCACTGTGCAAGAAGCGATGAAGATTATAGAAATCGGAAGCGATGAACAAAAAGCAATATTTGACATTGTGGCCAGTATCCTACACCTTGGAAACGTGAAATTCGTCCAAAATGACAAAGGGTATGCTGAAATTCTCAACCACGATGCTAATAGTCAAAATGTTGCAGAGGTAAGTAAAAGAAAAGTTAAGTCAAATTCTTGAAATACATTTCAATTACTGATATTTAGTCTTAAGATATGACTAATGCTTAACCGATTTCAAAACCCTTGCAATTAACACTTATACAATATTACTTAAGTAACCAAATGTTAACCTTATTTCTAGCTTCTCAAAGTAAACACATCGAAACTTCGAGAAGCACTTATAAGTAGAACAATTGAGGCCCGAGGCGATGTAGTCACCACTCCTTTAGACCTTGACCAGGCCAAGTATGCCCGAGACGCTCTTGCTAAAGCGATATACGACAAGCACTTCAGCTGGCTTGTTTCTAGACTCAATTCCTCCTTGGCGCCAAAAGAAAAAGACCCAAGATCTTCTGTTATTGGTATTCTGGATATTTACGGATTTGAGATCTTCCCGAAGAATAGGTAAGCATGAATTAAGCACCACATTTAGGTTGTATTTAAAAGCTTTATTTATAAACTCCGAATAAAAACTTGATAAAGTTTCAAAAGAAGGAATTCTATTACTTAAAAATTAATAAAAACTAAATTATTACACTGAATCTAAATTTAGTTATGAAACAACATTCTTAATTCCTCAAAGAATTATAATTTAGAGTATTTTTCCACCAGAATATTAATTTACTTGACGTTAGTCAACACCTTGGATATATTGTCCATCTTAAAATACGTTTTTTACAGCTTCGAACAATTCTGCATAAATTTCTGTAACGAAAAACTACAGCAATTATTCATCCAACTGACATTAAAATCGGAACAAGAAGAGTATTTAAGAGAAGGCATTGAATGGGAACCTGTTGAATACTTCAACAACATTGTTATTTGCGATCTAATTGAACAAAGGCATAGAGGTACGGTATCTTTCAGCGAAATAAACAATTTGAGTCTAACTTTAAAAATATATTATTGAATATTGATAAAGCTTATTACACTGTCATGGAATACTTTGTAGATGTCAATGTGTGGAACTAATGTCTCGTTGGGTCCCACGTAGAATAAGTAGACAATTATTGTATTACAATATTATATATATACATATATTATTTTAAAAGAGCAACTGTTGAGTTTCTTGCGCGCTCTTCTCAGCAGAACAGCCTTCCAAGTCGATGGTAGATTCCTCACAGACTGACTAGTGACTACACTAACGTTTAATTTAAATTTAGAATGTAAAATTGACGATTCAAAAGTGCTTGTAAAAGTCTATTTGAATAAAGTATATTTTGATTTGATTTGATGAGATTTTATCTTTTGATTATTGGGGATCCATAAATATAGGGTCGATAAGGTATTGTATATTACTTAACCTTATCTGTCGACTCTGCATATCTTACTTTTTACAGTAATAGAAATGCATCAGCAATATTATTGTGGCAGATACTTCTATGTAGTGTATAATAAGAAGGAAAGAGCTAATATTAAATATAATAAGACATTTTCTTGGTTATCTTACTAATTGTAAGAATTAATAAATATCAATACATCAATTACATTCAAGGCAATCTAATCATTCCTAATTATTAAAATTTATTTCAAGTATGAAATTTAAACATCGACATCTATTTCAAATACAATAAAGCAACGAAAAGAATGTATAAATAATAAATATTATCAAGCGCTTTTCCACAAAGCGACTGGTCTTTAAATTTTAATACGTCTGCCAGTCCTGGTATCGCCAGTTGTCTCATGGAGCTATGTTGAAATATCAACACCATAACGTTAATATCTAAATATTCTTAACAGGTATCATCTCAATCCTCGATGATGAATGCCTTCGCCCCGGAGATGCTAATGACTACAGCTTCTTAGAGAAACTATCGCAACGTTTGGACGGACACGCGCATTATAAGTCTCACCAGAAAGTCGATTCCAGGACACAGAAATTGATGGGGCGAGATGTAAGTCATTTATATTTCTGTATTTATTTAAGTTTGCCCACTCAACATTATCCAAAAAGGCAGTACCATCAGGAAAATATAATCAAATTTAGAACGTAAAACCTAAAACCTATATAATACTACCCCTAGATAGGTAGGTAAATTTGAGATTGATACTAATGTTAACTCTTATTGGTCATTTAAAATTTAGAACAAAGTATCTATCGTTCTTTAGTAGCCCGTAAAGTAAGTTCGCTTTATAAGTACGTCGATAAAAAGCCTATCTGATAAACGCAGACATTTAAGATCGAATACAAATACTCACAAATTGTGTAAAGATGAAAGAAGTAAAGATGAAATGAAGAGGAGCAGGCTCTTCAAGAGTCGTGTCTTCAGGTCGCAACGCTTTCGTAACTCCTGTTATGTCGTCTATGAGTGACAATAACTACTTACAATTAAGTGGATCGTTTACTCGTTTACTTCTTTTACAAAAAAAAACCCCTCATTCATCAACTTTCCTATTTATAATATTCGTAGAATCATAGTAACAAGTACGTTTGCAGGAGTTCTGTCTCGTCCACTACGCGGGCGAAGTGACGTACAACGTGAACACGTTCATAGAGAAGAACAACGACCTGCTGTTCCGCGACCTGCAGAGTCTCATGGCTACTTCCGGCAACGACATTGTTGGATCGTGCTTTAAAGTAAGTTCATCTTTTTTTTATTCTGTAAAATTTAAAGGTCATATAAGTTTATCTATAAACTATAGTTATTTTTGTTTTGTTCTGTTCGCATCATTTTTCTAATTTTTTTTCAGGACTACAACTTAGCGAGCAAGAAGCGTCCAGAAACTGCCATTACACAGTTCAAGAACTCTCTAAACGAATTGATCAAGATATTGAGCAGTAAAGAACCTTCATACATTCGTTGCATCAAACCCAACGACTTTAAGATGCCAAGTGAGAATATTAAACATTACTTATTATTAGCTATTAGTATCTACATAATAAGTCACTGTTGGTAACGGTCACTTTTTCGACTCTTGCATGGGATTAATATTTTTATTGATTGTACAAATGTTTTTCCTGTGGACTTGGGTATTTTGTAACTCACACAATATATAGAGAGATATCCCTGTAGCTTCCATGATCAATAATTTTAGTACTAAAAAAAAGTCTCGTCAAATTAAAGCTACTTAGGTAAATTCAACTCGGGGATCTCGTAGTTCATCAAATAAACTGATATTAAAAAAAAATTAAGTCTAATAAATTAAATAATATATGAGACTCCTTCCCATCCCAGAAATGATTCCAAACTATTTCTCAAATTCTATTTTATGTGTATACTTTGAGTCTAAAAAGGAATATGATTATTATAATAATTAATTATTATTATAATAATTTAACTCTCGTAGTGCAATTCGACGACAAGCTGGTGTCCCACCAAGTGAAGTACCTCGGCCTCATGGAGAACCTGCGCGTGCGCCGCGCTGGCTTTGCTTATAGGAGAACTTATGAAGCTTTCTTGGAAAGGTAGAAATGATTTATAATACATATAATACCATAAAATATATAATATATCTTAATGTAAGGATTGAGTTGTACATATATGTCTATAATAAGACTGTCAGTGTAAAAGTGGTCTAATATATAGATTATTATTTTTGCTAAATATTATAAACTAACGAGGTACACTAGCGTAACGTTACTAGCTTAACTTGGTACGTTTTAACGGTGAGTATGAAATAGATGGAATAGATGGATAGTCGATCCCTTGCTCTGTGAAAAACAAAAACAAATCTATACTATATTTGTGCTTCCGGATCCGTTCAGCCGTTCTGGCGTGATTGATAACAAACATCCATTCATTCAAACTTTCGCATGTATAATGGGATGGGATAAAAATAAGAATTATGCTTAGAATAAATGTTTTTAATGTTTTAATGTCGAATAAACTCTTAAGTTAAAAGGTATTATTATTATATATTTTAACGTGCATTCTTTCTATAGGTACAAATGCCTTAGCCAAGACACGTGGCCCAACTACCGCGGGGCGGCGCGAGACGGCGTACAGAAACTGGTCGAAGCCATGCATTACGAGCGCGAGGAATACAGGATGGGCAAGTGAGTATGGCTTTTGGCAGATTTCGTATGATGAATATGGTTTTACCTTATTGTCTCTAAAATTATAACGCTATGTAAATCATAATTGTTTTTTTTTGTATATTTCTTTACTAACCGGCGCGCTAATTTGAATCCTATCTTTTTTAGACTTTTCTGTGTTAGGATTCCAAGAATAAGTTTTAAATATTTGAAACAGACAGGTAGAGACGTATCTATAGTACTTAAGTATAATAAATCCTTTAATCACTACACTCAACTAAAACGAAATAAAACACTTTCCAGTACAAAAATCTTTATACGCTTCCCGAAAACCCTCTTCGACACTGAAGACTCGTTTCAATTAAAGAAGAACGACATAGCGACCATCATACAGAGCCGTTGGCGCGGCTACTACCAGCGACAGCAGTACCTGCGCATGCGCGCCGCCGCCGTCGTCGTGCAGAAATGGGTGCGGCGCTTCCTCGCCCAGCGGCTGAGGGAGAGACGGCGGAAAGCTGCTGATGTTATTAGAGCTTTTATTAAAGGTGAGATTGATAAACTAACACACACATGTATAAAAAAAATATGTTGGAACATTAACACACAACACCATCTAGTTCCATGGTAAGCTACGAGGCTTGTGTTATGAATACCAGATAGTTGATACACTACACATATATACATAGATATATATTATAAATACACTCATGACTGGAGAACAAAGTTTCGTGCTCATCACACAAAAGAGTACCCCCAGCGGTAGTCGAACCCGCGACCGCCTGCACAGCAAGTAGGGTCACTACGAACTGAGCCAAACATGTCGTCAATGTATGTATGTACACATGCACGCACACACACGTACACCTACGCACACAAACAAGCTTGCGCACACAAGCATGCGCATGCTCACCACACGCACGTGCATTTCATAAATTCTTACATACTATAATATTTGAAACCAGAACAGATAATATTACCTTCTTTTTGAAGCAAACCTTTATGTAAATATTTTTTAACAAAATATGTTTTTGTTTAAATTAATATTGTTTTATGTTATTTTAAAAATAAACTAAATTTTTAATATTTACCAAACATGAAGACTAAAATTATATTTATTATTGAATAACTTAAAGGTACACAAGTTTTTTTCCTCGAAATCTGATAATTATTTACCTACAAACTATTTCATCCCAATCCACCAGGTTTCATAACGCGCAACGGCCCAGCCACGCCAGAGAACCGTCGGTTCCTCGGTATAGCCAAGGTGCACTGGCTGAAACGCCTCTCGAAGAGCCTTCCCTCCCACCTACTGGACCTCTCCTGGCCTATCTGCCCGGCCACATGCCAGGAGGCCTCTAAATACCTCCAACATTTGCATAGATTGCACCTATCGAGGAAGTACCGGTTGGCTCTCTCGCCTGAAGATAAGAAGCAGTTCGAGTTGAAGGTGCTGGCTGAGAAGATATTTAAAGGTATGATTGGAAATTCGTGTGATGAGTTTGATTAGATAAATCGATGTTACTGACCAGTTATTTTAAGTTAAGGCTTATTTGATAAAATTTTGTATACAATTGCTATCCCATGAAGTAAATTTACGTGTACAATTAATCTCAAATCAATCTCAATGAAGTTCTGATACACAATTTAAATATGGTATACAAATAATTCTTATATTCAGTAATATTTTTTGGAAAATAAATTTAAGAGGATATTTGGAATGGAAGCGAAATGACGACTATTAAAATTTAGTCCGTGTTTTTTGACATTCGATTTCATTAGGAACTTTTTATTATACAGGTCGTCCATATTTTATTTTTAATTTCATTTCAATTAGATTTATTTCATACGACTGAATACATATCTGCAAAGGTACTTACGTGACTTTCGATAGAATTACTTAATAGATAAAGGATGTAGAAGACTAAACTAGAATCAGAAATACATAGACGAAGAAAAACTCATTCAGTAACTATTATATACGTCAATAAACGAATACCAACGATTATAATATAATATATATAATACAGGCAAAAAGAACAGCTATCCAGGCAGTGTGCGCGAGCGCTTCCAGTGGGACCGGCTTAATGAAGAACAACGTGTCCTGCGCAACACCTTTATGGCGTCACCCGCCTGGCCCGCCGGCGAGAAACTCATTGTAAGATTCTTTTCTTACATTAATTACTATTTCTGGGAAGGAAAACATCGTGAAAAACCTGCATGTTGAGAGAAACTAGCAATTTGCGAAAAACATGTGAAGTCCACTCCGCACTTGGCGTGACTATGACTATACATATGGCATGATTCCCTTATTTTGAATTGAGGTCCGTGCCCAGCAGTGGTACATTAAAAAGGGCTGATCACATAAGTATACGATTAGTTGTATTATTTACCAACTATACTACCTTATGTCCGCGGCTCCGCTCGAGTTTATTACTACCTGTTACAAAATCTTATTGAGTTTGTTTATTCGGGCTAATCTAAGACACTACTGTACGAATTTTTATACAGTTTACACCAATAAAAAGAGGGATTACTGGGAAGGTTATAGGCTATAATTTTGCGAAAATAATCTATTGGTATGATGATATTTGTAAATTGTCGTCCAAAGCGAGAATAAGCCAGTAGTTTATCTACAATTGCTCCGGTTGTAAGAGACACATATGTGAACTTAATAACTAATAAGCCTATAGAGTATAGACTTCATATATTCTTCAATAAATAGACTATAAAATACCTAATGAATTTAATCAAACATAAAAAAACTCTTTAATATATAAAATAATATGTATTACCTATATGTAGATATTCTGTTGTTTATTAAATTACTATTCTATCATTATCAATGTTCTTTTATGTTTGTTTAAGTAGGTATGTTACAAAGTTCATAATTTTAATCAAAAATCTTTTTATTAATACATATCTTCAAACATTATTAAATATGAAAACAAAATACATGTAAAAAATAACCTTATATACACAAACGTGTCATCTTCCTCTTTCCATTATCAAATAGTTCCAAACTTCGCACCTTTAATCAAACAAATTTTTGTCAAAACAACTACAGTACTCCTGTGAAGCTGTAAAATATGACCGTCGCGGATACAAGCCTCGCCCCCGAGCTCTGCTCGCGTCCGACCGCGCTTTATACGTACTTGACGCGGCCGCAAGAAAGACTTTCAAGTTGAAGCATAGGTTACCCCTCGACAAGTTGCGTGTTGTTGTCACGCACGAGACTGATGATCTCGTCCTGGTGAAGATTCCTCAAGATTTGAAGAAGGATAAGGTAAGAGGCTATATCGGATATACATACAGTCACAATATATAATAATAATGTCTTTCTATCTTTCCAACTTAATCTAAAATAATGCACGCACTTTCATATTTAACTTAACAACAAGTGTCAATGTCCCAAAAAAATAAATAAATAAACATATATATAACATAGTATATATTTAATTAGCAAAGAAAATCAATTCCAATTTGAAAAGAATTGCCTAAATCTTGGTGATCCGGCTCGAAGGACTATATGAACAAAACACTACTACTCTAAAATTAAATAAATATTTGTATATCAGGATTAAGGATATAATATATTTTTAAAGACATTCCTTATTTATTTCCTATAGGGAGACCTGATAATATCAGTGTCGCACGTGATCGAGGCGCTAACCATCTTCACCGACTACACGAAGAAGCCGGAGATTATCGAGATCGTCGATACCAGGACGTATGTTTTATGTCAATTATTTCTTACAAATACACTTTAAAGACCTCGTCTCAACATATTCAATAAACATGAAAAAATAAAATTTCTTGTTTCGTAAACAGTACCTACACTACTTTTTATATCCACAGACTAAATAATTCAAATTCAATTCGAATGTTTCTTATATTTTACGGGATATTTGTGCAAAAGCGAATTGTTAATCGATTTTCACGATTTCTTCTTTTAATGAATGAGGTACTTGTATACTTAATAATAAAGTGATTGTATAGTCTATATACTCTTTTAGCTAGAAATAATTATTGATTAATATTGTATAATTGTTCAGCATCGCACACAACCTGGTGAACGGCAAGCAGGGCGGCACCATCGAAGTGACCACCGGCCCGCAGCCCACCATACACCGCGCCAAGAGCGGCAACCTGCTAGTTGTAAGTATGATTTATGAATAATAATGTTATCCTAACCGATTTCGGCCACGGCGATTTCAATCTCACAGAGAGTTTCAGCTCAAGACCGACGGCTTTATATGCTCTCCGAGGCACAAGGTGCAGTGCAACACCGCCAACAGCCTGGCTCCGGCTGTTACTGAGAATTTATAGACAGAAATACTCAATAACTGTACTTGGCCCGATCAGGGACTCAAACCCAGGACCTGCGGATCTGCGACCGTATATGCTAATCACTAGATTAGACTAGTTTTTTAAAGTATTTATCCCATAATAAATAATATATGATACATATACCTATATATATGTACCTTGTACATATATTGATTCCTCTCAACAGTGCCTCTTAACAACGATGTTCTATAAAGAAATTTTCAATTTTATCTATGAACTTGAATCAAAATCAATTTAAGAATCTTTCATTTCTATCTATATTTTTCATTTTATTAAATATCATTTATTTTTCTTGCCAGCAATATCAGGGTATCTAAGCTAAAGGTACTTTTTAATATCAAATAAAACTTGAATGAACTTTTAACATTGTATATATAAATAATTCGTTAAATTCAAAAGGCAATTTTAATTATCAATCGCAAAATAAAATGTCTTTCTTTATAAAATCAAAAAAATTAAAAATTGCTGCAACCGAAACAGCGCTAAAATATCAGTCTTACAGTACTCTAAGACACAGTGATTAAATGTCTTAATCTAGCTTAAAGTAATTAAATTATATTGGCTTAATTTGAATTATTGATAAATAATAAATAATTATATTTATTATTACGTTTTTTTGCAGGTAGCAACTCCATAAAGCAGTATTGGTCACCCACAATCAAAGTAGTCAAGTCAACATGTTTGAATTTTACAAGTCATATTTAATTAGCAGAGAAAATCAATTCCAATTTGTAATTTATTCATATTATTTTAAGTGTTAAAATTTTTACACCTTTTTTATTTTAAATTCATTATATTGTTTATTAATTTTACACTATCTACATATTACGTTGATTTTTGTAGAAAAACCTTTTTATTAGCTTATGCACTATATGCTAAGTAAGTTTACATACATATTATATATAATATAATTACATATTATATTTTTCCATTGTATATATATATATATATTATAGATTTCATTGATTTAATAATATTCATTTTGTTATATGTGTGAAATGTTTTCGTACAAAGTACTTAGTAACGTATGCCATAGAATGAAATGTTGCAGTAAAATGTGTCCACGTTACAATTTTTCTCTACTGATATAATAAAACAACATACAAATTAATTTTAAAATATTGAAACTATCATAATTTACTTATATTTTTTGAAAAATATATATTAATATTATTATAATTGCCATATCTAAATATATAATCTATACAATGTGGACTCATTTTCTTATATTATTGTATAAGCTGAATCGACGGTGCCTAAATAAGTGTACGTAGACATAATTGCTTTTGTTGTAAAAGTTTGCGATGTTTTACGAACGTTCGAGGTTACCAGATTTGACGGACAGACAATCTATTTGAATATAATATATATTATATAAGATTGGCCATAAATAGGATATAGGCCACGTGCCTTATTATTAAGCCAGTTCCTTTGTAGTCACTTTATAAATATACTTATTTTGATAAAAATGTGTTTTATTAAAATTATAAATCTCTCATTCTAAGACAAACATAAAAATTGAAATTACTGGCTGGTACCTTTGGTCCTTCGAGCCAGATTTATTTCAACAAATGTTAGTAAAAATAATATGTTACACTAATTACAATATACATTATTAATTACATATATAAAATAGGATTTATATATAATACTTATAGGCGCACATGCGCCTTCATCAGAAGAGCTTGGCGTGGGTATAATACGGGCGAGGAAATACAAAACGTTTAACTGAGATTAACAAAATAACAATTTGTTAGAAGCAATATACTTAAATGAAACTTGAAGCGATTAAAACACAAAGATCGTAAGCGATTCGTAGTGTATGTGTTGCGCTAACGACCGTCTTCTCGAATCTCTGCAAGATGGCCGCCCCGCTCTCACCATTGCGACGCTCCAGCGTTGCCAATCTCGATCTGTGCGCCGTCATACTTATTTGGGTTTTCCAACGTCATCTTGAATGAAAAAAGCATTGTGTTTTGTTTGGATATAAAAAATGCATCAATCTTTTTTTAATGTTATTTGAGGCGTTACTCTGAGTCTGTATATAAGAATAAAAACTTTGTACTGTTACACCGAACTTTACTTGGCCTGCACCTACTACTGAAATAGCCACGTTATAAATATTTTAATACATTTTATTTTGCAGTTGTTGCATTTAACACATACTAAACACGTCAAAACACATTACACATCAGTGTGTCTCATAATTTTATTACTTAACGGTCTACGGAGGTCAAAAGGTTTTCATTGGACAAAAATATAATAATATCTGGCTCGAAGGATCAAAAAATATCCTTGATTGTCTGTGAATCGTTAAGTAAGAATTTGCCGCGGTTTGTCCGTTTTTTATTTGATACCCCCTCAGGATATCGTTTCCAAGAGTATCTTGGCCACTATTATGAACACATGGATAAGATGACAAAATATCCGCTTTTCAGGTTTATGATCTGGTTGTGAAAGTTTAATGAATGAATCAGTCACAATAAGCAACTAAATTTTATAGACCTAATATAGAATATCTATACATATAATAAAATTCTGAGTCGTATCTGTACATTAAATATTTTTTGGAAAATCTTATTGAAATAATCATTATAATTAACGGTATCTATATCGCTCTGGGCCGAATCTAGTTTTTAGAACTTTTGTCTGTCCGTCGGGGAACGCATCACGACAAAACCACTGGAGGGATTTTGATGAAATTTGGTATGATGATAGCTGGTTATCCGGGTCAACATATACGATACTTTATAGTGCGGGAAAATATATCGTCTCTGAGAAATCTAACTAAACATTAAAACGTAACTACGGACGAACTCGAAGATAGCGAGGGTGAGTCGCTAGTTGTTAATAAATATAGTTTAGCCGAAAAAAGAACTTGCAACATTTTTAACCTACATATTGACCACTATAAATAAAGAAATAAATAAAATGCAAATAAAAATCCATAATTCATGTAGTTTTATTCTTATAAAAGTTAGGTACATTTTTACATTTATCTTACAACTAAAAGAACAATCCAGAGTTGCGGCGACGCGATAACTATCCTCAGTCTTAGATTTAAAAGAAACCCTGCCTAATCGATGCTTTGTTCAAGAATAAAAACCAACTTGTATGTAAAATCTATGTTTTATATAATAGTCAACCTTGGTCTGTGATAAACAAAAATCTATCCCACGAGAATCGTACATTTTCCGGGATAAAAAGTAACCATTTGCTATTCCAGGCTATAATCTATTTCTGTGTCAAATTTCATCCAGATCGGTTCAGCCGTTCTGGAGTGATTGAGTAACAAACATCCATCCATCCAAACTAGCGCATTTATAATATTTATAGGACAATTATTTTAGTACATTAGTCTGTTTGTAATATAAGCATTTCTAAAGTATTTTTTATATTGCAGTAAAAAATTAGGTGATATCTTATAATTACGCCCAATGTTTTTGACGCATTAAAATACGATAGATGGAGTGCACAACAAGTATAAAATCGTGTATGTTTGTCACTTTACAATTAAGTCCAAGTCGGGCTAGCAACACAGATAAAAACATAAAAATACAAACAAAATAAGACATTTGCAGAAAAAGGCATAAGTCAAAATAAAATACCCTTACTCATCAACCAAAACAATGGATTCCAACTACAACAATTTCAACAGTTCCATATTAAAATGGCAGTCAACCAGTACAAAGCCATGAAATCTTTACATATAAACAAAATCTCCACAACGAAACAACACAAGGTCACCTAACTCTGGATTATTAATACATTTTACATCTATCATACAAGCATCTCCAGCCGAGAGCTATAATAATTTTTTTTTCGTAGTTATTATAGGAGACTTGACAAAGTTTTAGAATTTTAACACCAATAACTTTTCAAGTGTTTAGCATTTTATTCCTATCCTTTCCATTTGCTTAAGACATTAATATAAACATTTGCCTTGAGAGTGAATCGAACCTGCGACCTAAGGCGTATAGGCACTTGAACAGATACATTGTCGTAACACTACAATCTAGTAAAATCAAAAACCATTGTCAGATCTCTTGTATAATAACAAAAGTCAGTAAATTACAACACTTAAAGGAACTATAAAAGGCATTTATTTACACATTTGTTTTCTAAAAACAGAAAAAATTGTTTTAAGGAATTTAAAATCACAAATTTATGGAAGATTTTCATTAAAAGCAAATCTTTTATCCATATGCAGATTAATGACTGATCTATAAAAGACCAAAATTTGTCTAGTGCTAATAAATTATGATTTGTCGAAATAAAATATATAAAATTTTAGGAAATTACGCATGATAATTAAATGCAAACTAGGTCTTAGTGCTTAAAATAGGAATTTTCAATTTAAATTAAAAAAAAAACAAATAAATATGGGCAAACTATATATTTTAATATATCAACATTATTATATATATAAAGAGCTAAAATTTCTAAACTCTTTTGGTGAGTTAATTTGTCAACAGGTTTTCGACCAATTTTTAACTATAAAATCAACTAATATCGAGTTAAACTAGTGTTCAAATGATAAAAAGTATTTTTGAAGTGAAACTTCTTTAGAATCGTTGTGACTTGAAACTCGATGAAACGGAAATGCGACACTAAAAAGAGACAAACATCAAACACAAATATTATATAGGATAAGCCGGCGAGAGAATAAGATAGAATACATTGCCATGTTGCCATGGTAACCGTTGTTATTGTCTGACAAAATATATATTATTAAGTTTCACTTCTACCATGTGTGAATTGCACATTCACGCACTTTTTTTTTAACTTCGTTTATCGTAATGGTAAGGGTTAAATAAATGGTACACTATAGTTTGTTTATATCTATTATTCCATTAAAAGGGTAGTCTGGAAAGGTCAATTCCATACACACTATGTACAATCACAGTATTTGATATATGTATACATTTTATTGTGATGTTTTATTGCCTTTGTTAATAAATAATTCTTATGCAGTGTATGTGACGAGTTGAGTCGGAGTTGTTAGTCTCAATAACTGCAATAAAATAAAAAGATTATTCTAGCAACAATTTTAATAACAATAAAAAAAAGATTATTATATTTCAGAAAACTAAAATTGATTTAATAATGTCAAGTACTAAGTCAAGTAAAAAAAAAAATAAAAAATTAATAAAATACATTTTAGAATACATACTTAGTTACTGAGAAAAACAACTCCAAGCAAAACTTGCCACCATACACTGCAAAAGAGTCAATATAGACAATAAATAGAGCATAAACAAAATCATTCACCTATCATAACAAAAAGGGAGGCATTAAGCTAATATAAATTGTTCTTACTCATACACTATATATACATCCATATATACAAAACATAGTGGGTAACTGGTGTACCAATCCTTTGGTAATTACTTATTTTGGTGCGCACTATGACTTGCTCACAATACAGTCGTAATGCCCGAGTCAATACTTACATAAAGCCACATTCGATTAGCCGTTTACATTTTCAGCCACATCACTATCAACAATAACTGCTATTCACTTCACTATAGTATGAAATTAATAATTATCACTGAAGCACCAAGTGTTGGTATTAACCATAGATTATACCAAATATTATTTATCTGTGGCGAAAGCCATTTGTAAGTTTTTTTTAAAGACACTGCACCATAGTGTCATTGTCACTAAAGCACTATGTCTATGGTCAGCGATAGTAGCCATAGTAATAATACTCCAAATACTATTTAACTTGTCCAACAGTCTCTTGAGTCTCCGCAGGTTTGAAATTTTCATTTTTATAATCGCTTTTGAAGCCGGGATCGGATTGGTTTTCTTCTTGGAAGTTGTACGACTTAGGTTTAGTATTATCTTGTTCCCTTTGTTGTCTTCTCCTCTGTTTAGACCAAAGCTCGTGGCAGTCTTGCCACGTCGGTAACTCAGGGGCTGGCATCCTGTAAATTAGGAATTAGGAATTAGCAACAATCAGTATTAAAAAAAAGTATATTTAATCATTAACAATACTATTGGCGATCACGCTATAATTTTTATTGTGAAGAATAAAAATATTCAAAGCTTTAATTCAAAGTTAAAATATTGAAAAAAATTATGTCGAAGTTACTCAAACATCCATTTGAAATCTTCACTTCCGGTTTACTATAGGTAAAAAGAAACAAATTTATAATTCCATAAAAAAATAAAAACTGCGTCCTTTTAACTTTCAGAAACGATATTTTTTAGATATTTTTACAAATTGATTGATACAAATAAGCATTCAAAAAGTACGGATTTCATACTTCGTAAATTTTTAAAAGCTCATAACTCGGCAATAAATCATCATACGAAAAAAATAATGTATTTGACATCCATGTCCATTAGAACTATAACTGACCAGAGTATGAACAATTTTCACAACCTCACTTTATTTTCGTTGTCCGCTTCACGTGAATAGCCCCATATTCTTTATTGCCCTATACAATAATGGATATATATATATATATATATATATATATATATATATATATATATATATATATATATATATATCCATTATTGTATAGGGCAATATATATAACACTCTCAAAACTAGAAACACATATGTCTACCCAAACTACTTATATCAATATTATAAATGGAAAAGTAACTGTCTGTCTGTTACGTTTTTATGCCTATACTACTGAATCAATTTTCATGAATATAAAGATAGATTGGACACAGGCTATTTTTGTCACGAAAATAAAAAAGTGAAATAGAAGGTGAAATTTTGCATGAGGAACAACCTGACTAAAGTAGACTCATGATAACTGTTTTCTTTAAGTTGCTAGTAATAAAATGAAATTTATAAATTACTCACTGGTCTGGCACAATATTTTTCAACCATGCACTCTTCAAGGCCTCCTCTGCCGTGATCCTCCTATCAGGATCGAGCTCCAGCATCCTGTCCAGGAGATGAAGAGCAGCAGCCGGCATAAAGGCGAACTGTTCCCTCACACATCTCTTGTGGAACCTCTTTGGACGCAGGGTGTGCCAGAGAGGCAGTTTAACAACATTCGGCCATACACCAGGAGCTGGTGTACCACAAACTCGCGAGATCGCTTCTAATTGCATCATCTCTACACTTGCCTAATAAATATTATTTTTAAATATTAAGAAAAATAGATTTTTTAAAATATACAGAATATAGAATAAATGAATTTATATATTTTGTATACACATGAATATTATTGCAATAAAAAAAATATATTGCTATTTTTATTTATAAGATAAAAATCTACACAACAACAAAAAACGTCAATACACGCAAAAATTATCTTTAAACACACATAGTCTAAATAAAAATTCGCAAGCAAACACTATTAAAATTAAAATATAACAAACCAACTATACCTGGAATATGGGATGTTTAATAAACAATTCTCCCAATATGCATCCCATGGACCACACATCCACTGCAGGGCCATACCTCTCTTCACCCAGCAACAGTTCAGGTGGTCGGTACCAGAGTGTGATCACTTTGTTTGTGTATGGTCGCGCTCTGTCTTCAGCCGACCAGAGCCGAGCCAGACCAAAATCTCCAAGCTTTACTTCTCCTCTGTAATTTGAATTATACATTTATACAATATTTATTTTTTAAACTAAAAAATTAGATATAAATGTAGAGACAAAAATAAAGTCATATCCAGTCAGCTTAAATATATATCAATACCTTTAGCATATAAATAAAATATGTATTATATCAAGCATCAAATACTGTTCTTCGAGTTCTATCTTATTTGTTTATTTTTGAGGCAAATTATTGATATATTTCTTAAATCATTAATTATAGATTAAATTCCTTCAGATATACCAATTTAAATAAACTATTGATCTATACAGAAATTATATTTATACAATTTTGTAACTATTCAAAAAATATCAACAAATGCTTTATTAGCACAATAAATATATAATAACCAAGTATGTAAAAAAAAAGGTATCCAGATAAAACGCCACATTCACATACTCACTTATTATTCATCAATATATTACTGCACTTAATGTCTCTATGCAGGAAGTTCTTGCGATGGCAATACGCAAGTCCATCCAGTAGCTGTCGCATGATGGATGCATTGTGAGACTCGGTGAAGTCCACCATTTTGGATTCTAGCAATCCCATCAAATCGTGGTCCATATACTCAAATACCAGGTAGAAGGAGCCTTTGTCCTGAAATTGTTTATTAACTTATCAAACTTTAACTAGATAACTTAAGTGTAACTGTTTTGATAAAAATAAAATTAAACAAAAAAAAATTCAAAGAAATCCAAACTGTTGCAGGGAGAAGGATTTAGAGTATATGTAATATACAAATGGTATGTATAAATGAGGACAAATGAGGTTCCATTTGAAGAAAAAATTGTATCCTTAAAGAGTAATCTAATATATAAATATCTCGTGTCACGGTGTTTGTGGTCGCACCCCTCCGAAACGGCTTTCCCGATTTTAATGTTTTTTTTATTTGGTAGGTATGAGAATGTCGTAAAGTTTTTTTCATTCCCCAACCCCCACCCCCATAAATTATATATGGCAGAACATTTGCCGGGTCAGCTAGTTTTTTTATAAAAATAATAATAAGAACTATTGATAAAATTACTTCAGAGTTAAATTAATTTTTATTAAAAAAAATATAAAACCTACTTACTTTTCTAAAATCCATAGCATCCTGCTTATCAGTGACGATTTCCCTCAAATTGACTATATTCTTATGGTTTAATTGTCTCAAGATCTTGATCTCTCGGACAGCCGTTATGGGGAAACCCTCCTTCTCGTTTTCTAATCTAACTTTCTTAAGTGCTACTAGTTGGTCTGTGTTTTTATCACGAGCCTTGTATACTTGACCATATGTGCCCTCACCAATTTGAGTTATAACCTGGAAAAATATATATAAAAATATATCAAAATAAAACCAAAAATCTAAAGAAATTCGCGAAAAATTCGAAGATTATAAACTTTATTTAAAAATATGTCATTATTACTATTTCATTAAACGAAGTTTTTGTTCATGAAGGCAATTTTCAATAAGACTAACATCTGCACAAATGTTATAAAACACACTAGAATATGTGTTCAAACACATGTGCACTCTATAATTAAAAAATCAAATAACTAAACTACCAGCCGGACAAATTGAACCCAGGACATACAGCATGCATGAATGAACATGCAAGCCACTAGTTGCCAAGTCAGTTCAGATATAGATTTTACCTAAATAATAATAAAACTTATTATTATTAATTGATTATAAAGAAACAATTCAAATTTCATTATTTATTAATATTAAAAATTGATTAACCTGGAAGCCATCAACACACTTCTCCCCCCAGTCCTTGGCATGGTGTGTTGGTGTCACTACAGGAACTACTTTGGAACCTCTTCTTTTTAAAATGCGTGGCCTCTTCAGTTTTGAACCAGGCTGTAAAAGCAAAAAAAGTACATAATTATAAGGCAATTAAATTATAAATAATAAAAAAGAGATATTACTACAATAAAATATTAAGTAATTATTTGTTAGTATGATTTTTTACTTAATTGTATATTTAATAAAGTTCTTAGTGATTAGCAAATACATACATTTGCACTTGTGCCAGACTTTCGCGAACTGAACACATGAGAATACTGGTGGTGTGTAACGCTGCCAGCGTTAGTACCAGATGTGTGTGTAGGTCTTGGGGCTGGTGGTGGAGTGGAACCATCCATTTCATCACCACTAAGTTCCTCAGACCCAGGAATGACTGGAAAAAATATTAACATATATAAATCTAAAAAACCTTTTTCTATATATATTTAAATATGTATAACAATATATTAACTTCTATAGAAACATAAAAGTTTCTTTGAAAAATATTAATGTTCAATAAAATATTAATATGGTAAAACTTTATTGTCAACTCATTCTTTATCATTCTCATTCATCTAAAGACTAAAAATATCATGATTCCCTTGTGTCTTCTCCATTCTGCGTGACATTGGCAAAGTAGTCTGGTCTCAGCTGGCACGCTTTGAAGCCATTAACAGAGAATTGAATTGAAAAATATTATGATAAACATAAAACAGCGAATATTTCTTGTTATAATTCATTGCAAGCTTAATAGTAACTCAGATATTAGCTGCGAACTTAGTTGGCGCAGCGTCTCATCCCTCTGCGCCCTGCTGATACCTAATATTGCATTCTGCGCATCGGAACATGCGATGTTCAGAGTCGCCATTAAGTTTGAATCGTATTGTACATAAAAATATAAAAGATCAACCTGTACCAAAAGTACGTAGAATAAATTAATACTAAATATTTAAAGTTTTTACTGACCTGGTGGCATAGGCAAATTCATAATGCCCGTCCTCTTTGGTTTTTCTGGCTTCTTGACAGGACTAGGCGAAGGCGTACTTAATGGACTGTCATTCGCCAACGTTTTGAGATCATCAACCTGACATTATTACATTAAAAAAAATGTTTAGAACAGATTTAATATATTATTAAATATGTATATGTTAAAACACAATTTTAATAATAAAATAAACAAAATTAAATACTGGTTTTTACTATGGTCTTTTGAAGTGGATGTGTTTTGAGAAAGTTTTGAATAATACTTAAATAATGAATTTATGAATAAAAACGTTTTACCAAACATACTATATTTCATACCGATTTCTTATTATTACCTGTGTATTAGGGGGCATGGGTAGCTTAGTGAGGCTCTTGGGCTTAGGCGGAGGGGGCTGTTGGTTGTTGAAGAAGACACCATCTACTACACTGCCCCCCATTTTGGGGGGTGGGGGCAGTGTACTTGTACTGGTGGTGGTTGGAGGTGTTTGATCCTTTTGGGGGGTTGATGGTTTCTACAATAGAAATATTTGTAATATGAGCATTATAAATAAAAAATGTCTATAAATTAAAAAATGACTCTCTTTTATTTAAATTATATTAGATTTCGATATCTCCTGCTGCTGCTATATTAAGATTTCGATATCTCCTGCTGCATATTTTAATTATCTAGATATAAGAACAATAAATTAACCTCTTTTCACTAATTTCAAGCTTCCGCTTCATCCACTACCATACAAGTACAAAATAAGATTAATCGCTAACTTCTTTTTGAAAATAAACTAACCTCAGAGGCACTCTCCGAAGTGTCACCATTCGCAGTGGGTTTGGTTTCAGTTGTTTCTGTTTGCGGAGGTTGCGGAGGTTCTGGCGGCTGAGGCGGTTGCGACGGTTGAGGTGGTTGCGACGGTTGCGGCGGTTGCGCTATTGGTTGCGGCGGTGGTGGTTCCGAGTCCTCTGAAGGCGGTGGCACGGGCATAGGAATATCAGTGACGTCTGTCTTTATGCTGTTGTTATCGCCGTTTTCTTTGGAGGTCTGGAAACATATATAAACAAATGTGTTTTAGTGTGTAGTGCACTACAAGTACATACAACATTCTGAAATATAAATTATTATCTTTTGAATATAAAAAAAAACAATAAATTAAAACAACAATACAAACAACAAAAGTGACTATGTTTTATCGATTAGTATAGATTACTCAGAGATGAAATATTTTCCTTCTGTAAAAAGTATTATAGTATACCTTGACAAGGATAACCAGCTATCATCATAATAAATTTCATCAAAATCTGTCCAGTAGTTTTTTCTCGTGATTCGTTTCCAGATAGACAGAAAAACAACAAAGGATAACTTTTTACTAGTAATCTGAAATAATTTGGCTAATTTTCCTTGATTTATTACCTGTCTCGATGTTATTTATACCTGTGTTAAGCTGTCAGCAGTGGCATTAGACAATTCATCGATAGTTAACGTGTCAGGGTTGTTGGACATGGAAGCGTTGCTTGACGCCGCACCTTGCGACTCCTCCTTTTGTTCTAAGATCTCTTGTAGTTTCTGTAATTATTAAAAATAAAAAAATAGCATCACAACAATTATAATATATAATAAATATTTTGCCATATAATAAATATTTATATGAAAAAATAAATTCTAGCTTTAAATATTAACATACCTTGGCCCGTTTGTGTTTATCTTTTACAAGTTCTGCAAACAGGCTTGTGTCGCTGATCTTTTCCTTAAAATCTATCTTGCGTTGTAACACCGTTGATGGGGGACTCGGCGATTCATGTTTACTTCTAAAACAACAACAAGAAAAAACGTGTGTGTAGGTACTTATTTATGTACGCACGTAAGAAGTTATACTTCTTTGGCGTAACAGAACAAAGATAGCTAAAGATTTTATCCCGTATGTCACAACTCTCTGTTTGTAAAAGGAATACAGCTAACTTCATCACTACGCTTTCAGCTAACTTCATCATGTCGCTTTTTGGATGTCGGTGTGCGCGCGCATCGTTAAAATTATACTCTCATATTTTTTTCCAAATGTGCCAAAAGGAGTATAACTTCAATTATTTGAAATATAACTAATTGTAATTTATTAACACTATTAATATGGTAAAACACATTTTTTTAAAATAATATTCGACTTTAACAATATTTTTAAGAAAACAATAAGAAATCTCATATAAAACGTACACCTCTTCTATATCATAGTCACTTGTTCGATTCCAGTGCAAAACAAAATTCGGATTTATCACAAACGTCAAGTCATAACAAATTATATGTACATATTCAATACCTATGCCTATCCCTCGACGTATCTGAATGTCTGGGCCTGTGTCGCGGCGGAGAGGACGAGCGTCGCCTGCTGCGCGACGTGGACCGGCGACGCTTCAGTGAACTGCGGCTATGTGACCTATTTATGTATAAAATAAAAATATATTATATTATAACGTTTTTTTATATTTGTATAATAAAGTGATATTATTAATATCCATACTAATATTATAAAAGTGACAGTGTGTTTTTTTGTTTGTCCTTCTTTCACGACGTAACAAAGTGACGGATTAACATGATTTTTCGTGTGGAGATAGTTGGAGTGCTGGAGAGTGACATAAACTACTTTTACTTCTGTACTGCTGATAGGATTTGGCAAAAGTTTTACGATCGGCCGCTTGCCTGACGTCAACGCTCTTTGGGACATATATAATAAAACTAAAAAAACCTTATTCTATATATATTTAAATATAACGATACATTAACAGGATATTTACTAGTGACTCACTCACTCCGCTCGGGTTCGTCCCTAGTTACGCTTTAACGTTTAGTATAAATTTTTCATAGATATCTACCCGCAGTAAAAAGTATCCTATATGTTGAACCGGATAACCAGCTATCATCGAGAAACTCAAATTTCATCAAAATCTGTCCAGTGGTTATCTCGTGATGCGTTCCCAGACAGACAGACCAAACAAAAAATCTAAAAACTATAGATAGATTCGGCCTTTGTATTGATAATAATGACTATTTCAATAAGACTTTCCAAAAAATATTTAATGTACAGATTGAACTTAATTGCAATATTATTTTATGTATAGATTATGGAGGAAGTAGACGGATCAGGAGACCGAAATTATTACTTACCAACCGATTATTTATCATCGCACAGTCAATGTCTTATAACAAGCTGTGTGACCTTTCAATATAGCTACATTCTACCTCCATAATGTCTCTGAACAGTATCTTAAATTTTTAAAATATTGAAGGTAGTGAATCTGTTTTGGGAATGTATTTTTTTTTCAATATACACAAAAGGGATAAACAACTTAATTGGTCACTTTTAAGGGAATAGTGGACAAGACTCTTTAAAAGCTCCATATTATAACGCTCAGGGAAAACCTCTAGGAAGTTCTTTCCAAATTTTGTTAAAAAAAAACAACACCAAAACTTAAGTATTTACATTAAAAAGAAGACGAAAACTGTAAACATTTCTTTATATCAACTCTTCTTACCGATGATGGGTCCTGTCACGATGTCTTTCCCGCTCACGGCTACGACGGCGCCTAGGGCTCCGGCGCCGATGCCGCCGCGGGCTGTACTCGCGCGACCGGGACTCGTGTACCGGCGAATCTGTAATTAAAATACATATATCCTATAACTAAAATATTATATGCAGCCCTTTTTAACGTACGACTGCTAGGCACGGACCTCCAATACGAGGGGGATCAGGCCATAGCCCACCACGCTGGCCCACTTGGCCACGTGTTGGCGCACTTCACATATCTTTCGAAAACTTGCTAGGTTCTATGCCCAAATTACATCCAGATCCGTTCAGCCGTTCTGGCGTGAAAGAGTAACAAACATATATCCATACTCACAAACTATCACATTTATAATATTAGTATAGATTAGGTATTGTAACAGAACCGCGACAAAAATCTAGTTCGGAGATATGCTAAAGAGATATATTATGTAAGTAGAATTTAGAAAACGTAATATGATATATTTTTTAATATTGAATTCGTTAGCTAATATTAGTTATAAGTATTGTGATTGCTTACACCAGTAAAAAAAAGAAAGACTTATTATAAGACGAACGTAATCTAATCGCTCAATATTTTTAAATTAAAAATACAATTTGTATTGTTTTATGTTCCTTTAAGTCAATCATTTAATGGATATGTAAAAAAAACTAAAAAAACAGAAGACTAGTTATCTTGTCGTTTTTTTTTAAAACTCTTAGTAGTATTAATATACAGGCTAAAGGAAAAACACCTATAAAGTGATGGTAATTTACGTGCATTCCAATGTGTCCTGACACCAATCCGTAAATTATAAATTTTGTAGTCTCTGCACTAATGCACAATGCTTTTCACATAGTAAATATGTACAAACATCACTATAAATCATCAATAATTATTACTGTATTTACCCTCTCTAACAAGAAACATCCTTTTATATATCTATTTTTCTTTCTTTTATATACACTTATATAAATTTAACCGACTTCCAAAAAAGAAGAGGTCCTATGTTCGTCCGTATGGATGTAGCTTTTTAAGAATCTCTTTTCATTTAAATCAAATCAAAACATGCTATATTCAAACAGAGTTTTAAAAGATTGATGAAATGTTATTTTTTTTAAATTAAATGTCAGTCAGTGAGGAAGCTACCACTGTCTTGGTTGAAAAACAGCATCTGATATCGGACCCAACTCGCCCCAAAATATCAAAAAATATATTAAAATTGACCTCATTGCATATAGGAAATTTGCGATAAATCGCAACAAAAGATTAATTAAATATAATAAAATAAAATTTATATGATTTATTAATATATTTTTTATTATTATGTTGGAACATTAATACACAGCACTATCTAGTTCCATGGTTAGCTACGAGGTCTGTGTTATGGATGATGTTCTCCTGACCGATTCCGGCCACGGCGGCCAATCTCATTGAGAATAGCCAACTGCGCAGGAGATATTATAGTGCACAAGTGTACGCGCAGACACAACGTGCACTCTCTATTCCTGTCACTCTCATTACTCCGGTGGGACGACTGCTCGACACGACCAGTGAGAGTTAAGGCGCAGGACCGACGGCTTTACGTGCTCTCCGAGGCACGGGGGTGAAACACCGCCAACTTCCCAACTCCGGGCTGTTATTGAGTCTTTTTGTATAGTAAGCCTCAGGCTTACTATACAAAAAGACTCAATAACTAAATTTGGCCCGATCCGGGACACGAACCCAGGACCTCCGGGTGTGCAGCCGTACATGCTAAAATGTACGCATGTGTTATGGATACCAGATAGTTGATGCACTACACATATTATATAACTTTAAATACATGCATATTATAAATATAAACACCCATGACTGGAGTACAAAAATTCGTGCTTTTCACACAAACGAATGCGCCCAGCGGGACCCGAATCTGCGACCGCTGGCACAGCAAGTAGGGTCACTACAAACTGAGCCAAACGTTTCGTCGTTGTTTCTTATTTAATGGACATGACATCAACAATCGTGTTCATATGTTACAACATTAATTCACGCTAAAATTATTTTTATCTACAATTTTATCAGATACGACTTATGATAATATAACTTGCACTAGCATATGATTTCATAGCCGCATTGGTGTAGTGCTTACGATAAACTAGTCTGCTAAAATGGTTTACAGGTTCGATACCACACTACGGCAAATGTGTGTTCCCTACAACTATTTCTTGTTGCCTGGTAGTACAAATCTCAACATAAAATAGACCATTGCAAGTACATACATATAATAAATTGTAACAAAATCAAACTCGTATATGAAATATTGTTTTAATGACTATGACTGTTACGTATTGCATACGGAATAAATAGTAGGAGATCCCAATCTATGTGGTGGACGTCCTCACTCTTTTTCCAGGCGAAATATATGTTTTAAATAAGAAAGCATATAACAAACACGACCTAGGGTGGCTGTCAACTTGCTAGATCCACCCGTTCCTGAGAAAATCGGTGGTGACACACGGACAGACAGACGGACAGACAGTCAAGAGAGTGATGTTATAAGGGTTCCTTTTTTACCTTTTGAGGTACGGAACCCTAAAAATTGTAATTTAGCCGAATCTGTACATTAAATGTTTTTGGGAAATCTTATTGAAATAGACATTATTATCGAAACTGAGGTCGAATCTATAGTTTTTAGAATTTTTGTCTGTCTGTCGCTGGAGGGATTTTGATGAAATTTGGTTTGATGATAGCTGGTTATTTGGGTCAACATATAGGATACTTTTTACCGAGGGAAAATATCTCATCTTTGGTCTGAGAAATCTATACTAAATGTAATTCTGTACTAAATGTGTAACGTAAATAGGGACGAACCCGAACGGAGCTTGGATGAGTCGCTAGTTCTTATATTAGTATATTACCTGATATAACCATAACATCCGTGGACATACGATGCTGCTCGTGCCAGTATTCCCGCCTGGACCGCTCATACTCTTCATTGTCTGAATCTATCGTCACAGTCTCGTGATATGGCGGCGCTAGAGGCGTATGGGGCGTCGTGGATTTCTGCCTTCGCCGGCTATGCAATAAAATAAACTGTTATACTTATTGTATTACAAAATAAACGTATGTAAATATTAAAAAACAAAAAAACACAAAAAAGAAACTTCTTTAGAATCGTTGTGATTTGAAATTCGATGAAACGGAAATGCAACACTAAAAAGAGACAAACACATAAATATAAAGGATTAAGCCGGCGAGAGCATGATATAGAATACGTTGCCAAGGTAACCGTTGTTATTTGAGATAGAATAGATTATACAGGAAGTGAAGAATAATAAAAATAATGACTGAATAATATATAATGTATATTTATGTCCAATAAAATGTAAAATAACTTTTAAACTTGGCAAAAATATTATAAAAAAATAAACATTATAATTATCCTACTCCTGATACTCTATATTTATCTCATTCTCTCGTAGGTATAGGTACTTTTCTGGAAAAGTCATTTCTACCGTGTGTAGATTGCACACACACGCAGTTTTTTACTAATTTCAAAAACGGACAAGGTCGTATAGGTTCAGACATTATTTTCTATTTTATCTAATCTCTTTCCCTTGGTTGACAAATACAAACATAGTAAAAAATACAATTATGTAGTGGTACCAAACAATGTAGTGCTATATATTATTTCTTCATCAGATCAAAATACGCGTCTATTCGGCCAAAGTACATATATGTATGTATATTTTACCACATGCGAGAATCGAACTCGTAACATCGAAGTAAAAATCGAAAACAAGTAACATGTAAACTTATTTTATTACAACTACTACTGCAGGCTAAATAATTATTTTATAAAAAAATCTATAAAAGGAAAAAAAAGTATTAAATAATGATACTTCTAAATTACTTTCATGCAATAATGAATACTCGCTCTAAGTATACGGCAATTTGCAATCATCACAAACAAATTACAGATAGCTAGAATAGTCTAAGATCCAACATAAGAAATGTATCACTTTACTATTAATAACGAAATATGTAAATTTATCAAAAAGATAATTTATTCAATGACCTAAAATCGCTCTTTGATACGAATAAATTTATTATTAAAATTATCGTATAGTAATTATAAATTATTACTGTGGAAGAACTCGTCGGGTAAAGTCCCTGGAATGTTTTACAGCACCGTCGACTGTGTGAGTGTGACCTTATGTCGCACTTAAGTAATGCTTATCTATGACTTTATTATACTATTTTTACACCATGCAACAATAACTTTACCTTTGAAGGTATTTCGACAATTGAATGTAAAAATTCTAAATATATTTATATTCAATAGGTTACAAAATCTGAATTATTACTTATAAATAATAAAAGTTTAACTTATAATTTTATTTTTCTCATCAAGTCTTTTTTAGATTATAATTATTTTTACATTGCACAATATATCTATAACGAATTACGATTCTGCTAATACTAACATTAGCAATCTGGCGAAAATTTTATTACAGATTTTTGGAAAATCACTATTATTTTTATTATTATAATTATAGCAATTTTAGATCACACGTGCTATAAAATAATATATGATACTCGTAACTTAAGTTAATCTATTGATGTTCATTTCATTTGAAATTTCAATACACGGCGTTTAGCTCCCTCGCTAACCCACATCCCGCAATAATCTACTACTTAATTCGCACGTATAATAATGTATATATAAAGCAGGTATCATATTATGTATAGGCAATAAATAAATATCAAATGAAAAAAAAACAAATTCGAGTAAAGTAAAGGTCAAGGCAACTGCATATTAAAATTAGAGATTTATTACTCAGAAATTAATCAAATCTAAAAGCATTCATAAATGATAGGTAATAATATTTACACATCATTTTGTGTTAACTTTATCACATAATAAAAAGATGCTTTTTCTATGCTGGATCTTATACTATACATATTAGATGATTATTTGATCCTGAGTGTTACTTACATTTTATTCCTGAATGTGCTTAGAAGCATGAATTGATTGAATAAAAACTTAATATATCAAAATATTTCAATACATATTAAGCGTACTTTTAATATTATGACAAAAATCAACATTTTTAATGAAACAGATACCTGTTTTAATTTCAAATGAACAGAACTAAATGAATTTAAAATGAACAGAACTAATTTTCAAATAATTGTTAGCAAAACTTACCTCAAGTCAATACTGAGAGCATGAAAATTAAATGTTTATTAGTTAATTCAATTACATTCATATATAATAATAACATTTGATTACAGATATATATATGAAAAAAGGTTATCATTAAAGTTTCATCTTACTTTGTGATAATTGTGATGCAAATCAACCAAGACTTAGTATTAAAAAATGGCATACTTTAAAATTATAATCAAATTTACTTATAGGTATCAACTTCACTCACCTTATAATAGGAGATCTATCCCTATGTGGAGAGAATGGGATAATATTATGCAGTGATGGCTCTCTATGCATGGACCTATGCCTCGGTGAGATGTCATGCCTATCTCTCATCAATGGAGGTGTTGATGGAGAGACTGGTGAACAAGAGCCACCATTCCTCAGAGGAGAAGAACCCTTCTCCCATTCACTGATAGGCACTTGGGTATAGCGTTGTGGGGTTACTGCGCGCATTGGTGTCACCACTGGTACAATGTCATCTGGAGACAAGCTCTCTAAGCTTGCTGATCGTGAATGGTGCTTAGACTTCTTCTTACGCTTCTTTTTGTCTTTTTTACGCTTGTCTTTCTTCTTTTTGTATCTGTGGTCCTCGAACTCTGGCACTGGCTCCTCATATTCGGCGCGCCTCTTCCTTACTGCTGAAGAAGAATCACGGGTCAATGCGTATTCCTCGGCAGCACGACGGCTCGTGGTCGTCACGGATATCTTGTTGTCGAGAAAAGTTCTTATAGAATGGGACTTTCTGGTTCTATCGAGATCGTCGGCGATATGCCTGCCAATAGAACTGGCCTCGCTCTCAATCTCGCCGGCCTCTGGGGCCGAGAGGTCCTCTGAACTGACATCAGAGTACTCCACCAGAGGCTTAACAGAGTTTATAGTAGCATAAGATTGTTCATGAGTACCACCAGAGTGTGACTTGTATTTCTTATGGGACCGCTTCTTGTGTTTTTCTTTATGGTGCTTGCTATGCCGTTTCTCATAGCTCCGATCCATCGTCGACTTGGGCGGTTTCCGCCCAGTCGATTTTCACATCACATGAACTATAAAAAAATAAATAATTAACATCGACGTCAACATTCATAGATATGTCATATAGGTACATACATATAATATCACTGAACTTTAAGGTTTAGGTAGGTACTTTAATTCAAAAGGTCATTAGAGTTCATAAATTCCGTAACGTAGAATAATTAAAGTAATTTAAATAAATTACTACATATTGATAGTATTCAATATCAAAAGATTGATATAAAGGCAAATAACAACCATTTTATCCCTAAAAATAACCATAATTGATTATCTTTTATAAATTTGATTTAGTTAAAAGTACAAGTAACCAACTTAAATAAAGCCATGCAAATATGAGGCGCAATAAAATAAACAAAACGAACTTACCTTGACAAAAAACGGACGTGGGTCCGTCGAAGGCACGATTCTTATTTTTGCAAAATACTTATTTGGGTTAGATATGAATTTATATATTTCTAGTTTAATTGGCTTAATGCCGCAAATATAATGTTAATCTATTTCTTTAAAGCTTCAGTAGCTTTATTTTGCTAATCATGATCATAAATTGCGCATAATTCATGTAATTACATCAGATTCTTTTTTAGTGCAAATTCAAGAACGTCGATTTCTAGTCAGCCATTTGCTTTTTCATTTTATTTTATTTCATCATGTCGTGGTGTTGTCAGTGTTAAAAATCAGTCAGGAATCACGATTCACGAAGACCGGCTACGGGGATGTCAGTGCAAAATACGTAATAAATCGATAAATAATGAACACAAAAAATGTTTTTCAATTTAAAACTAGAATATATTAATTATATTCTATGGTACTCGTACATTTAGCTTTAATAATGACTTAGTTGAAATAAAATTAACTTATTGGTCAGACTATTCTGTTGAGAAAAATTACAAAAAATGTTATTTCATTTTTAACAGTACTTAATGAAGGATTTTTAACGAGTTTATTTCATTATCTTAAAGTCGGTTAACTACGTAGCACTATTACAAAAATTTTATAAAGCCTAATTTTTTACTTAGAATAATTGTGATATATACATTTAAAATTTATTTGTCATCCATGTTTAAAATCGATATTCAAACATGGAAGTATAGCTCTAGTTGTATATATTGACTTTGCTTATATGACACTTATTGTCACACGAATAAGCGCGTTATTTAAAATTTATTACCTACCTCTATAATTGTATTTTACAATATAATAAACACGTGTATAAAGATCTGAATGAGATAGTTTTAAAGTATAAAATATAACAAAACGTCTGACATTTACCATTAAAAAGAAGTAATTTCAATAATTTTATGAACATATGCATTTCCGCCGGAAGATGGAAACATTAATATTATGCTGTTTATTACTATTTACTAATTTAGCTTCTGAAAAAATGTCTATTTTATTTTTATAAAAAATACATTACATTGTAAATAAAATGAATACCAATACATAATAATTAATTTAATTATAATTAAGTTATTATTTTTGGAACTTACATGTTTTAGGAATTTTAACACCAAAGTTCAAATCGAAATATTTTTTATCTGTGATTGCGTGTTGCGTCCTTCGCCTGAAGGGACTATTTTTCTAAATATATTTAATAAAAAATTAGTAACATAAGTCGCCATATTTCATATTAATGTTACATGAAGAACACATTTGAATATTAAGATATTAATTTTATACTGTTACTAAATCAGTTATTTTGACCCAAAAGTTCATGGCTTCAATTGATGTTGCATAGTGAAGTCTCCCAATATGGAAAATAAATTTCAAATATTCTAATTACATGGATTGTGCGTTGTTTTTATACAGCATTTAAAAGCAAATAACTGGGTCGTGTTAATAGCGGTGTGATTTAGAGTGTAATAATGATTATGTGGATAATTTCAAAGTCATTGAACCTTTGTGCGGCGTGCTGACATTGTGACTTGTGAATCGGAAGCATGTAAATAAACATGAACGATATAGGCATTAAAATAGTGGAATCTCCTAAAGATCGGTTGTTGGGAGCCGATGTGTCTCCCACGCCGGAAGTAGAGAATGAAAATGAAGTTGATCCTTTGTCGATTGATGATGATGTGAAGGACCCATTGGTTGTAGTGGACGTTAAAACTGAACGTGAGGACAACTGTGATGACAATGCCAAAGAAGAGCTTGTAAGTGAGATACAGAATAAGGACAGTGATACTTTACAAGCATCTGAAACAGTCAAAGGTACAATATATTTGATTTACCAATGTCTTCTTACAATCTTGCTCTCTTTGATTGAGTTCTCAATAACTGCTTAACCTCTTTTCTACTGTTCATTAAAATAATGTATAAAGTAATCTTTGATAGGTTTTTTACATTCAAAGAAATATGTAATTTTTATATAATCAAAATAATAAAAAAAACTGAATCCTTATTTTTATTATTTATGTTTTGATTTGATATTGTTAAATCTAAAGAGTCTTCCATTTTTAGATACTATAAAAGAAGACCCAATCAAGGTGCCAGAAGAAAATGTTACTGTAGAGCTCAATAATGATCATAAACAAGAAGAACAAATCCTAGATGAAACAGAGCAGCCTTTAGTCATAGATATTAAGGAGCCAGATCCCACACCTATTGAAGTCAAAGATAGTCCTAAGGAAGTAATTGAGGTGGAAAAAGAACCTGATGTGGAAATGACAGATGTCCAGCTTGTTGAAAAGTCAGAAAAAGAAAAAGTTGTACAACCTATAAATGGTGATGTAACTAAGGTAAAATAATTTATGTATAAAAAAACTGTATAATAAACATTAATAGTATACATATATAATATATGTATGTATATTATAAAAGTTTAATATACAGTTTTTTTTAAACAAAATATTCCATTATGCATAGCTAAAACGATTTTTTTTTTATTTATTTGCATTAATATATCTTATTTATAGTATAAATTATAACCTATAATATATTATTGTATTTTTCCATTAAATTTAATGTTTTTGAAGTATACAAAGTGGAAAGTAGTAAAAATCTTGTCCGAATATGTGCTGCATTAGCTAGATTAGATTTTTTGTCGAACTCGATAGTTGGAAAATTATTGTTTTGTTTATACATATAACATCTTAACATTATATCATCTTAATACATTCTTAGATTTATGCGAATATTTGACATTTTAAATAAAACTATCTTCTTGGATTATTTTGATTTATGGTTCCCGATGTTTCAATTGCTTTACAGGCAATCATCGTTGTACATCTTGAATCAAAAATTAAAATAAATGCTTGAAATAATCCAAAAAGATTGGAAAAAAAATAATCACATTATTATATATCAACAGGTAATTTGTATTAATTTATTTATCTGTTTATTGTTCTGTGTCTTAATGCAAATAAATGAAAAGGTATCTGAAACTAGTAAAAGAGTCATTAAATTCCTCAAACAGTACTTTAAAACAACTGTATGTATATAGCCTTCAATTCATTGACAAAAACAATTAACTTAAATACATATTTTAATTTATAAGATAAGCTTAACTTAAACAGACCACTATTATATATGCAACATTTTGTATGTATGTATGTATGTTTGTTACTCCTTCAATCTGAAACAGCTAGAGGAATTTGGATGTAAACAGATAGACTATCACATCTAAGGCTACTGTTAAAATTTAGGGTCTGTTGCTGTTAAAATCTAGGGCCCAAACAAGGGTAAATATCAAGGTCTAGTATTTCTTAAATAATATCTAACTACAATTCTGCTATTACAAAAAAAAGGTTACAACTTTGTGAAAGTTGATTTCGAGATATTTGAAGTCTTGTCTTACTACTACGTCAAAATTACTACTAGTTTTGACATAGTTACCATGAAAATGGTTATGGTCTTCTTCTGGCACGGCTTTTTCCATACTTAGACAGCTTTGCCCGTTGTATGTGAATGGTTATGGTATCTCCGGATTCATAAGACACAGAACTTTATGAGTAAGACTATCAAGTAGCATATTTTTGCTGATTCTGAATCTGCATTTAAATCATTTTTGAACAAATTGTTAGGGCCTTCTTTATTATGACGGCAGAATTTAAGTTAAGAAAATTTTAAACAGTATTTTACATACTTTATTGTTTTTGTATTAAGGATATATTGTGTTCAAGTAACATTCAAGTAAGTACTTATGAATGTCATTGAATTTGATTTACAAGAAACTGGTCGCTTATATAATAGGTAGTAACTGATGTCTATATTTTAAATCAGAAATTGAGATTATTTGTCTGTTGTTCACCTCTTTATAATCAATATGTGCAAAGAATATGATTCAAAAAAATTAATAATTATTTAAAAAACAGCAACAGACACAATAAACACTAAATATTAAGAATAGAAATAAGCTTATATATTACGCCTAGATTTCGACTCCAAAAGGTGAATAAATTTTTCATGGGCCTGAGTATACGCATATATATACATATATCTAGGACAGTTCGTGGAATTTTATTATAAATTCCACAAACTGTCCTAGATATACCTTTTCAAAAATTAAAGATAAAATTAAGAATATTTTATTGAGCAAAGCTGTTCAAGAGTTTCTTGTTGATGAAAATGTGTGGAATTAATATATATTGACTCTTATGTGGGCTGTATATTATGTGTATCTGTAATATTATGTTTACCAATGTAACTTCGATATTTAAAAGAGCAACTGTTGAGTTTCTCGCCGGCTTTTCTCAGCAGAACTGCTATCCGAGCCGGTGATAGCTTCCTCACGGTCTGACTACACTGACGCTCTAAATTGACGATTCAAAAGTGCTTGTAATAAGTCTATTTAAATAAAGTTTTATTTCATTTCATATAGCCAAGAAGAAAGATATATGTAGGATATAGGTACTATTTATTTCGTTCCATTAAATGCAATAGTGGGTAGAGTGCAATTGAAATCTAAGTAAAGCCAAGCGAGTCCCTAGTATTATAATGATATAAAAAGTATTTGTCTCTTTTTTGTATACAGGTTATAATTTAACTATAAACCTTCTTTTTAACCAACTTCCAAAAAGGAGGAGTTCTCAATGCGTCGGAATCTTTTTTTTTTATAAATCCTTTCACTTATACGAGCTTTACTGTTTCTAACTGACAATTTTTCTGTTAACAGACTATGCCAGCGAAATGCGAATGAAATATGTTTCATATTTTCAATAAAGTAATTAATTTTCCCATTTTTTCTCAGGAGGAACAAGCAACGAAAAGACGTTCTAGTGAAGAGGTTGACACAGAATCGCCTCTGAAAAAGCTGTGTGCTGAAGTAGAGAAAACTTTTCCACAACATGACATTATGATAAATGACTATATACAGACAGCCACCAAAAACAATATAGATGAAATACAAAGGCACACTGAACAGTTACTCTCAGAAATCCAGACATTAAGGGAACTGGCACAGAAAAAGGAACATGAATGGAACAACATATTACATCTAAAGAAAGTTAAGGAGGAAATTTTGTTAAGGCTCTTAAGGCGGAAACAAGTTTTGTCATTCGAAAAAAGCGCAGACGTCAATGGCTCTGAGAGAACTGACCCATTTGACTATCTCAATCAGCCGAAAAACTTGGCGATTGATAAAAGTGATGAGATATCAGGTCTTGCTATCAAACAGCCAGGGCCTGCAATGAATCCTATAATACAACCACCTGTAATGCCAGTTACTTCCCATTACAATCCCATGTCAGGGTTGCCACCTCCGTACGATAAAGCTGCTCATATGCAATCTATGCCGAAGCCAGTGTTTCCCCAAGCCATGATGATGCCAGGTCCTATGCCAGGGTTTCCCCGGGATATGAATGGTCAACTACCCTCAAGCTTTGGTATGCCAATGGGTCGTCAAGGACCTACTAAAGATGTGAAGTCAATAATAGCGGACTATAGGCAAAGAAACCCCGAAATAACACCAAGACGCGGGAGAAGGATGAAATCTATAGTGAATCCCAATATGTTGAACACTCCTCGCCCGATAGCGCCCAAAGCCGATAGTATGAACAATTTAAGCAATCTCAACATGCTCTTCAATAATTTGGATATGGTAATTATAATTTGTTATTTTATTAACCTACTTTAAAAGTGAGGGTGGTTTCAATCAGGCAATATTGTTTGGGGTAAGTATGAGAGTTCGCAGGGTGTATCAATTCTGATAATATTTTTATAAATAGATAGGGTTATTTTTATAGCGTTGGATTGTTTGTTTGGTGGCTTTATTGACTGTAAAAAAAGTCATTGTAACTAGGCTGCATTTATCGCTACCTTGCGCTTAAATTAAGGGCATTTTGTTTATATTCAAATATTATATAATAAAAATGAAATATTGTCCGTTGGTGAGCACATAAATTAAGAACGGCAACGGCCCTAACGATTTGGCAATTTTTTTAAAACATGTTTGTAATATTGCAAGTAAAGTTTTTAGGGAAATAATTGAAAAAATACCCAGAACATTATGAATATCGAGACAAATTGAATGTGCTTCTTTCTGTACAATTTTTATATGATATCAATTATAAGTTCTGTCGGGTCAGGTAGTATACAATATATAAATTTAATTTGGAGTTTTGCACATATGCTACACTAACCGTCACCCGCCCGCTTTGCTGGGCGTACGTAAATGTTTCTTTTGTTCGTTCAGGTATATTTAGGTTTTTCACTTACGAGTATAAATTAATATTAGATTTGATAATAAAAAACAAAAAAAAGTGTCACTTTCGTTTTTATTGTCGGGAAAAAGTATTTATGAAAGTAAATAAAAAAAATGGTGAAGAGCGTATGGAATTCAAAAAATTAATATCTTAAAATCATCTAAAGACGATCCCGCGTCTTTTGGTCATAGATATATGTACGTTCAATAGTTTTTACGTGATGGCGTGGCAAAGGAAAAGTCTTTATTATACACTAGCGACTCTCGCTTCGCTCGAGTTCGTCCCTAGGTTGCTTCCCCATACAAATTTCATCCCCGTTTTCACCACCTTAAGGAATGATTTCCGGGATAAAATCTATCCTATGCCCTTCCCAGGGTCTCAAACTATCTTCGTACCAAATTTCATCTAAATCTATGTATAGTTTCGGAGCTTATTCGATACAAACAAATAAAATCTTTCCTCTTTATAATATTTGTATAGATATAAGTAAGTATATTATATAGATATAGTAGAAGTATTCTTGTTCTATCATCATTTAAAAGAATTTTTATATTTCTGCCTAAGATCAGTGTCAGTTCTGCTCATTAATTAGTCATATCTCTTGACCTTGGTCTATTAAATGACGAAACCAGTTATACAAAATGTAGGTAAAAAATGATATGAATGCTGATATTAACAGATTATAAAAACAAAGATCAAATCCAATACGATTTTGAATGTAACCTTTAAATCTCAAATAATATGTTGGGACATTAAACACACATTTGGTTTTATGTTAAGCTATGAGGCTTGTGTTATGGATACCAGATAGTTGATACACTACACATATATAACTTTAAATACATACATATTATAAATATAGACATCTATGATTGGAGTACAAATATTCGTGCTCATCACACAAATGAATGCCGCCAGCAGGACGAACCCGCGACCGCTGGCACAGCAAGTACGCTTACTACAAACTGAGCCAAACGTGTCGTCTATATATATATATGCATACCAATCATTTCTTCTGAGACCATTAAAGGGTGCTTGTATTTTAATTAAAAGTTAATTTTGAATGAATTTCTTCAAAAAAGTATATTTTGAGATCACATTAACACCTCCAGGTAAATTTCTAAGAAATTAATTAAATTTCTAAGAAATCTATTGTTAACTGTAACGCCGGCGTGTCCGCGGTCGTTGAGGGATTAAAGCGTCTCGCTATTACTACTCCTTTATTTTTTTAACGAAGGTACTCGACTAACCGATGACTAACAAATTTTCTAATTAATTAAACTCTGTATATTTATTGCGTTCTAGATATCCCGAGAGACATACCTACTGTCAAAAATTCTTTTGTCACGTTTACGTTCACTTACAGTTTTAAACGAATTTCCCAATTTACCGGGCATTTTTTTATTTTTTCCCCATAAAACCATATTCAGACTATTTCGATCAATTAAAATAAAAATGTTAGCCAAATCGATCCAGCCGTTCTCAAGTGGTGCACTTACTAACGAACAGTATTTCATTTTTATTTATGTAAACGTCACTTAGTGGCAATCAATTTACGGTGTCAATTTAAACAATTGAAATTTAAGTGTCTTATAATTATAATTTTCGATGATCACTAAAGTTAGTTGATAAAAATTTTTGGTCCTATTTTGATAGTTCTTCACATCGGACCCCGCGAAGTCCCCTTTGAAGCTACTTGATAGTATTTTTAGTCGAAACAAATCTCTTCTGTAAATCCATTTCATGAAATCCAACAAAAAAAAACCGGTTCACTCGTTTGAGCTACGGTGCCACAGACAGACACATACACAGACACTTAGCGATCAAACTTATAACACCCCTCATTTTGCGTAGGGGGTTAAAAATACGTATCGGTATCATTCATACTTCTTCATTAATTTATACCTATCCCATGACGCTTATCAAGTTTGAAGTTAGTGAGATGTTAGTCAAAAATACAATTTTAACAGTTTTCAAAGTCGGTTAACTTATCTTTGTTGTAAATAGAAGTTTGAATTCCTCTCTGTTGATTCATAACAACAAATTATTTCTAGTTTAACGTTCAAAGTGCAGTAGCTCATTCTAATTCTTTGAATTAGTCTGATCTACAACAGGACGAAGATGTCTAAATAAATTTCTTTATGTCAAATTTTATCCAGATCTGTTCAGTCGTTCTGGCGTAATTGAGTAACAAACATCCATCCATCCAAACTTTCGCATTTATATGGGATGGGATTTAAGTCTCTATAATAGAGTTCCTTGAAGCCATTAATCATATTTATATAACTACACTGTTTACTTTATGGTGGTTATGTAACATAATAGTAATAACAAATTTATGATTTTTAAACAAAAAACAAGAAAGGCGTCGAACCCGCGACCATTTTTTGTGTATGACATAAGGATTCTGTAGGGTTAGCAATAAAAGTCATATGTTCTAATTCATCGTAATCGTATATCAATATTGAGAACGGTAGCGTCTGGCTCGAGCATCGATCCTTGACCCCTTTTCGCGGCATTATATCAATTCAATTACTCCGAGTGTCCGAGTCTTGGAGGATTTGTTGGTCATTTTGTTGTTTCTAACTTTGTTTTTGTTTTGAATGGATTGTATAAGTTATTGTAATTTAATGTTTTGATATATCAATATACATTTTGTTTCTTGATTCGAGAAATGCTATAGGCATAAGAAATAGGCATAGGCGTAAGAAACAAAATATATATTAATATATCCAAACATGAAATAATAAAAATGATTATAATTTTTAGTAATTCAGCCTTTTTAACGTCCTACTATTGGGTCCTGGCCACTCTTTTATGCGAAGGAAATCAGGCGTTAGTCCACCACACTGGCCAATTGTGGGACTTTACCTACGTGTCAAATCTACTGAACCACAAAAATGGGTTCTATTTCTATTGTTTCTAAATCTGGCTTTGTTTGACATACATAATCTTGATGCTACATAAACTAGATTAATCATTGTTAGTTCCTTATATAACGAAAAATGAAAGTAAATATTTATATTTTCGCACTTTTCTTATTACAGAATCAAAAAGCAATGTTAGAACGGCTTCAACAGATACAAGCCGGTGGTCTTCCAAACGGCCTCTCATTTAAAGATGTGCTCGTACAATTTGCGAACATGCAGCAAAATACTATCATGCCAACCAGACCGGTAGAAACCTTGAACAGACCTGATCACCATGTGAGACCTGATGGAAGAAGACGACAGGAGAGGAACGAAGAACCCCACATGTCAAAACAAGCTGAAAGAGTAGCGGCTTCCAGTCCTAGGCTGCCACCCCCACCTCCGTACCCTGAAATATCACTCCTTCCTGTCACAACCAGTCAAGAAACACAATCTCAACAGAACTCATTGCTACACGGCATATTGACAAAGGTATGTAAGACCACATCGAACTTCGCGTATGGCAGCATTTTGATTCGGGTGTCATTATCGCTTGACAGTTTCCAATCATTTTAGTGTACCATTTGTGAAATGCACTTTTATAGTATTTGCCCTTTATAAGAAGGTCTTTACAGTATCGGCTTTTGCGATGGGGATGGGCCTATTGTATGGTATTCAAATAAAACGGGCAAATTTTTCTATATTCTGGCAATTCTTTAATGATAATGATTAATATAGCAATTTTGACTTTGTCTAATGATTATCTTTTTATAGGATACACCTAACTCATAGATAAAACATCACAGTCCATCCCCATAAGCTTTGCATAATTAAATGAATTAGCTTGAATGGGTGTTGCCAACCTTCCAGCAGGCGCCCGCGTCTCAGAGTTACTCGTCGACGTTGGCTAAACTGCTCACGTCGCCCGAACGGAAACAGAGCGCGCCACTGCCGTTCGGTCAGGCCAAGGTACCTCCACAGATTACAAACGATTGGTGTCCTGATTGGCCGTTATTCCAAATTCAAAATTTAGTATCTAAGTCCTTTTATAACCAGCCAGTGCCTTCTCATTTTATTTTTTTTAAGAATGGCAATACTCATTGATTAATGCCACTTCATTTTTCATTACATTTGCAAGTTAGTGTAAAGGGGTCTAGTATTTAGAATTAGTAGTGCAAATAACACTAGAATCAATTTTTTTTATGAAATTAATAATGAAATGTATTATTTTAATATTAATTAATTAAAAATCATATAGACGCAAGTACATACCTGTAGTACAGGCTCATTAATAACTGGTGATATATACGTAATACGTATGTATGTAAAATGGAATGTTACATGTCAACTGAGAAATAAGACATATTAAATGTGTCCATGTACATATGTGCTGGATATTATAAAATTTTATATAACAAGGATATAAATGTATGTCTGAATGTTTGCAGAATTGCGGCGAGATCACAATAACGCCGGTGCAGCCCGCCCAGCCTGAACCACAGCCAGAGAAAGCTGAAGTCGTACAACTGGTGAGTATTTGGTAATATTTTTTTAGATTTAAGCGAATGTTCGAAATTTTAAATAAAATTATCTTTTCGGATTTTTTGCGGATTTATTTTGATTTTTGGTTCCCGACGTTTCGAATGCTTTACAGCAATCATGGTCACGGGAGAGACTAAAGTAACGTTTCAAAGGTCATTGTATATAGTCATATAGTTGTTACAGATAGTGCTAGTTGTTGGTGGCATTGTCTGGAAGAAATCGAAAAGATAAGTTTTATTTAAAATACCTATAAATTTTTTAATTAAAAAATTTATAGGTATTTTAAATAAAACTTATCTTTTCGATTTCTTCCAGAATTTTTTTAATTAAAAAACCTTTTAAAAATATAAAAAAGTTAAGTCTGTTAGCATTCCTATTAAGTGTCAAAAAAAATCACTGATATGTTATTCTTTTTACATATAAAAAGTTAAATAAGAAAAATATCATTAAATAATCGTATCTTTTATTTAAAAAAATGCATTTATTCATTTTATCCCAGGAGGAAGAAGAGAGCGGTGCATCAGAAGAATCCGCGGGATCGGGTGCATCGGGTGCGTCCGGTGCATCGGGTGCATCGGGTGCGTCTGGTGCGTCGGGCGCCAGCGGGCGGCTGGTGATCGACGAGGGCGGCGACGACGCGCCCACGTGCCAGGGCTGCCGCGCGCGCCTCGCGCAGTTCGTGTGCGCCGGCTGCGCCAACCAGTGGTACTGCTCGCGGGACTGTCAGGTCAGGATCATGATCATGGATTGGGTTTTTTTTTATTTTAATGATACGCATGGGCATAGGGTTAGGGGTGTATATTCTTTTTATTTGTAGGATTGCTACGCCAATTTTATTGGTATAGATAGTGTCATTGGAATTGTCTTTATTGTAATTTTTTTTGTTTATTTTTTGGACTTTTTTTAGTTTTATATTTTTTTGTATAATATCCCTTGATAGAAAAGAAGCAAAATCATTACCCCATATAAAACTAATAAACCAAACTGTGTAGGAAATATTATAAACAACCTGAAATGCATTCTTACATGTTACCTAAAACTTAAAAGTGACCAACTCAACGAGGCATTCAAAGTAAAATATCTTTTATATATACCATCTCCTTATATCCTCATTTGTAATTTTTCCAGGTGGCGGCCTGGGATGAACACTCAGAAATGTGCTCCGGCTGAAATAATCACTAATATTCTACTACATTTACTACAAGGGTTTCAAGGATGTGACGCAGCGTAGTGCATTGCCTTATCGAGTATAGGTGAATCTCTATTTTGTTTATGTGGACGTGCTGTTGTTTTATATCTGCCATTTATGTCATTTTGTTACCCTTATACAACCCCTAAATAAGGGTTCGTGCATAATTTCCTTATTCTAAAGGGGTGTTTGTTTGATTTTTAAAATTTAGTGTAAAATATTGTTTCCTAGTGAAAAGTGGATTAGATATTATTGATAGTGAATAATGGTGGCATCAGAAATGTATAGGCAAAAGCGACTTCTTATTAATATTTCTATAATGAACTAAAGTTATATTATACATAAACTTTTAGTCTATAGTGTATTTGTATGTCGTTGTATGTAATGTGGTTGTAGCCTGATATTGTAAGAATTTGTCAGTCTTCACCAGGCATTAGTGACTTTTGTCAGAAAAGAGTTTGCACTATGAAAAAAAAACTATTATATATATACTATATACTGTGTCTTTTTTAAATTGATTGTCGAATCGAAAGCAATTGCTTATAAAATTTATCAAATTTGTTTTTTTTTTAATTAAAAATTCGGAAATAAAACAACAGCACAAATAAGTAGTGGGTTAGAATAAATATAACTTGTGTCATATAAGTTATGATCGATGCTTATGATTTGCATTACAATGTAGTGTCGCCTATATATTGCATTATATAATGTAAGAGTGTAAAAAGTGTTCAGTATTTCAAACTATATAAAATGTAGAAAAATCAATTATTAATTTTTTTTCCAGTTCCTTGATGTAACATAAAAATAGTTTTTTTTTTCTATTTTATATCAAATCAAGTCACAAGTTAATACTTTTACGGTATTACCTACTTTTTCCTTTTATTTACAAAAAAAACTGACACGAAAATCATAATAATTAATTTATAAATATCCCACGCTATATTCCTTTTATTATTGGGGTAGGTCATTCCTAAGGATGTGTGGTGAGATCGTGTGTTCTGAATTATGCATATTACAGTTTTGTTCCGCTCGTTTTGATGAAAATTATGTGGAAAGATAGATTAAGTATGTGTACTTGAGCGAGTGGCCAAATGTTATACATTTATTTTATCTTATTAGCCATCGATCAAAAAAGTACTAGATAAACAATCGGCGTCAAAAAATGTCCTTACCGAATGAGTGCTCATTTGAACATTTGAGCGAGCTTTTTCTTTTTTTTTTGTGAAAACAACTTTAAGCATTACATTTAAGGTTCAATTTACATTTAATTATCTAAACACAATTGGTGATAGTTTTAAGAGAACTTGTTTGGGATTGTGGACCTTAGTACTCTTTTGATTGATGTTAGTAGCTATTGGCAGCTTACCATGAAGATATTGTACTATATATATATATATATATATATATATATATATATATATATATATATATATACATATTTGTATATATTTATGAACAAATATGTCATAACAAAATGGCGGTAATTTCTTGTTTTTAGATATTTGCCGTGTAACTCGTATCCTAACGTGACAATTGCTTGTCTCATGCTATTTTAAGTATTATACTCATAAAATAAATACACACCGACTAATCTCCTTCGTGTCGCCACCACCACGCCATTAAAAAGAGAATAAAATGAAAATAAATTCACTGTTCTCGTGATTATGTGTAAGCGAGACAAAAATATATATGACTAATGACTGTCTCCTTCTAATGTTTTTTTTTTTATAAATTAGATGATCTTTGTTAGACCGTGTATTAGATGATTTTGTGAATTCTATTGGGTAGAGGGAAATGTCATTTAAGATCTTAGATTTACGCAAATATTTGACACGTTTTTACGTTATGTTTAACGTTAGTGTGGTCAGAGCATATTTTTTTTTATACGGCTCAATTTTATATTTTACGCGCCTGATTATATATTTTTATATCTTAAAAGTTTTTTCATATTAAGGTATATATGTATGAAGGATATACATATGTAATTATTAATAATATGTGTAGCATTTGGTAACTTACTCGACTGAAAGCAAATAGTTTGTTCTTTATGGTAGCTAATATACCATAGTGTATTATAAATAAGAGTAGTTAGTTGAGATGGAATTGTTTATGGAACCTCATACATAATTCTATTTCTTTGAAAATAGCAAACTTTTTTTTTAAACCATAAATTGAAATAAATATGTGTATACCTAAGTGTCACGTCACAAGTGTCAGTGTGAAAAATATTGTGGCATTACTTCACTTAATCGGAATTTAGTACAATATTCATATATTCATATATAATGTTTTTTTTATATAGAAATATTTTTTTATCAAACAATCCCATTTCAACTAGTTTATTCTAAGTATTTATCAATTATTATTATATAATAGTCTATACATAAGTTTCTCGTATTATTTAACTTACCAAATATTTTGTGCCTTTCTATGTATGTAAGCTATATGATTTATATACAGTGTAATTCAGAACGTGTGTCTGATGTATGCTATTGTAAGGAACTGTTTGTATGACATTGGTTGTAAGGTAAGCCGGTGTTTGTAGGTAAGCCAATATACAATTTACTAGCGACTTGCCCTCGCTTTGTTTCGGGTTCGGCCCTAGATGAAAACAAATCTGACCCACGGGAACCGTACAATTGTTCGGGACGATATGTAGCCTATAGCTTTCCTCAGTTAACAGGCTATCTAATGCAAAAAGAATTTTTCTAATCGGATTAGTAGTTCTTGAGATTAGCACGTTCAAACAAACAAACAAACTCTGCCTCTTTATACATATTATTAGTTCAGATTAAAGAAATACACAAAATAACTATTATTAATGCGAAATTTTGTGAGTAAATTATAATGTGATTATTATTACTTCTTTATATTGTAAATCTTTTTTGGATTTAAATGAAATTCGAAATAGAGGTACTTTATTACCTCGAGTGAATTTAAGGGGTTAAAATGTGTAGGTTAAAGATTTTATAATGGCTCATTCCCATTGATTTATCTACTATCTATTAAGTTACAAAATAGATAACGAAGCGAACGATTAAATAGAAAATGACTACATAGTATTCAGTCCTTTTTAACGTCCTACTGCTGGGCACAGGTCTTCCTACAATACGAGGGGGATCAGGCCATAGTCCACCACGCTGGATAAGTGCGTGCGGTTGAGCATGTCTTTCGAAAACTTGCTAGGTTCTCTTAGACATGCAGATTTCCTCACGATGTTTTCCTTCACTGCAAGATAGGATTAATCCTGTTAGAAATGATTCGCATATGAAAATATCATAGCTGTGAGACCCGGGATTTGAACCCACTTCACTCGATTTTCCAAGCAACCGCGTTACCACTGGGCTACCAGTCTTTAAATGACTACATAGTATTTAATTTGCGCCGATGTCATACAACCAGTGCGTAGTGTCGCCCGCGAGCTGCTCGTATATATTATATATTCGTAAGTGGCGATTCGATACAATAATGTAATAATTCCTCTAAATATACAAAAATTAAATATTTCTAAGATACACACGTGACCACGACAACCTATTTTGTATGTATATACATACAATATAATACATATGTTGTGATTTGTCTATAGTTGCGAGTTTACAGACGTTTGTGGTTTTCGCTCTGCTTAACGGTTTTTTCGATATGTTTCTCACGTCACTATTTTTGAAAAATCGATTTTTTTATTTAAATTTTCATTCAAATATCAAAATGCGAATATTTTTTAAATAAAAAAGTTGTAATGTAATAGATATTTGGATTTTTTCTTTGTTTTTTTGCCCTAAACGCGATGGTAGCGTGGTCGCGTGCGTGCTATTTAATTAATGGATCAATATAACGAATAAAATAGTATTTATTTTTACAGTAGATTGTAATTGTAACAGTGGATGTTGTTCAACATGAGTGAGATTTCGCCATTTCTCTAAGCAAAAACATCGTTTTCTACATTTTCTTTTTATAATCTATATACTTAGATTTACCCGAATATTTGACACTTTAAATAAAACTATTTTTTGCGGATTATTCTCGCGGATTTATTATGATTTTGGTTGTCTACGTTTCGAATGCTTTACAACTATCGAAGGAGTGTCTTCGAAAAAAAAACGAAAATATAGTTTTATTTAAAATCTATATACTATTAAGCCTAATGAAAAATAATTAATTAATCAATATATAAAGATAAAATAATTTAATTATCACTCGCGTTGAACATAGGTTGTGTTTGATACTTGTGCTTTTTTCATAAAATTCAATATGTAATAAATAGCAAAGAGGTTGGAATATATTAACTGTAAAATATAAACACAGCCACATATTATGTACATACATACAGACCGTTCTATTTTCTATACGCCGTGCCAAAATGTAATTTAATTTTTATACAAACCTTACAAAACTATATTGCTCTTAATTCCTGTCTTGTCAGAATTTTTTTCTTTTGGAAAACGTATTTTCGTAATAGGTTCCTATGTGCTATGGACGCTTCGTAGATATAAGGAGAAAATGGACGTTTTGTTTCTGAGTTTTGGGCTATTTATTTCTAAATTAAAACATTTAGGAGTCGTGTGTAAAGTTTGTAGGCTAGGAGGTGGCGTCTGTAGCATGCAGTTATCAATACTGATTTGTATCTAAAACGCTAGTCAAGTGTTTCGTTACCTACATACTGTTTATGTATTTTGTAACTTATATGATGTTATATAAGATATATTAAATCAGTACTGTCTTTGAAATGGTTGTATTTTTATTTTCTGTCCGTTTTATGGGATATATACAAATTATTTATAAACCTATGCATTTTTCTTATACAAAAAATTGTGTTAGTTCTGAAGTTACTTTTTAAAGTGAAACTTCTTAAGGCGCGCCATGAGAGGAAAAAAAAGGGTTGGCGTTAAGGTTTTTACAACGGAAACGGTATTACGGAAGTAAAAAAATAGTCAATTAAAAATTATTTTAAATATTTTATGAATATTTCAAAGAACAAATTAAATAAGAATATAGAGTTATAAGAAATACTTCTTTAATTTATTTTTAAATGGGCGATGGAATCATATCAAATGGATATTATTAAAAAAATATTTACTTGAAATAATTTTTTATAGGTATTTTTTTTACTTAAAAATTTGCATCCCTGTATTACAATTTTTTTTTGTAGTATATAATTTATTGAAACATTACAACATTTGATTGAAAATTAAATTTTATCTTAACACCATCTGTACTATGTGAATAATAAAATACTGTTTTCCTTTTTAAATCGATAAAAAAATATTTTTTTAGTATCTCTCCTATCCTAATTATCTATACAGATAATTAAAATTGAAGTGTCTGTTTGTAATGTCAAAATAACAGCGTTGATGGTGATGTCATAGGGAGTAACATCGGCAACTTTTATTTTAGAAAAAGAATTAGGGTTCCGCTCAAAAAAATTAAAACATACCTAGGGGCGAACCCGAGCGAAGCGAAGGTAAATCGCTAGTTTATATTACATAAATTGAATTTCACAAAAAGTATCGATAACCTACAGAAGTTTCACTTCTTGCGTGTACACATTGATACACGCACTCTTTTTTTTTAATTATTGAATAATGTTGATATGAACAAAATACATGAATAATTTCAAAAGAGTTAAAAATATAATCGCCTAAAACTCCACAATATTTAAAGAACCTTACCAGTTTAATGTTCTAAATATCAAAGATTATTTAATAAAAGTCATTTAAAAGATCAATTTATATATAACTTAAAAACAAAATAACATTTTGTCGATTTATGAATATTAAATGTAATATTCTCTAAACAATTTATGAAAATAATCTCTTAAAAAATATGTATAAATAAACAACACTATACATTTTAATTACATTCGTTTTTCTTAATATTTATGCGTTACATTATAAGAAGGCACTGTAGAAGTTGACTAGCGAGTCAGACAATGAATTTAGACTAGGTCAGTACAACAAGTGAAGGTTATTTATATGTACATAAAAAAGAAAGTGGAAGACGTATATTATAAAATATTTCCAAAGAAATTAACTTATTTAAGAAATGGTGCTTCTACACAGCAGTTAAAAAATCTTAGATAACATTACATAACATTTTTTTAACACGAAAACTTTTTTTAACATTCATTAACATGTTCACTAACATGTTAACTATTGCCAGATGTTTTTAAAGCTTTCACACTGATAAAACGTGTTGTAGAACATTTCCTAATAAGTATTTTATATACATCCTGCAAATCTCGCTGTCGCCCAGTTTTAATGGTTTCTAAGATAAGTCACATACTGTTATAATTTGCTTTAAATTATTGTGTTAGCAAATGTTAGAAAACATTTAATAAAAAGTCAACATTTAATAACTTTGGTAATAAAATGTTTTTTTTTTGCGATAAAATGTTCACTTACAAATGTTTACTAACATTTTTGAACTCCTGTGTGGAAGCACCTTTAGAATCTAAATCAGTTATTAAGTTTGATAAACCAACAACCAACCATATGTTAAGGCAAATTTTAACATCGAATCTTAGACTATAATATACAGTAACAATATGTATATTTTAGTAAATTAAAAAAAACACAAATAATGACAATTATTATTACATGGTTATTAATTTATTAAGCAAAAAATCATAATATAATATAACTTCTGTAATGAATTCGGTGGGAATTTCTTTGTTCAGGCCTTCCAATAAGAATTTACTTACAAGAACGAATATATAGATAGCACCATTATTAATTATATTCGGTAAAGTATAAAAATTAACTATATCTATGAAAATTGAGCAGTTTGTAATATATTGGTAAGTAATAACATAAATTGATGATATAAATCTGGAAAACTTAAATATTTTTATTACAAAGTAGATTTTACCTGTTATTTTTTATATTACGTATTGGGTTTGAAAAAATCCTTAAAAATAAAAACTATTTTTTGCGTTCAAGGTACCTAATAAACTATATTATAACTTATATACAAAGTAAGCCTGGTTAAAAAAAAACGAATCATTTTTCGGCTATCGTATGGCAATATGTTAGTTTATAATGTTTTAAGAGCCTCCATAAAAAGCACTTTTTTTTTTAAAGTTGCTTAAAAAATCCGAAGTCATAATATATGTTTCTTTTTCTTTTTAATTTTTTTTCACCATATTTTATCATGTTGATTCTGAAAATTTGAACGTTAAAGAAATCAATAAGCGACCTTTAGAAATTATAATATAATATCGATATGAAATTTTCAGAAACGACATTTTTCCAATCTAGAAAATGGTAAAATAACGAGAGGAAAAATTATAAAAAAAATCAATTTTAGTCGATTATGCAAATTTTAAAAATTCTTGAGCGACCTCTAGAATATTTTTGGGCTGATTTTTTAAGGAGGCTTTTAAAACATGATAAACTAACATATTTTTAGACAAGAAACGAAAAAAATATTAGTTTTTTTTTTTCGAAACAAGTGTACAAAAGTACTGACAAATTCCATTTTGTAGCAGTAAATTTTTTTTTCTAAATTAGCTTCCCAATTAAGGTACAGTCGTTGTCAACAATGCTTATAAATAATGATGCAGCATAAAAGTATTGTATGTACTTTAAAATGTCACACTAAAGAATTATACTTATAGACGGTGAAATGTATACTTTTATACGTATATATTTATATACAAATGTACACGTATAGAAATAAGTCCGACAAAATAAATCTCAAAGTTAAAATTAGTAGCGTGATTTGTTGTTTATGCTACTGTTCTCGATTTTGCCATACTTTAGAGAAGAAGGAAAATTTTATGTAAGTATATATTAGTTAAATTAATATACAATTTTTGCAATAATAATTAATTAATTAATATTGTTTTGTATATTTTAAGCAACAATTCTCTTCAGTACCTTATTTAATATTTTTCTTTATATTATATTAAATCCGTTACTGTTTTTATTTATTAACATTTATTTACTAATCACCCAGTACACAAATTGTTATGTGTATATTATTTTAAAACATTGTTTGGCTTCATATTTAGTTCCATAGAACTACACATGTACACTAGTATCATACACTCTGCCTAATTATTCCTTAGTCTAAGAGTTTAAAATATATTATATTTAACTCTATGAGAATAATACAAAATAAAGCTACATTTTATAAAAAAAATACAGTTTAAAGTTAAAAGATTTAAATTGAACACAATATATTTTTTTCTCTAAAAATATGACTTTTTCGTATATTAGAAAATAACACTTAAGAATACAAGATTGCATTTCTTTTAAAAGAGCATCAAATTACAATTAATTATTAATAATAAAATATTTTACTCTTTATTGATTATTCTTAATTAAATTTCTTTGAAATCGACTCAATAGTAGTGAAATTTTCATAATATATTATATAATAGTATATACAAATATACAATATTTACATTACATTAGTCAAATTCTTAACGTTTATACGTTTTATCATCAAAATATACGGTGAAATCGATAAATATACCTCATAATATTTAAAGGAAAATATGCATCAGTTCCTTATTTGCCACTAAACCCTTCGATAGTACCAATGAAATACATATAGAAAAGACTATTTTAAGATTAATTTGGCTTAAAACAGTCCATATACTTATTAACCTGCCGAAAGTACAAACCAATAAAATGGTTGAAGCATCCAAAAATATATGGGTAAATTGTAAATATTAAAAATACAACCGTTTCTTCATTTGACAATGAATATAACATCGCTGTCCCTCTCGAGTTGTTCCTCTAATTGCGAGGCGGAGAGGCCTCCCTGGCAACACAGCTCGTCCAAACACACCAAACCGTTGTAAGTCCGCGCCACGTACTGGCTGTGGTCACTCCGTAGAGAAGCGTCGTCGTTGTGAAGTGTTATTGGGTACTGGGAACAACATGATAAAATAAGTATACTTAAATTATATATCTAGAAGTTTACTAAGCTAAAATTTCAACGTAAACGCCAATTTGAGGCTGCGCCCGCGTTGCTAATTTATTTATTTATTAGCTACTCATCTTCGCTTCGCTCGGGTTCGTCCCTAGGTACGTCTTAACGGTTAGTATGGAGTAGACTATATACATACGAGTACATATATAATATGTACAAGCTTAGATATAGAAAAGTAGGTAACGATTGATTCCCTTGTATAACAAGCTTCCGGGATAAAAACTATTCTATGTCCTTCCCAGGATCTCAAACTATCTCCATAACAAATTTCATCTAAATCGGTTCAACGGATTAAGCGTGAAAAGGTAACAGACAGACAGACTTTACTTTATTATTAATTTATTAGTATGGAATGGATGTAAATTTTGCTTCACACCTATTAGTCTAAGCCTGACGTTAGAAACCTTATAATCCTCCTTGATAAATTAGCTACAAAACGCGAAAATATTTCTTGTAATGATAATAATTCGGCGAAGACACGCGGAAATATCTACAAACTCACAACTCCCTCTTAATTACAGTCGGTTAAAATATATTAGTAGTAATCCGAAAAAGTATGTCAAATATCTATCTTTAACAAGCAATCGAAGGAAAAGAATAACATCGTACATACTCGTACAAGCAAAATGGCTGCACTACAAAGGACCTATTACTCTTTTCTTTTCAGGGTTGTATCACCCACCTCTATTCAAGAGCTGCTTATAATAATGAAAATCACATTAATCCCTCCACGACCGCGGACACGCCGACGTGTCAGTTAACAATAGATTTCTTAGAATTTTAATTAATTTCTTAGAAATTTACCTGGAGGTGTTAAGATTACAATTTAGAGTTACATTATCTTTTTCTCTTTTCATTATCAATTAACTTAAGAGTTACAGTATAATAACATCAAGTGTTTTGCAGGTTCTAGTTATTTATTGCTGAATAAATGTGTCAAGAAAGCTTTCTCATTATTTGCAAATTAGATATAGATTATACGATTTAGTTATATTCCGGAATCTATATAATAAATAGGCAAAGACAAAACAGTTCGGTATCTTTTTCTCTTCTGTTTGTCAATCGAATTTATTTTATTTAGTAGATACTGACGAGCTTTAGTGTTATAGTTAAATTAAAAAAAAAAACGTGTGTGTGTGTACTTATGTACGGGCGTAAGAAGTTATACTTCTTTGGCGTAACAGAACAAAAATAGCTAAAGATTTCATTCCGCATGTCACAACTCTGTGTTTGTAAAAGGAATGCAGTTAACTTTATCATGTCACTTTTTCGCTGTCGGTGTGCGCGCGCATCGTAAAAATTTTACTCTCATAATTTTTTCCTAACGTGGCAAAAGAAATATTTTTCTTTTAAGAAAAATATCTAACAGGTACTAGAAATACTATCTAAGAGATAAGAGAAGACCCTACACGTGAGTAGGTACTAAAACTTGTTCTTGCCCCTTATCATTTAACAACATAATATGAATATTAATCTTATCAAAACATGCATTTTACATAAATATGGCAGATAAGTTTCGAAGGACAATTTTATTATTAGATACTAATATGTGAAAAATATCGGTTTGTCTGAAAAACTCTAAGAAAATTATGCTCGGAGTGCCATGAATTGGAAAACCAAAGTAACAATAATTTCAATTTACAAATTATGAAATTTTAGTTATTTGTACTATAATTAATTTGAAAATTAAATAAGAAACACAATTATTTCAATGGTATAAGTTTTCACTTCTGTCGACAGACGCCACTACTAAATATTTTATTTACTTTTTAAATATTTTTTCATACCAATAAAAACAAAAGACATCACACTTTTTTTATTCATTTGTTTGTATTATTTAACCTAAATATGTAACTTATAAGCGGAAAACCTAAACATACATTAAGATCTCTGAAGAGCAAAAGAAACATTTACGTACGCCGCGCAAACCGACAGGAGATAGCAGTTTAATATATTTATATTTAAAGTTACATTGGTAGGTACATTGGTAGCGACGTTGAGTAGCTTTTTGCATTATACAAATTCTTTGTCCAATAGAGAGCTAAAGTATTTCGTAGTAACAAATACGATTTTTAATCCACACACCACACGAGTGGATCCGCGGGCGTGACTAGATGTTAACTAAAGTTCTATTTCTAATCTAATAAATGTAGACTATAATCTCTCAAAATCTTGCTAACCGATACGAGATCCTACGAATCTTTCTAATACATAGATATTAAACAAAAATGTAAATATTAATTATATTATTATATATAGCACTTAGTGAAAAATAAACCCGAGTCAACAACAAAGGACTTTTATCTTGGATATAGTTTGCAATTTGAAACCCATGACACCAGAGACAAAGTTTATTAAATAATGTTCTACTTTTTTAAATATAACCATATAGATAAAAGTATATATAATTTTATAACAATGGTAGGTGGAATGCAGCCCTTTTTAACGTCCCACTCCTGGGCACGGGCATCCCTTCAATACGAGAGTGATCAGGCCATAGTCCATCACGCTGGTCAAAAGCGGGTTGGTAGACTTCACATGTCTTTCGAAAACTTGCTAAGTTCTCTCAAATTTGCAGGTTTCCTCACGACGTTTCCCTTCAGAAAATATCAGAGGTGCGAGATCCGGGATTTGAACCCGCTTCACTCGGTTTCCCAAGCGAGCGCGTTTTAACACTAGGCTACCAATACCTTATTTTAACAGTATAAAAGTAAAATCATAAATAAGACTCACTTTATAAACCCTGCGTATAAGACCTTCTAGAACTCCAAACAGGACAAGTTTTCTCTCGTTGATGGCGAGTTCCTGCGGCCGCATGCGACGGCACAGGTCCCTCACGGTGCTCCCGTACGACATGCCCGCGTACATTCGGAATAAATCGCTCACTTTAGGTAGTTGACGCGCTGTGAAAAACAAAGGAAAATTAAGCACGTAAATATATTCCTATTAATATCATACATATGTTCCTACAAATAACCATATACATAAATATATACACGTTTAAATACTGAGGCTTTAGCGAAATGAATTCGAATCCATCGATAAAATTAGTCAGAAAACTCATCATACTAGACGTAGTGTCATATCTTGGCCCTTGTCAGAGCTGATAAGGTTATTTATATTACTATTATATGAATTATATATTATAGACAGATTATATATATAGATATAATATTTTTTTTGTCATTAACTTGAGAAATGATTTGTTCCCAATACAAACTCAACCCCTATTTCACCTCTTTTAAGTTTCATTTTTGCGACAAAAAGTATCATAAAAAGTATATGTCCTTCTCTATCCCTCTCATACCAAACTTCATCAAAATTGGTTCAGCTGTTTAGGTGTGAAAACGTAACAGACAGGCCGACTTATTTTATAATTTATAATATTATTATGGATATGGATTACGAGCGACTTACTCGCGCGTCCCTAGATAGTTAACAGTAGTCTATGTGTTATTCCAGGTCGTAGTCTATCTGTGTATAGAATTTCATTTAAATTTGTCCAGCCCATCAGCGTCAAGTAACAAACATACACATCTACTTAGGATTTATTCTTTACTTATAAATTTCATTTCTTAACAAAAAATACAAACATGACTACTATTTCCAATATTAGTTAATTAAAAACATAAAAGAATAAGATAGAAAAGGAACTCACGTGATCTCGCACAAAACTCTACGCACTGTCTCTGCAGTCCCACGCAGCGAGTGAGCTGCCGTAACTTAGGCGTTGCGCTGTAAACCTGTCAAATATCTTTTATTAAATTTTGTTATTTACTAATAACCCACTAGATTCCTTTAATCTCCAGAGCACTTCCTTAATCGTCCCGCATTATTATTATGGAAGTTTTAAGAAGGGATGATTTTATAATATGCAGTGACGTTTATTGTACAACGTTTTCATTCAACACAAATGAAAAAAGCTCACGTATAAAATGTGTAATTCGAAATACGGGACCGTAATACTACACTTCCTAAATCCAGGCGATTACTGAGATTTTTTGTAGAAAAATCTCAATAACCACTTTTCGAACTAACTCGGGACTCGAACCCAGCCTCTGATCGCAGCTCTTTATGCTTAACATTAGACAAACGAGTATCTTTTTTAAAATACGAATATTAGACACGTTAAACAAAACTATTATTTTAGATGTTGTCACGGTTTCATTTTGCTTTTTGGTACTCGACATTTCAACCTCAGTCTCTCCCGTACCAATGCTTGAAGTAAAACATTAAAAAATAATTTTACTTAAAACGTTTCTATGATGTACTTATCATTTTAATTGAAAATAATAACAGAAGACTCACAGCGCAATACTGGAAGATGGGCACTAAAGTAACGACGCCGTAGTACACCAGATTCTGTACACACGCGCGTACCAAGCTGATCTCCACGTCTGTTAAGGCCGCTATCTTTGATACGTGGTTGAATCCGTCAATGTAGGGCAGAATCTAAAACAAAATTTAGTACGAATTAGTAAGAACAACAGAACAACTTTAACAAAAATTACACAACTTATAATTGTACGATAGAATCAAACTGATCGAGTGTAATGGCACTGATAAGTACAGCAGACCTTTTTCTGCATCTTGTAAACAGCTACATATAGAGAAATATTAAATAATATATTATGAGGATATATCGGTTATTTTCATTAACTGCGGATCTATTTGGATCCAGATATTTGTATGGAAATTATGTCAAACTAGCGACTTATTTAGCGTCCCTAGGTACGAGGGTCACAGTCTAAATTTCATGGGTTTTAATTTTTTGCGCGGAACTTCTTCCTAAATAAAAGTAGCCTAAGTTACTCCTTATAATATCAGCTGTCTGCTAGTGAAAGTTCCGTCAAAATCAATCCAGCCGTTTCGGAGATTAGCCGGAAAAAACAGATTTTTATTACAAAATTTAAAAAAAAATGTTGTTTTCTTATAAGTACCTAGCGTAGATAATTTTATATGCTTAGTAAAAAGCCGTTACTTTGTCATTACGAACAGACACTTCAATATTATTTATCTGTATAGATGTCCATATATCTTTAGTAAGGAAAACAAATAGATAAGTTATTAAGACACGTCATGAAAACGTGAAATAAACATTCTAAGTAAGAAAGCGTTATTTAACACCTCCAGGTAAAAAAAAATCTAAGAAATTAATTAAAAATTCTAAAAAATCTATTGTTAACTGTTACGCCGGCGTGTCCGCTGTCTTGGAGGTATTATGACTAATTCCTTAATGTCGTAAGGCGTTGATCGACAAATATAAACAAAATCATTGACTGTGTGCCTACACCGATATTGTTTGAACAAGCGATTGGAGGGCGCACCAAAATTGACCATCTCACCCCTATAGCGTGAACCAATATTTATTCTGCTACTGCCTACAACATAGAAAAGCTTGTAAATATTTACGCAAACGAGTGAAAGGCAATTTTGAAATTCAGGTATGATTTCTTCAAAAAAAACGTTATTATACCATTATCTTGATTACAATAACTTATACACCGACTTGGTACATTGGTACATATTATGTATGCAATATATAGATTTTATTTTGAGTTTATTTATAAATATTATGTAGAGTACAAATAAAAAGAATCACAAAAGCTCTACAAATAAATTTTATTATTAAAACGTGTAAGTACGAGTATCATTGAAAGATCTTCCTTATAAGTGAAACAATATTTGCCGGCCCACGCGCGACATTACGTTAAGAATAATAATGAAATATATATCATATTTTATCCTCAATGTCGATTTAATATTTACATTTCAAGACAAACATAAAACTGATATTATTGTATAGTTTTTAGCTATAAAATATTAAAAACAAACTATGGACCAACTATAATGTGACATGTCAAAACAAGTCTCACTAGAAGGTTTTACTAGTGAAACTCTACAATTACTTCCCATCTGGTGTCTAAAGTCTTCATCATCAGGCCTCGATGGCATCGAAATGTATAATGTATTGCCATTAGGATTTCACAAAATTTAAGAAACTATACAATAAAATAATGAAGTGTCTGTTTGTAATGTCAAAATAACAACATCTTACTAAATGCAAATGAAATATTATACGGTACATAATATAAGAAAAACACATTATTTTTAAATTTCTCTGTCTGTCTGTCTATTCCGGCTAGCCTCCAAAGCGGCTGGCCTGATTTTGACTTTTACAGGTAGATAACTGATCTTATAAGGAGTAACTAAGGGGTTAGATTTATTTTAGAAAAAGAATTAGGGTTCCGCGGAAAGAAAATTAAAACCTACGAAATTGTAAAGAAAATCGTACCTAGGGACGTAAGTTGCTAGTAAATAAAAAAAGTTTTTATTTTTCCATTTTAAGTGTAGATGTAATAAGCAGGTATTTGTAAGAAGAAAGTTTTTAAATAACACATTCGATTAAACACTTTATTTATAAAATTATTTATTGTTGATTTTTTTTTAAAAACTGCTTGACCGATTTCGATAAAATTTATACGGGACCAGCTGGGAAGTATACCCTTTAAAACAAAACAAAAAAAATCCAAATCGGATCAGGCGTCTTCGTGTAATCGGTGAATACATAAAAAAAAAGATTCCGGAGAATTGAGAACATCCTCCTTTTTGGAAGGCGGTTAATAAATAAAAATTTACATCGATACTATTAGAAGTAGTATTAAATCTATTTCTAAGATTTCATACACAGTAACGAGAGAAACTGTAGATGTTAAAAAATGCTACATTCATCATTGTAAATTGGTGATAATATCAATAAATCTTCAAATATAAAAGAAACGGAAGAAGCTAAATGTGCTTATCGCTTATAAATAAATGTTTGATAAGATACAAGCAATTAATCTTGGACAAACATTAAAGCTACTAACGATCCCGACAATTGGGTCACTGTACAAACACTTATTGAGCATGTATACAATTATTTATTATTTTATTATGCTTATAATTAATACTAGTTTTTCTAATCTTATAAGAAAGTTAATATATTTGTTTGTATTAATTAACAAAATGGCGCCTAATATCTGCAATTTTGATTTTTTTATAATTTATATATTATTACGTATTCTTTATGTCACTCGCTTAATCTAGAGGAATTTAATCCTATATTCATCGAAATCGATTAAGTCGTTAAATAATTATAGGGTAATTATAGGGATATAGAAACATACATATAGGTTTTTCATTTATATAACCCTCCTTTTGGGTCCGCCACAGTCGGTTAAAAATAGATATCGCTTATATTATCGTTAGTCACGTTTTTTCTTTTCTTTTTCATCAAAAGAGAAAAAAAGAGATTTTTAGCGGGTTAGGGGACTCAAGGTACACGTCCCGAAAGGCACGAAATATGGAACATCTTAATCTATACGTATAATAAAATTCTGAGTCGAATCTGTACATTAAATATTTTTTGGAAAATCTTATTGAAATAAACATTATTATCGATACTTATTAGAATTTTTGTCTGTCTGTATGTCTGTTACAGCATCACTGAAAAACCACTTTAGAGATTTTGATGAAATGTAGTATGGTGATAGCTGGTTATCCGGGTCAACATGTAGGATACTTTTTACTGCAGGAAAATATCTCATCTCTGAGAAATCGATACCAAACGTTAAAACATAAGTAGGGACGAACCCGAGCGAAGCGAGGGTGAGTCGCTAGTAAATCATAAATTAACTACTCATAACCCAGGAATCGAATTTGCGACCTCAGACAAACAAAAAAATATTTTCAAATAATTTTGTGTGAACTCACAGGTTTTAATTACAGTTTCAATTCTGAATCAAATATAGCATTACCGACTCTTTACGAAGCAAGTAAACAGATCACTTGGCATTTTAAACTTACTAAATAACTTAAGTATTTTTTGTTAGTATACATTATACGTATACCATGTTTCATGTCGTAGGGTATGCAAAAAAAGCGATTTTAGCTCTTGGACATGTTTTAAAGAACAGCTATTTTGTCATAATTAACGTTGCTGAGTAATAAACCGGTCGGTCTGGTTTATATTTACCAGTTCTAAAAGTGTTTTCAACAAAATATACGAGTACAACTATTTGTTTATTGCGAGTTGACCACTCTACCATTCTTATTCTATTGTAAATACCCACACTACCCATAAAAGGAAATACTGATTATACGTATGTGACCGAATGACAGGTATTACAGGATTTTTATTTTTAGTATTTTTTGTAAAATCGTGTTTTTTTGGGAAAGTTGAGTTTTTCAGGAAATAGATATAGATAAGCTTAAAAAGCAAAACATTATCTAAATACAAAATTTGATCCAAATTGTTAGAGCCGTTTCCGACATACATGAAATAAGATTTTCTATTATAATAAGTAATAGCCTATTCCTGCAGTTCCGTCCGCGTGCATGTGTACTCTGATGTAAGTATAAGCTATATATTACTGTTAAAAGTTTCATTAAAATCGTTAAGTAGTTTTTGCGTAAAAGAGTAAAAAATATACATACATCCATACATCCGCGCTTATAATATTCGTAGAATTCATTTAGTTAATTATTTGCCAACGGTACTTAATTACAAAGTTCTAAAGTGTTATCGATGCTAATCGAGTATCCACTTGATATAAAGTAAACGGCTGACGTGTTTTCTTTCCGGTGTTCTTTATTGAATGCGTTTTAAATGTTAAAGACATAACAATAAATTATCTAGAAATAATAAAGGCAAGGTTTGTAAAAGTAGTTTTTTAATGTGCTATTTTAAGACTATGAAAAATATATACTATGTGTACATATAAACATTATTTGTGTATTTACATATATCATTATTCGCCCAGTGGTTAAAATTTGGTAATTATTGATGAAAACTTGAGGAAAACAAATATGAGAATTTATCTATCTACTTATATAAAAAAACTAGCAACTCACCCTAGCTTCGCTCAGGTTCGTCACTAGCTTGATTCCCCATACAAACTTTCATTTTCACTCCCAAGGGATGATTTCCGGGATAAAAAGTATCCTATGTACTTCCCAGGGTCTCACTCTCTTCTCACCAAATATCTAAATCGGCTCAATAAATTCAGATATTACCATTTACAACGTCACAAAAACAATCTCACAAACTTAACCTCTATATAATATTAGTATAGATTAAGTGTTTCCAAATTTTTTTATTGATAACATTTAGTCTTTGCTCGTCAATAGCTACTAAGCAAAAAGAATCGATTGAGAAACACAGGAGAAAAGGGTACTGAACTGTTTCGTGTTTCTCTATTTATATACTATATGTACATAGATTTGAGTAACTTCAAGGAGATATTTGATTGTTATATGTATATAGATATACATATGTATTTTACGCAATATCTTTGCTAGGATTGTCTTTCCATTTGAACTAAAAACCCTTTAAGGAACCCTTTCCTAAGAAATAAATAATGATTTTAATAGATTTTTTATTCATATACTATTTTTGTATGTTTAGTGCTATTTCAGTGTCTTTGTAACATTTTGATGCTTCAAGAATTCTCGAGGATCAAGAAGTAAATAAAGAACATTAATGACATTTAGCACGAAGAAAAGCTGACTTCAAGACGGCTATTGGTTATTTTTGGAAAAGAAAGGGTTCTCGCAAGATCGCTCACAGGAGATTGGTATTTTGTATACAAATTTGAAATTTCCTTTTTACGCGAATACTACTTAGATATTCTCACCTATGATGATGTTCTCCTAGCCGATTCCGGCCACGGCGGTCAATCTCATTGAGACTAGCCAACTGCGCAGGAGATATTATAGTGCACAAGTGTACGCGCAGAAGCACAGGGGTGAAACACCGCCAACTTCCCAACTCCGGGCTGTTACTGAGACTTACTATACAGAAAGACTCAATAACTAAACTTGGCTCGACCCGGGACTCGAACCCAGGACCTCCGAGTATGCAGCCGTACATGCTAGCCACTACACCACCGAGGCAGTCTCACCTATACTTATATTATAAAGAGACAGAGTTTGTTTGTTTGCTCGTTTGTTTGTTTGAACGCGCTAATCTTAGGAACTACTAATTGTATTTGAAAAAATATTTTTGTGTCAGATAGCCAGTTTATTAAGGAAGGCTATATATCAATATGCTACTACCCAAGGGAGCAGGCAGTATGTCAACAAAACGGGCAGACTTCTATACATTATTGTAAAACTGTTGCTTACCTATATCGGAAGTTTCAACGCGGGCGAAGCCGCGGATACTGCTAGTGAATAATAAAAAAAGTATAAAGAAAAATAAAATCATTTTCATACCCTATTTCATTTTTCTTTATAGGTACTTATAAATTATAATTAAAATACTTTTATTTAAAACACTCTTTCTAACAACGTGTTTAACTAGAGTTACGATTAATTGACAAAAGATGGAGCTACCTTTATATCATCATATTATAAATGCAAAAGGCACCTAGGGACGCACTCGAGCGAAGTGAGGGCACATCCCTAGTATATAATTGGCATAAGTACAATCTATAAGTCAAGAATACACCCGCCACGCTACCTGCGCCTGCGCATTCAATAGAATATAACAATAAAGTATAATAATAAAGGACTAATAAATTGCAGTTAGCTGCAATCAAACACCGAGTGCACTTATCGCTTGAACTTCACGTGGACCGCTTACACTGTTACGAGTACCTACGTTATCGTAAACAAGTCATGCAGATTATTTCCAGTGGCTATTATATTTAGTTTCTATTATTATTAATAAACATCAATATGTATAGAAAATACAAATGTCTGTTTCAACTCGTGTTGAGGCTATATTATCTATACTAATATTATAAAGAGGTAATTATATATAGAGGTAAAAATTGTGAGTTTGTGACGTTGTAGGGGGTAATCTCTAGATTTACTGGACCGATTTAGATGAATTTTGGTAAGAAGATAGTTTGGACCCTGGGAAGGACATAGGATGACTTTTTATCCCGGAAATCATCCCTTATGGGGGTGAACATGGGGATGAAAGTTTGTATAGGGAATCAACCTAGGGACGAACCCGAGCAATGCGAGTGTGAGTGGCTAGTAATATTATATACTTATCTGTTTCATATAGCTCATTTACGTACTTCAAGCTCACTTACCCGTTTTATGCACAATTAATCACCACATATACTTATATAAACTTATTCGATCTCATATGTAATTACGGCATCGACTATATTGATAATGGATAGATACTTTATCGATTATTATTCACATCACAAATGGAAATAAAATATCAATTAGCTACACACACAAGTGCTACGTGTTCTGCTCCGTTCGGACGTATAATAACAGAAGTTACTCAAGATGACCGGCCGCGGTAAAGGTGGAGCTAAGCGTCACAGGAAGGTGCTCCGTGACAACATCCAGGTTATCACCAAGGGCGCTATCAGTCGTCTGGCGCGCAGAGGCGGCGTGAAACGTATATCCGGTCTAATATACGAGGAGATGGGTGACGTGCTCAAATTGTTCCTCGAGAACGTGATTTGCGACGCCGTCAGCTACACGTTGCACGCCAGGAGGAAGACCGTCACCACGATGGACGTTGTCTTCGCGCTGAAGCTTCAGGGCCGCACTCTATACGGTTTCCACTAGAGGGGCCCCCACAAAAGAGATTTAAATAAAAACATTCTGACTGGTCGACAACTTTTTAGTTTTTTTTTTCATTTTTCTTTCGCACTTTAACCTATAATACTTGTACAAATATGGTTGATTATATTGTTTTTAAATATTAAAAACAATTTATCCATATTCGCTTACCGCAGTCAGGTGAAAAGAGGATACAGAGGGGTTATGATTAATTAATTATAATCATGCGTTTTATTGGTTCAGGTCTAAATAATTAGGGACCTCCACTCCTTTCTACTCCTTTGTTGCCCCGGGGCATCCACACCCCTAAATCCGGCCCTGGGTATACCTAACGGAATATTTTCTTATACATACAATTCAACACTCAACAGGCAACATTCAACGCTCAGGTTCTCCGTGGTACAAACAAAACACAAGCACATGATGTCAAAGCTGTGATACATAATAAATATTTGTTGCGAACTATGCCCTATCGCCATAGAAGCAATCGTTGTTATATCTTTAGTATCCATCCATACTAATATTATAAATGTGAAAGTGTGTTTGTTTGTCCTTCTTTCACATCGAAACGGAGTGAAGGATTGGCGTGATTTTTTGTGTGCAGATACGAGTAGTTGGGAAGGCTGGAGAGTGACATAGGCTATTTTTTACCGCGGGAGATCATCTAATTCCCACGGGAAAAGCGTTATAATACAATTCAAAAAATATTTATGATCAGAATTACTTGAAATTTGGTTTAATGCTCTTCAATAAAATTAAATAAATACGTGTTTTAGCATTTTTCGAAATTCATCCTATAAGGGGGTAAAATAGGGGATAAAAGTTTGTATGAAACTACCTTTTTAGATTTTTTGTAGTTTTAGCGCGAGCGAAGCCGCGAGTTCTGCTAGTAGAAAATAAAAGCAATAAACTAAGAAGCCATTTCATAAACAGTAGCACTTTTTTTTAACGTTGGGAAATGCGTTTACGCACGAGGTGTGAGACTCACCAGCAAAGCCAGTACTACCCACTTAAACCGAACAAAACCTTTCCACGTCTTAATGGGGCGTCACAAGATCGCTTACACATTCAACTACGACGCCCCGACGGCAGGTCTGCCGAAGCAGACCACAACAAGCATGGGGTTGCTCCAAGGTCCACTCTGCTATCAGAGAAGTACCAAGAGCAACCCGCATGGTATACCGCCCACCGAAAATGGCCACCTCCCACCGCCCACCGAAGTAGGCCACCTCCCAGTGCGTTTCTTGGCTTTGCGCCCGGCTGGATTGCCGAGCACTACTGAGCTCCCCCACCACGACAAGTGGATAAACAGTAGCACTGCTCAAGGTATGTTTTACTAGAGCAACGAATAAATAAAGCAACAGCATAATATTTTATAGGTGTGTGTCGTGTCACGACAGAATTGAATTAGAAATGTCTGTATAATTAAGTCATATAATTTATACATATAATAAAATTGTAACTAAGTCGAATCTGTACATTAAATATTTTTTGGAAAATCTAATTGAAATAGACATTATTATCGATACAGAGGCCGAATCTATAGTTTTTAGAATTTTGTCTGTCTGTCTGTCTGTTACCGCATCACAGAAAAACCACTGGAGAAATTTTGATGAGGTATGGTGATAGCTGGTTATGCGGGTCTACATATAGGATACTTTTTACCGCGGGAAAATATTACATTTCTGAGAAAAAAATACAAAAACTGCATTGTAAGAGTATACTAATATGTAAAACCTAAAAATTTGGTTTTTGGTCATCTGAACAATGGCAATGCTAGTATTAAATAACATATGATACATTCATATGATGTGAAAAAGGTATACACGTTCGGGGTAAGACTACTGTACAAATCTTTGTCCCGGGTTCTAGTCCTGAGTGTGGCAAAATAAATTATTATTTAATTATAACTCCTTATTTACCTGTTTTGGATTAAATAAGAGGTTTCTTTATAGAAATTTCACATAATATAAGGTTATTTTTACTTTTACTGCACCCAGAGTGCCATGCCGTGGTTTACAATATTGCAATAATCTTATCTCCCCTAAGTTGTAAATCGAAAAATCCACTGTAAGATATGTACATCATCTTAATGTAATTCCTAAAGGAATATATATCACAAAATCGCTGTCACTTTTGTTTTATACTCATTACACGTGGATCTTACACGCGCTAAGATTAGTAAACAAATAATATGTTTATAACACGCCAAGATGTTTACGGGGAAACTGTAGAGGTTCTTTACAATGCAATTTTGCATGGTATTATGGAAAGAATAGGTTTAAGAGAATTGTGAAGCTGTAAATTTTCATACAAAAAGCGATAACGTTATTCCATAAACATAAAATATTGTAGATACCTATAATGAAAAACTAGATCCGTAATTTTTTATTTTAAAGAAATATTGCGTACGATAGAAGTTATTAGCATCTAAATATCTATATTTTTGACTTAAAAACTTCCTCGACCTCCTTTTTTTTAAATAAAACTAAACTGAATTTAATGAGACCAAAATTGTCTTGTTTCGTAAATATTTAGCGGGGTGAAAACGTTATCACCCGAAAAAAAAACTAAGTACGTTTTAATTTTTTGAGCAGAACTCTTATTCTTTTCCTAAAACAAAAGTAGCTTAAATTACTTCTTATAACATTAGCTATCTACCTTCGAAAGCCCTGTTAAAATCAGTTAAGTCGTTTCGGAGATGAGCCGGAACAAACAGACTAAAATTTAAAAATTTTTAAATACCGTACGTTACTTATAAGTACCGTATATTATTTCATATAAAATCTGACATAACCAACAGACACTTCAATTTTATTTATTTGTATGGATAATAAAAAAATGAAAAGTTGTTTGTTTTAAAATGTTCGTAATAGACCGAGTAAACTTTTTAGGGGAAAAAAATCGGAAAAGTTTTCCAAACAACCTTTATATGACCTCAAAAACGATAAATAAAGTGCAGGAAAACGTCTATCGGGTCAACTATTACAAGATGTGATATAGAATACTTAATATATAGTTTAAAAAGTAACATTTATTACTTTTCTAAGGTTAAAAGAAGTAGGTAAGTCATGTAAAAACATGCATAAATTTAAGTTAAAACGTAAAACTACTCAATAAATTGCGCTGCAATTTGTAGGTTCATTAATTTAATGGAGTAATTAGTTACGTGCTTGATTATTGGAATAATCTCGATATGACTATTTTGGGGTTGAGTGAATTTATGTATGTTTATTTTATACTAGTGACCCAACCTCGCTACGCGGCGGATACCTATAAACGGAATATAAATCCCAAGTATATAATTATTGCAATTTTTGTCTGTTTGTCTGTATATCTGTGTGTGTTTCACGCAAAAAGTAATGAACAAATTTCAACTAAATTTTGTGTGGTAATCACTTATTGCTCGGGTCAAAATCTAGAATACCAATACATTCAATTTAGCAAAAACTTTCATTTCCACAGAAAAGTAAAAGACTTTCGAGTGGAGTTCTTCCTAATCTGCTCTAGATTATAAAGTTGAAAAAAAAAATATACTTCGAAAGAATGATTTTGCCATATTATAGATTAATTATAATGTACAGAAAATATGAAGATAAAGTGGCCTATATACGTCTTCGAAAAACAAAATGTTACTTTGCATTGAAACTGGTTTAGCGGTTATAAAAAATACGTTAATAGTTTACATTTTACACTCTGGTCGTGTTACAAAAAACATTCACAGTATATGTATATACAGACATGACCTCACAGATGGCCTTCACTTACTTGTAGCCTCAATGGGCCAGTTAGGCTAAGCTCAATTTCCGTACACCTTCATGTTTATAAACAAAAAGCTTCCTTTGTTCTTGGGTTTGTACTATGAATTAGGTGTCCTTTCGTTTAAAATCGACATACACTTAGATCCAAAAATAAATGTAAGGAAGTAAAAGTTGTACATGTTTTTTAAAATGTTTGAGAAATATTTGATACGTTATGTATTCAGAAAAAAATGGATGTAACTTTTTTATCTAATATATAAAATTAAATATCTCGTGTACGGTGTTTGTGGTCGCACTCATTCGAAACGGCTTGACCGATTTTAATAGTTTTTTGTATATTTGGTAGGTATGAGAAAAGGTCGTAAAGTATTTTTATCCATTTTTTTTATTTTTGACAATCCATATTTTAATATTATAAATGCTAAAGTGTGTTTGTTTGTTTGTCCTTCTTTCACGTCGAAACGTAGTGACTTTTTACCGCGGGGAAACATGTTGTAATACAATCCAAAAAAATATCTATGATCAGAATTACTTGAAACTTGGCATTAATGCTCTTCAATAAAATTAAATAAATACGTGTTTTAACATTTTTCGAAATCATCCTATAAGGGGGTAAAATGGGGGATAAAAGTTTGTAAGAAACTACCTTTTTAGAGATTTTTTGTAGTTTTAGCTCCAGCGAAGCCGTGGGTTCTGCTAGTATTATATAAATTTTGGCGAAGCGATGGTGAGTCGCTGTATAACATAAAGCCAAAGAGTTTTTCTTTGTAGATTGAACTCGGGCGTAGCTGCGCGTTCTGCTAGTTTATTTATATAATTTGTCCTTACCAGTCCAAGGCAAACGTAATCGTGGATATAGCTAGTTAAAATACATATTTAACTGTATTAAGTTTTATTTTAACAGAGTAAATCCACAAACAGAGCTTAGCGGGAAACTTGTTACTTTAAAAGGCAAAAAATAAGACCTAGCAACAAAATATTTATAGCAATTATCCATTCAATGCGCTAACATGATTATAAATAGAGCTGTTACATAAAATAAAATTTATTTATACTGTAATCACCTTGAACTAATGTATTCTAGACTATGGTTGCATTGTTAGATTACACGTGGAGATACTATACCGGTATATACTAGGAACATTACGGCTTTGTGAAATATTTAAAACTAGCAATCCGATTTGGCTTTGTCCTGGCTCTACAGTAACTTTTATTATGTAGGTACAACACTCTTCTGGAACTTGACGTCTTAAGATACAGAGTAGCCATAAATTATCAAAAAAATATCATTTCTTTTGTTGTTGTAGAGAAAGATAACTCAGTAAAATATACGTTTTCGCATTTATAAATTGGTTACTTTTATATGTGTCTAGTTTTGTATTTTATACCCAGTCCTATACATAAATTTGTTATTTTAACGCCAAGAGTTAAAAGAATAGTTTTATATTTTAAGCAAATTATATATTAAAATCGCTTCACTCGGTGTATGTATATGTATAATGTACACAATATACGAATTATAATATACTATATACATATATCTCATAGCCTTCTTCAATAAACGGGTTATCTAATGCAAAAGAATTTTTCAAATCGGATTAGTAGTTCCTGAGATTAGGGGCCTTCAAACCAAGAAACAAACCCTTCCTTTTTATAATATTAGTATAGCTTAGACTTTAATTACACATAAAAAAACTGATTTCGAATTCTAAATCCTTTTAGTATGCAGTCTTAGGCGTATCTCCAAAACGCACGCAATTTAGAATGTGTTGCATTTGCGCAAACAAATTTGCAATATCCAATACTTAGTTGAATTTACTGCATGCAAAACTATTTTATTAGCATGCTATTAGTATTCATGTGAACACATACTTAAACTATGCTATCACATGTGTACATACATACATACATACATACAGGACAATTAGCAATAGCCATATATAATTATATATAGTAAAATTGAAACTAAGTCGAATCTGTACATTAAATATTTTTTGGAAAATCTTATTGAAACAAACATTGAATTATCGATACAGAGGCTAAATCTATAGTTTTAAGAATTTTTGTCTGTCTGTTACCGCATCACCGAAAAACCACTGGAGGGATTTTGATAAAATTTGGTATGGTGATAGCTGGTTAGCTGGGTCGACATATAGACTACTTTTTACCTCGGGAAAATATCTTATTTCTGAGAAAAAATGCGAAAACTGCAATGTAAGAGTATACTATGTAAAACCTAATGTAAAACCTAAGAATTTGTTTTTAGTCATCGGAACGTGGGCGGAGCCGCGGGCAATACTAGTAGCTATATATAATTATAAACTTTGACTTTGAATTTGAAGGCCGTCTTTTGTGCACGTTCTTTTAAATGTTTTGTTTTTTTCCATCTTTATGTTATTACTGTCGTGTACAATAAGGTGTATATAAACAAATATGTAAATAGATATTGTGGCCTTTTGCAAATGTCAAATTAGGTATATAGTCCATTGAAAAGTTACATTTGGGGTTGCATTTGTCAGAGGATGCAATTTTATTTTTTAGATATCAAGGAGGGGTTAGTGTAAAGTTAAATCCAAGTTTGTGGGGTTGCAACCCTTGTCCCACGGCCGCCGTCTTGGAAAAAGTGGTACAATTGGTTTTTATGGTTTATCTGACAAAGTATAGGTCTCACAAAAAAATTGTTAAACCATATTTGGTTGCAAATAAAATTCTCCACAACTTTGGTCATGTAACTTTTAGGCGTAGAGTCAAAAAATAACAAAGTTATAAGCGAAAATCTATGAAAATTTGAGAAACATTTTTCTATTTGTCGTGATAACTTTTTTTCTGATCATTTTACAAAAAAATTTAATAAAAAGTCTTAATAAAAACAGAAAAATAAAAAAGGATATGTGTATATATTTGTGTATGTATTTATTTGTGCCTACAGAATTATATGCCAATCAAAATTCAAGTCACTAAATGCACACTAAAGAAAGTGCGCATCGATCGGTCATTCCATCATTGCAGCAACTCCACCTGCTTATTTTCTTCTCCGGTTTTCCCTCAAGTATTTGGTATAGAAGGTCAACCAGATCCTGAGCCGCAGCCTGGTCCATCAAAAAGACCGAGGACAGAGTAATTATACCACGTAAAAAAAACGCGCCTCCAGATTATACCTCGAAGGTAGTGGGGAAAAAGAATCAATAATTAATTAATAACAATATTGTATTATCAATAATTAAAAATATTATCATAAAAATAATGAAAAGATGATTGTAAATTACGACGAATCATTAATATTTATGTATAGTTATGAATACTGAAGAATAGTATAATCGTTTCGCAGCTCTGTAAAACCTTTATTAATGAATAAAATTTAAAAATTCAGTATAAAAATTATTCCTTAAAAACGCATCTATAAAAATGGTCTGACATAGTTTTTTTGTAAAATGATCAGAAAAAAGTTATAACGACAAATAGAAAAATATTTCTCAAATTTTCATCGATTTTCGCTTATAACTTTGTTATTTTTGACTCTACGCCTAAAAGTTCCATGACCAAAGTTGTAGAGAATTTTATTTGCAACCAAATATGGTCTAACAATTTTTTTGTGAGACCTATACTTTGTCAGATAAACCATAAAAACCAATTGTACCCCTTTTTCCGAGACTGCGGCCGTGGGACAAGGGTTGCAACCCCACAAACTTGGATTTAACTTTACACTAACCCCTCCTTGATATCTAAAAAATAAAATTGCGTCCTCTGACAAATGCACGCTAAGCCCAAAAAAATTTAACATTTCAATGGACTAATAACTATACAAATATTATAAAGAGGTAGAGTTTGTTTATACGTTCGTTCGGTTTTTTTGTTTGTTTAAACGCGCTAATCTCAGGAACTACTAATCTGATTGGAAAATTTCTTTTTGCATTAAATAGCTCGTTTATTGAGGAAGGCGATATATCATATAATATATAGTCTATCTATTGCATACTAACCGTCGAAACGTACCGAGGGATGAACTCGAGCGAAGCGAGGGCGGGTCGTTAGTATATAAATAAGAAGGAGTTTTAATTATTTTATTCACTCAATACTGTAAATTTAAGAGGTCTATAAACATCTACTATATGTTAAATGTAAGAGGACCTACACAGAAACAAACATAAATAGATTAGCGAGTTCGAACTCAAATAATAAATAAGTACCTATTCGTTTCGTTATTTAGGCAGATAATCAATGCAATTAACATAATTAAGAAAATTCAGATAACATGCGCAATAGAAAGGAGGGTGGAGAGCTTAATCAATAGAATTTTCTAGAATCATCGAGAGTTTCATTTATTCTGTGAAACAAACAAATTAAACCTTTAGATTAATCTGACAGATTGATACATCTAGCTTAATTTGCATAATTTGGCTTTCATTAAGCTAAACACATTTTTTCTTCACAAAATTTCCATATAAAACCTATTGTAGGTACTGTTAAAATTTAGGTCTTATACTTAAAATTTCTATCAGTTTTTAATACATATGATAAATATAGAATAATAAATGATATATTATATACTTTAAAGATAAAGCAAAAACCTCGTATAGTCACAAAACGATGACAGCAAGTATTTTTTTTAATTTCACACTATCCTTATAATTCGATGTATAAAACCAAAATGAAAAACGAAGGAACTATTTTCGTAGGTACATATTTAAAAAAATAAGACGCATACGCAATCTTAACCGCAGACTATCATTATATGTATGTATGTTAATTAGATATAATTGAATGTTTACACAATTATATCTATTACGCGAATATTATAAAATTGTGGATAGAAACCTGCCTGCCGCGTTCTTCAGATACTGAGTAAAGGATTTGTAAATTCATTTTTAACACGCCCGTATTTTACTATGTTAAAACGACTTCAATAACCCTTGTTAGAGATATTTTAAACTCTTCGATATTGTATCTTTATTAGTTTTGTCAACATACTAGCGACTGACCTGGCTTCGCTCGAGTGCGTGCCTCTTCTATATAGCGTACCATAAAATGCCACCTTTTGGCAAATTTTGTTACTAATACTAAGCCTTTGTGTTACTCCAAATCATAGTCTATATACTAAAAATCATAAAATCCATCCAGCCGTTGAGAAGTCAACAAACTTACATGTTTATTAGCTACTAGCGACTCACCCTCGCTTCGCTTTGGGTTCATCCCTAGAAGAAACAAATATATTCCACGGGAACCGTACATTTTACCGAGATAAAAAGTAACCTGTGTGCTATTCCAGATTATAATCTATCACTGTGCCAAATTTCATCCAGAACCGTTCGCCGTTCTGGTGTGAAAGAGTAACGAACATACATCTATCCTCACGAACTTTCCCATTTATAATATTAATAAGATATTTATAATATTAGTAGGATTACACTCTATTTTTTCCACTTTTAATCAAAAAAATATAGGAAATACCCGCAGTGGTCCTGTTTTGTTATTCAAAGCAAAGTTTTATGATATTAATATATGTAGATTTAAAAAAAGATTATTGGCCACGTCATTATATTTACATTCTATTCCGCATCTAGTCCTGACCACGCACCTGTAAATAAATCTTATTTATGATTATTTAGATTTTACGGTCTGCCATCTATACTAATATTATAGAGTTAAAGTTTGTAAGTTTGTGAGTTTGTGACGTTGTAGGGGGTAATCTCTGGATCTACTTAACCGATTTAGATGAAATTTGGTAAGAAGATAGTTTGAGACTCTGGGAAGGACATAGGATACTTTTTATACCGGAGATCATATTCCTTAAGGGGGCCAAAACGGGAATAAAAGCTTGAATTGTGAAGCAAGCTAGGGACGAACCCGAGCGAAGCGAGGGTGAGTCGCTAGTCATATATACCGTATACGACTTTGTAAGTTTGAGATAAATATATCTAATATTTACTACCATATATGTATTATGAAATAAACCATGAAGAATTCATTATATAGATCAAATATTTTTATATGAATACGAAATCATATGAAACGAACAAAAACGATACCTTACTTACCCTCTCGTCAAAATAAGTTCAGCTAAAGATAAGCCTAAACAAATAAGCAATTTCATTTATGTAAATGGTTGATACGAGCTTACCATTCGACATGTAACCATAATATTATGAACTTAACAAAAATTCTTCTTTGGCATAATACTTTTTGGAGTTTACTCCTTAAGAATTGATTTTTATATAGGTACGGTGTCAGGTATGGAAATTTTATGAGGAGTGAAATTAATACAAGCGTTAACTCAAAAAGCGTTGTTTTTCTGCGCAACGTACTTTGCGCATCTTTCATTTTGAAACGTTACAGTGTTTAATAATTACGAGTGCATTGATGTAATTAATATTCAAGGTGATATTAACAGTGAAGTAAATCAACCTTCCTAACAATGTATTCCTAACTAGCGACTCACCCTCGCTTCGGTCGGGTTCGTCCCTAGCTTGATTCCCCATACAAACTTTCATCCCCATTTCACCTCTTTAAGAGATGATTTCCGGGATAAAAAGTATCTTATGTCCTTCCCAGGATCTCAAACTATCTTCTTACCAAATTTCATCTAAATCGGTTCAGTCGATCCAGAGATTACCCCCTACAACGTCACAAACTCATAAACTTTGTATTGTAGTCAGCTCTTTTTAACGTCCCACTCCTGGGCACGGGCCTCCCTTCAATACGAGAGGGATCAGGCCATAGTCCACCACGCTGGCCAAGTGCTGGTTGGCGGACTTCATATATCTTTCGAAAACTTGTTATGTTCCCTCAGACATGCAGGTTTCCTCACGATGTTTTCCTTCACCGTAAGGCAAGTGGTAATCATGCTAGAAATGATTCGCACATGAAAATATCAGAGGTGCGAGACCCGGGATTTGAACCCGCATCACTCGGTTTCTCAAGCGAGCGCGTTACCACTGCGCTAACACTGCCTCTTTATAATATTGTATTTCACAAACTTTACCTCTTTATAATATTAGCATAGATAATGTACTATAAGTAATATATACACATTTATGTAACATGATTGATGTATAATACTCGTATTTTACCGAATCAATATGAAAAATGTGAATAGAATAAAAATACGTACATGCTTTTAGTATCATAAGAGGTTATTTTGTCTATCCTATTGTTCTCCTTGCCTATCTTTGTCCTCTTTGCATATTGCATATTTAAAAACAATCGAGACAGCCGACACGCTTTTTTTTTATTTAGATTTATATAATTTTTTCTTTTTGAAATTTGCTGCTATTGGAACTCCGGAAAAACAATCAAAATAAACTTGCGAGAAAATCTAGAAAAAGACAAGGTGCATACAGAATACAGAATTTAATTTTATTTCTGCCCACGGTTCATTCAAATTTCAATATAGTTATTCAGTACTTCCACGGTACCCATTTGAAGTACTGGTTTCGTTAAAATCCATAAAAGTTACTTCAAAATATGTAAGAATAAATTAGTAAAATTTCATGTTTTGCCAACAGCGGTTAGTTCGAAATCACTCGCAATTTTTAATCGAGAACGGGCATCAAAATAAGACATTAGGAAGTGGTTACGCATCGCACGGCAAAAATATCATTGTTTCAAATGATATATAGGTCATTAAATTCGTCACGGAACGTCGGTCTAATTCCGTTGCGAGTTTTGCAACCAGTACCTACCATCCGCGTGTTTTTCAAAACGTAAACATATAACGAGCTAATGAAAATAGCTTTAAGCTGCAATTTATTCTTTAAATATGCTTTTTTTTAATTTAATTTTTTATATTTATAAATAATCGTTATAACGATAACATACATTACTAGCGACTCACCCTTGCTCCGCTCGGATTCGTCCATACTTATGTTTTAACTTTTAGTATATATTTTTCAGATATGAAATATTTTCCTGCAGTAAAAAGTATCCTACATGTTGACCCGGATAACCAGCTATCATCATACCAAATTTCATCTATCCAGTGGTTTTCTCGTGACGCGGTCATAGACAGACAGACAAAAATTCGAAAAACTATAGATTCGGCCTCTGTATCGATAACAATGTCTAATTCAATAAGATTTTCCAAAATATTTAATGTACAGATTTAGGCTCGTCAAAATTTTATTATATGTATTATAGACTATTATTATAAAGAAAAAGTCAGTTTGACACTTTGAAACATTTTCATTTTTAAGACACGTACCAAATATAATGACACAAAATTCAATGTAGTAAGTCATAACTTTTTATTCCAATATATTAAGCTGTTCCTGTAGATGACCATCACATATGATGTTCTACTGACCGATTTCGGCCGTGCCGGGCAATCTCACTGAGACTAGTCAACTGCGCAGGAATTATGACAGTGCAAGTTGTGTCTCTTCATACAGACACAACTTGCACTGTCTATTCCTGTCACTCTCATACTCCGGTTGAACGCCAATTCGACACGACCAGTGAAAGACCAGGTGTAGGTCCGTAGACTTTACGTGCTGTCCGACGCCCGGGGATGAAGTACCGCCAACTTTTCAACTCCGGACTTTTACTGGGACTCTTTTAACAGAAAGAATCAATAACTAAACTTGGCCCGATCTCGAACTTGGACCTATGACCTCCGAATTTGCAGCCGTACATGCTAGCCATTAAACCACTGACCATCCTGTGATACCTATAATAATAATAGGTCTATAGCAAATGTATACAGCAAAGATAACTTAAATAAGTTATTTTTAAACTAAACAGGTAAATCGATCTTAAAATCTCGACAAAAATATTCCACCATTATGGATGTCTTCTGAGTATTTATAAAATGTTATAATTGAAAAAACTTTTTTTTAATATTATATAACGATTATTTTTGTTAATTGAATTCGCGAATACATACAAAAAACATACAACAAAATTGAGCATTTCCTTGTTAAAAAAAATTATATAGGTATAAGAGCAGAGTGTAGTTAGGACGAAGCGAAAAACCAAAAACACGTTTCTCTCTATATGCTTGTCTTGCGTTTTAAAACACTAAGTGAAAAAGGACACAATGATTTTTTACTATTAAAATGTAATGCATTGTAAAAATTATCACAAACCAAGCAAGTGCACTATAAATGTACTTGCAGTAGAATGTTTTAATGACTCCGGACTGGTTTGAGATCGCATAATTGTCATAGCAATTATTATTTAAAAGGTTGATTTCCCCTAAAGTAAAAGTAGCTAAGAGTGATGTAAGACCTGAGAATGCAATGTAAAATAACGAATGCATTTGATAGTAACGAATCTATACTAATATTATAAAGAGGCGGAGTTTGTTTGAACGCGCTAATCTCAGGCAGAGTTAGGGAGGAATTTTTGCATCGGAGCAAAAGTGAAAAGAATATAATATTAATAATACATTTCGAATTTTTGAAATCACTTTTGTAAAATTGTGGGTAGGTATTGTCTGTAACAAATATATAATGCCTTCGACACGTCTAAAACCTTAGTCTCTCCCGTGATCGCTATAAAGCATTCGAAACGTCGGGCACCAAAAATCAAAATTAATGCGCGTAAAGAATATATTTACATTTATGGAATAATACGTTTTTGAACAACTGTATTGTATGGCTGTACTCTTTAAAACCAATCAAATGAGCCGATATTGAATATTTATCACCTCCACTATACCTACTCGTATACGTCCTGACTCTTCATCTTGATCGTTTCAAATTAATGTATCGTATCATCATCATACAACTGAATCTCAAATAGTTCAAAATTTTAAATCGATTTGACAATTACAAGGTAGTTACAACTTAAATTGATGTAAAACTGAAACTAATAAAAGCGTGTTAAAAAGGCAATAACAATCGGATTGAACAAAACAAACTCACTTAGAATAACTAACATATTAACATTCTTAAAATAATAAACCTTCTATTGGTTTTGTGAATACACACCCGTACAGATTCCAAATACACCTAAAGTTAAAAAATAAAAAATATAGAACCGTGACCGTTTTTATAGTGATCAGTTCTGGTACAGTCCACCTGGAAAGCAGTACCTATCGCTCATAACACTTACGATTCACGCACTTAGATTTTATGTAACAAAAATGCAGAACCACAGGTGCGTTATCACTGTGAGAATAAAAATGATATGCTCGACTTTAATGGCGCTGGCTACCTTATCTTATAAACCCGTAATACAACAATGCAATCGTTTTTGCTTGGCGAAGAAATAGATAAGGGGATGGTACCGATTCAGTTGGACTCCTCAACCTTGACAGAGTTACAAGAAATCATAGTAATAACATAGAATATAGATATCTATACTAATATTATAAAGAGGTAAGTTTGTGAGTTTGTGAGGTTGTAGGGGGTAATCTCTGGATCTACTGAACCGATTTAGATGAAATTTGGTAAGAAGATAGTTTGAGACCTTGGGAAGGACAGAAGATTTTTATCCCGGAAAGCATCCCTTAAAGGGGTTAAAATGGGGATGAAAGTTTGTATGGGGAATCAAGGGAATCAATGTTCATATGTTCAAAGGAAATAAAATTCCATTTTTACTTTATCGCAGAAAATGTCTTCCATAGAAATCTATAATGGATCAGCCCACGGTACTTGGTCATGAAGAATAGAAAATATATTTTTACCGTTTTATCTATTCATGAATGAATATATTTATGATGGGAATCCATTGTTTTGTTTTAAAGTAACCTAGAGTGGTAATATTACAAAACATACTCGTACTTTGAAATAAACAAAAATCTATTGGAAATCGCATTTAATACATGAATACAACACAAAATTGTAGTAAACAAAAATTCTGTATAATATAGTAAATTATATTCCACTCCACTAAAAATAAACTTCATTATTGTAAATGAATTTTCGTTGCGTGGTGTGTCGTTAAAAATTACTTATTGCTAAAGAATTTCGTAGCATTCTATTAATGATATTTTTAGAATCGCTTTACTAGTTCCTAATAGATTATCACAGTGTAAACATTACAAATAAACGTTTTTCTCTTTATACTTAATAGTTGTTTATTTCATATTATTTTTAACCGACTTCCAAAAAGCAGGAGGTTCTCAATTCGTCGGATTTTTTTTATGTACCTATGTTCACCGAATACTCGAAGACGCCTAGACTGATTTTGTTTTTTTTTTTGTTTTAAAGGATATACTTCCCAGGTGGTCCCATATAAATTTCATCAAAATCGGTCGAGCGGTTTTTTTAAAAATAAACAATAATTTTTTTTTTTTAAATAAATTGTTTAATTGAATATGTTATTAAAAACTTTCTTCTTACAAATTACCTGCTTGTTACGTCTACACTAAAAATGGAAAAATAACAACAGCCAGCCAGCCGATGCAAAGCAGATCTAATATACCTACATATTTCGATACGTAAAATACATATTTACCTTAATAGGTAGATATTCATATCTTAAAATATTGTCGGCTGGCACCGACGAAAATATCTGATTAGGTATCTATTCTAAATGAAAACCCCCGTTTAGTTATTTTTTACATTTTAGTGCCTGGAAGTCATTTTTTTTTTGTATCCTCTATATTAACATATAACAAAAAATAATAAATTAAATATTTTCCTTTAAACATTTTATAAGCATTTATTTACTAACTTAATTTTGATTAATTTATTAATAATTAATTAAACATTTGTTATTAAGACCTGTTTTAAAAAACATATATTAATGTGTTATATATTAATATCTCATATCAATTTTATATTAATGTAAAATAATATGTTTATTATTCTAAGTGATCAATTTGTGTTATCGACAACCCTGTGACAAAGCAAAAGAGCAAAGAAAATCTTTCTTTGTTTATGAAACTGATTACGGTACTATGTATGTTTTATGTGTTCGTATTTCAATTAGTTCTCTTACATTGCAATATAAAAAGTATACGGCAAGTTGTACAAAAATTTTTTTTTTTAGTTTTGAGTGTCTGAGCTTGTTCAAATCAAATAATACTTATTTAAATAGACTTTTACAAGCACTTTTAATTTAATTTTAATTTGAATAGCATGTGCTATTCCAGACTATAATCTATCTCTATATTTTTTCGGGTCAAAAAGTAGCCTATGTAGGCTACTTTTTATCCCGAAAAAATATACGGTTCCCATGGGATAAATTTTTTTTATTTTTCTAGAGGCAAACCCGAGCGAAGCGAGGGTGAACCGCTAGTTTATATTAAATGTCAGTATGTAAGTCGGTGAGGTATCTACCACTGGTTCGAAGGACAGTTCTGCTGAGAAGAACCGAGAATCTCTTAAAATAATATTTGCTTACAATAATAATATTCTACGTGAGACCTAAATACAAAATAGTCACACATCGACATCTGCAAAGTATTCCGTGATGGTGTAAGCTTTATTCAATAATATATATTTAATTTTAGACTTTGGTTTTTAAGTATTTTTTACCTTTTTATTGTTCCGTAGCCAAATGGCTAAAATGACCCTTTATTATTTCGCCATGTTCGTCTGTTTGTGTGTACCAATGATCTTATTTTATAAACTCATTGGTGTGTACCGCCACACTGCCACTGTGTCACAGCCAGTTTACTCGAAGACTATTTACATTTAAAATATTTATGACTTGTTTTTAAAATATGCATACTTTGGCTAGTCAAACAATGCCCTGCGCAGAAATACAGGTTTCCTAGTTCACTTATCGATAATACCTTTATTCTACTGACGAAATTGTTTATACCTTGAACTATTTTGTAAGAGAAATTGACTGAAATTTTTTGATTAATAAAAACGACACTTGCGTCTAATGGATTAGTCATTCTAAAATATTTTTTTAAAGTATGACGTATAAATACGAATATATTATTCATCCGGTCTATTAGGAGTGTAGCAAAGTGACTAACGGACCAGTTACTGATGTAATAATATCTATATTTTATTCATCCCACTTTCCGAGTATTTTTATCAATGCATGAACAAAATCTGCGAGAACATAAAAGAGGCCTTTTAATGGGGAATGTGTTTCATCTGTATCCATACTAATATTATAAATATGAAAGTGTGTTTATTTATTGGTCCTTCTTTCACGTCGAAACGGAGAGACGAATCGACGTGATTGTTTGTGTGGGGATAGTTGGAGAGCTGGAGAGTGATATAGGCTACTTTTTACCGGGGGAGATCATCTCATTCACACGGGGAAACATGTTGTAATACAATCCAAAAAAATATCTATGATCAGAATTACTTGAAACTTGTCATTAATGCTCTTCAATAAAATTAAATAAATACGTGTTTTAGCATTTTTCTAAATTCATTTTATAAGAGGGTAAGATAGGAGATGAAAGTTTGTATGAAACTACCTTTGTAGATAGTTTTAGCGCGAACGAAGCCGCGGGTTCTGCTAGTAAACATATAAAAGCGAAATATTCACTGATTAATATAAAATCTCAGATGCTACAAAGTACAAACATGTAATCTAACCCCCAACCCTAATCCCCAAAAGGGTAAAAGAGTGTATGAAAATCTGTTATTTATAAACTACTCGAGCAGAGCTGCAGGCAAATGATAGTCTTAAATAAATTGTTCGATAGCATTTCCCACTAAAAAACCTAATATAGATACTATTGCTAAGATTACAGAACTAAAATTGTAACTAAGCCGAATCTGTATATTAAATATTTTTAGGGAAATCTCATTGAAATAGTCATTATTATCGATAAAGAGGCCGAATCTATAGTTTAGTTTTTTAGAATTGTCTGTCTGTGACCGCATCACGAGAAAACCACTAGACAGATTTTGATAAAATTTGGTATTATGATAGCTGGTTATCCGGGTCAACATACAGGATACTTTTGGCTGCGCGAAAATATCGTACCTCTGAGAAATCTGTACTAAACGTTAAGTTACTAAAATATTGTAATAATAACCACTTGTCAACAATATCGCCATTTAGTTTGTAATCGCCGTAACATTTTTGATAAAACACATACCTACATATCAAATGAAATAAATCGTTAATGGAACAGTCATCGACCTGAAAATTTCGACATCTTTACAACTTCGCAAGTGATACGATATTTATACAAGAATTATACAAAAACGTTGTAGAAGAAGATTCATTTTTGTTTTGAAATGTTTTCCCACTTCAGTTGTTATTTCAGTTGCTAAGAGCAAAGGTCGTTGCTCTTTGCGAAGCGTAAAAATATTGTACACTTACTACATAACAACAACGACGTTAATATGTATATATAGTATATACGTATACACGCACACACATATTTATATTTGTGTTCGGATTTAAGATACGGACAAATTGCTACTTGTTATCCCAGGAATACGAAAAGGATAACAAGTGGACATTTTATGATATTTTTCATGTGAAGGCCTAAGAAAAGCTAGTATTACTTCATCCTATGCTATTATATACATTGATGCATAAACCTAACTTATATTTTACAGAACAATTAACCCTTCACATAACATCGCGAAATTTGATTATTGTTTTTGGTACTACTATTACGCGCTTTCAAGTTCATCTTATTATTATTTATTAGCACAAGCGCTGTTACCAGGTGCTTATTTTCATTAGTCTATGTTATATAATCATGATAGCACTAGGTCTAAGTAAAAAGAGGACAGCGAAGATAAGCGATATTTTTGCGTAAATCGATTGGACGATTTTAATTTTCAACCGACTTCAAAAAGGAGGAGGTTCTCAATTCGACTGTATTTTTTTTTATGTTTGTTACCTCAGAACTCCGTCATTTATTAACCGATTTGGACAATTTTTGTGTTGTTTGAAAGTGTATACTTCCAGATTGGTCCCATTTAAATTTCAAAAAAAAATACCACCCCTAAGGGTGGAAAAATAGCTAATGATGAATTTAACCTACTTCTAATTGTCATATTGACTTGAAATTTTGCAAGTGTTTCTATTTCCGTTGATAGTACATTGGTTCGGTATTGTTGACCTGATCTGATGGTAAGACCAGAAGGTGGATAGGTGGAACTCTTCAACGGCTAATAGTAGATACTTTGAGTTTGGGCTTATTTTGTTTGATTTGACAAGCCTAACACGTTAGAATTCTTACTTTGATACTACTGTCTACACTAAAAAGGGAAAAATAAAAACTTTTTAACAAAAAAATAAAAACCGACTTCAAACAAAAGCACTAAAAAGTAAAAAATAACTAATTGGTAGTTTTCATTTACTATACATACCTAATCAAATATTTTCGAAGTCGGTGTGCTTTGGCTAAGTAATTAAAGCCTACCTATTAAATACATACCTAATCAAATATTTTCGAAATCGGTGCCAGCCCATACAAAGCAAAGCACACCGACTTCGAAAATATTTGATTAGGTATGTATAGTAAATGAAAACTACCAATTAGTTATTTTTTACTTTTTAGTGCTTTTGTTTGAAGTCGGTTTTTATTTTTTTGTTAAAAAGTTTTTATTCAATTACTTTACACAAAATCAACTCTCAAATTATAAATACTTATTTAAAAAACTAGTTTATTATTTCTTAATAGTTTGGTCTAAACAAAGATGAATATTACTGTATATTATATTCTAAATTTACAGGTACCTTCATATGGTACTTTAAAAAAACTTACTACATCGATTTTTTTATAATATACTAGCATTGCCCGCGGCGCCGCCCTTGTTCGGATGATCAAAAAGTAAATTCTTAGGTTTTACATATTAGTATACTCTTACAATGCAGTTTTTGTATTTTTTCTCAAAAATGAGACATTTTCCCGCGGTAAAAAGTATCCTATATGTAGACCCGCATAACCAGCTATTACCATACCACATCAAAATCTCTCCTGTGGTTTTTCTGTGATGCGGTAACAGACAGACAGACAGACAGACAAAGATTCTAAAAACTATAGATTCGGCCTCTGTATCGATAATAATGTCTATTTTAATGAGATTTTCCAAAAAATATTTAATGTACAGATTCGGCTTAGTTACAATTTTATTATATGTATAGATATTTTACTAATCTATCTTCTTCTTCATTCATCATATTTTTAGTAAAATAAACGGTGTTGCAATCACTGGCCTTTAAACATGAAGTGAAATTATCAAAAATATGATGATGTTCTCCTGACCGATTCCGGCCACGGCGGCCAATCTCATTGAGACTAACCAGATGCACAAGAGATATTATAGTGCAAAAGTGTACGCGTAGACACGAGTGCCACTCTATTCCTGTCACTCTCATACTCCGGTGGGACGACAATTCGACACGACCGGTGAGAGATCAGGTGCAGAACCGACGGTTTTATGTGTTCTTCGAGGCTGGCAACAAACAACGACAACTTCCCAACTCGTTTCCTTTTGTTCCTGACTGTCTAAATGTGTCTCTAAATCATGTCTAAAACAGTGTATCTAAATAGACTGTCTTTGGACAGTTCCCAACTCTCCAAGGACTGTTACTGAGATTTTTTTACAGAAAAACTCCATAACTAGATTTGGCCCGACCCGGGACTCAAACACAGAACCTCCAGATCTACAGTCGCACATGCTAGCCACTAGACTACACAGGCAGTTATCAAAAAAATAATAGGTTTATTGCTAAAATTAAACTTAAAGACGTCAATTCATACAAAAAATATAACGCTTTAAATGGTTAAAGTATTCCCGTATACATTTACACTATTGTTATATATGTAAATCATATAATATCTATTCCTGTAACATGTACATAATAAAATATCGATTCTGTAATCGACTTTTTGCAATATCATCTATACAGATAATTAAAATTGAAGTGCCTGTTTGTAATGTTAAAATATTAGCCTTTTACTAAATACATATGAAATTATATACGGTACTTTAAGGAAAAACATAATTGTTGAAATTTTTGTCCGTCTGTGTGTTTTTTTCGGCTGATCTCGGAAACGACTGGATTTATTTTGATGGGATTTTCATTGGCAGATAGCTGATGTTATAAGGAGTAACTTAGACTAATTTTATTTAGAAAAACAATTAGGGTTCCGTTTAAAAAAATTAAAACGTATCCAGGTACGCTCACGAGCTAAGCGAGAATAGGTGGCTAGTTCTCAAATAAACGCGTCTCATTTAACACATAAACGTCGCAATAATTCAATCTGGCTCACATTCAACAGTCAAACGTAAACACCGGCGCTTCGTTCAAGGTTACAATTTATCGCGTATTTACGATTTTAATACATTCAAATGGAAAATTTGTTATTTCTGATTGCTCATATTGTTTATTGTATAGACAAATAAAAGAAGTGAATATTTAAAGACTTTTAATAGTTATAAGTTAATTTATTAGATGTTATGCGATCTACTTTTATTTTAGCGTTATTTTCTAGGGTTCCGTACCCGAAGAGTGCCAACGGAACCCTATTACTAAGCCTCCGCTGTCCGTCCAAACATTCATCCGTCCGTCTGTCAGAGGACTGAATATCATGAACCGTAATAGGTAGAGAGTTGAAATTTTCACATAGTATGTATTTCTATTACCGCTATAACAACAAATAATAAAAATAAAAATACAAGAAACTTTTTTTTCGTTCGTTATCGATCATCGAATTTAATATACTACATAGGTAAGAGTAAAAGTCACATTAATAAAAAGTGTAATATGTACGAATACGTATTTATTTTTTATATCTATGCTAAGGAATTTTAGTATTATTCAATTATTATAACTAGAGCTTATACTTATGGCCTAAGAGCCTGTGAACGCCAGACCTTCGTCATTTTATAAAAGCTGAAAGTTTGTCAGCGCATGCTCCCAACACAGATAAGAACGATGGACCATTATGAAGTTCAGGCTATGGTGGCTTTGGCAGGTACACGGCACTAAAGGTGTGTAAAATACCGATCTAAATTCGTCAAATAATAAAGTGTCATTTTTTGGTATTACCTACAGAATATTATTAAAAATCACGACATTCAATGCCAGACACTTAACATCGTGGCAAACCCTTGCCAGACACTCTTTTCATGAAATCATAATTCTACTTACGTTATAATATAAAAGCTGATTTTTATATATAATACTTGGGTAATAATTAGATGATTTATAAGACTGCTAGCATAGCATTTATTACACACCATCAAAACTAAATTCAATTCTTAGCGCTTCAAATTTGGTGACCATTTGCAACATTTTCTTAGAAATGCCTCCCAACTTGTTTGGAACATATTTCATGGTGCCAAAAAGTAGCCTATGTCACTCTCCAGCCTTCCAACTATCTCCACACAAAAAATCATGTTAATCCGTCATTCTGTTTCGACGTGAGAGAAAGACAAACAAACACACTTTCACATTTATGATATTAGTATCGATATGGATTATACTTTATAGTAGGTATTCTACGAGTATTAGCGATATCAATCATAGAAATTCAATTTGTTTAATAAGATTAATTAGAATAGAATCTATCTAGCAATTTGCAAAAAGTTACAAAACAACCAGTAGCAGTCATTTAAAAGCTATTATGAAAGTTAGGCTTGTTAAGCCATTGTATACAAGTTTCAATTGTTTTTAGCTTTTTACTGAGCGCGAAGTTAATAACAATGAATTAGCTGTTGGCCTCGACTTGTTTTTATGACATCAGATACATTTATTAAAATTTTCATTGATCGTATTGATTAAAATTAATTAATATACATAAAACATGAAATCTTACGTCCATGATTGTATAATTAGAGATATTAGTTGTCTTTGCTCGAATGTTGTGATTTATTTTCATTTTTCATTATCTTTTAAACTATATTAGAATTTTGAAGACAAGTTAAGCTCAGTTTGTAGTGACCCTACTTCCTGTGCCAGCGGTCGCGGGTTCGAGTCCTGCTGGGGGCATTCATTGTTGTGATGCACGAATGTTTGTACTCCACTCATGGGTGTTTATATTTATAATACGTATGTATTTAAAGTTATATATGTTTAGTGTATCAACTATCTGGTATCCATAACAAGGGCCTCGTAGCTTACTAATAATGCTGTGTTAATCTCCCAACATATTTATTTATTTATGAGTTGTTTATTTCAATATTAAATGAACGCGAATAACATTGCAAGTTATTTATTGCCTGCAAAAATCCATAATAATTGAAATCTAATAGAAATAGATTGTCTTGAAGTAAAATTCTATTCGAGACGGATAAACGAGGGATAAGATTTTTTTAATTCGTAGATTATTCGCAAATCTTTGAATATGTGAGATACGAATATATAGTATATAATAATAATGTTACAACATACATTCATTTTTTTTAACTCCATTACTATACAACCTGAGCTTTCTAAAATTCCGTATCCTATGTGCTTTGACATATAATACAAGTATTAAGTATAAGTACAAAATTTCCTTAAAAATCGGTCTATCTATTTCTAAAATAAAGTCTACAATAAATACATACGTAATTTAATATTAGTTGAATTTATAAAGTTTCGCACAAAGCGAAAGACAATTACCTAGTATTCGCGAGTTTATTTACTCCAAAACAGCTGTTCTAATAGAAATGAAGTAATAAAAAACAGTATTCTTGCATACTACAAACACTTAAGTGTTAAAATAACACTACGTCAAACTAAATTATTGCGAATTGTTTCCTTGAGAACCACAGGGGTTGTCAATGCCTCAGACCAATAAAAAAGTATAAACAGAGAATTGCGCATAAAAAGTGATGCAAGTAATATGAAGACGATTCAGCCATATGAAGACGGCCGCTCGGTAGTCGGCCGCGAGCGAGTGAGAGCGCGTGACGTGCTTTTGGTAAAATAATAATTGCGAAATTAAGCTATCCTGTGTCATAAACTGTTGCAAAAACAATTCATGTTTTCGAAAAAAGTCTTCTGGGATAACTTTTCACAAGTAACTGATTTTCTGTATAATTTAAACAAAATCGCAAAAATATTTAACATAATTCTCCGAACACGAATTCTTGACAACTTATTTTTTTTAAATCTTATTATTGTATTTTAGTTTTCGAGTATATTAGGTATATTATTAAACGTCAAAACCGTGATTTCGAACTAGAATCAATATTTGACACTCCCAAAAGAAAGTATAAATTACGTTATCAAATTCATGCACGTAAAATCAAAACACTTAATCAGAAGATTAAAGGCCTTAAAAAGAAAAACGCGTCAAATTAGTTATAATTATTCTAATATATGTAAGTTTTGTGTGTACCTATTGTTAAATTATTAATTATTTTTATTTAAGAATAAATGACTCATTAAACTAATTTACCTTTCATTTTATGTAACCAAGGCAAATAAAAAACTATACTACCTATAATAAAACATTTCATCGAAGTATATCTCTCGCACTTGGGAGTCGTAAGCACAACGCTTGCAACATTATTCTGTAGCACACATGCGCAAATTTACGCTATCTTACACAGAGTTACGCACACAAAGCCAAAACTTTGCATCACTTATTTCGTTGCGTTTGTTTACAACGGCTCCGTCTATACTTTTTTATTGGTCTGAGGTCAATGCATTGAAATCCATACTAATATTATAAATGTGAAAGTGTGTTTGTTTGTTTGTCCTTCTTTCACGTCAAAACGGAATGACGGAATGCCATGATTTTTTGAATGGAGATAGTTGGAGGGCTGGAGAGTGACAAAGGCTTTTTACTTCTACTTTTTACCGCGGGAGATTATCTAATTCCCACGGGAAAACACGTTATAATACAATCCAAAAAAATATTTATGATCAGAATTACTTAAAACCTGGTATTAATGCTCTTCAAAAAAATTAAATAAATACGTGTTTTAGCATTTTTCGAAATTCATCATATAAGGGGGTAAAATAGGGGATGAAAGTTTGTATAACACTACCTTTTTAGAGTTTTTTTTTGTAGTTTTAGAGCTCGCGTAGCCAGTGTGTATGTTTATATGTCTTGCTAGTACATACATGTTACTAGCGACCCTAGATTTCTATCAGTGCCGTATGTGTTACTTCAGGTCATAGTCTATCTATGTACTCATTCAAATCTGCCCAGCCGTGAATGTATACAGTCCGACAGTCTGACAAGATATAAGCTCAAAAAAAACAAAATCTATACAGCCATTATACGAGCATCAAACATGTGACCATCGACACTGAAATTAGTTCATAACCACTGCGCGTGCTTGTCATACGGTAATAGAGCGCTTACTCGTCACTATCACCGTATATAGAGTATAGAAATCGCTGTTACTATGCTATTAGTGAGTAGCGGACGCGAGTGGTAAAAAATACACCGACCGCTACACTCTACCATTATCGTAACTGACTCTATATTAATCATGCTTATCTCCACAGTAGTAAGTGGGTACGATAGGTCATGTATAACTTGTTATTTATCTCTATTAATATATAATTTTCTTTTATAACTGTATACCTATTACCTAATTATATGTATACCTATTATATTATAGTTTTAAAATGTATATATAATGTATAATTTAGAGTAATATACATAAAGAAATTGGTTAACATTATTTTAGTAATTAAATTTGTGAATGTACTCTAGTTCATAAGCCTTATTCAATAAATAAAAAAAATAAAAAAAAACTGGCTTATAATACAGCATATCTTAAGCCTCGCTTCCGGTCCACATCAAAAATTGTTCTAATTTTTGGAAAGCGGAAAAAGAAATTTCATCATTCAAATGTCACTTGAAAGATACATTGCTAGGTAAAAATATAATGTACATGATTTAACTAATATCAGTCACTTCTCCCAATTAATTGATAGCGTATTTATAGGGCTCATAGCTGAATTTTATGAGAATTAGTTAATATTATCAACAGAAGATATTAGCAACTAACAGAGGTCTCGTAGCTAACAACGCTTAAGGCTGTAGGTTAATTTCCGTGAACTTAAATTGGTATGGTCGAGACAAATATATAGGTATTTTTTTGTCCATGCACTATACAAAAATTGTGTCGCTTCAAACATAAAATAATAATTATTATTATTCAATCTTTTGAACATACCACCGCTGAGCACAGGCCAGACTATAGACCGCCACAGCGGCCACACTGACTATGAAGGCAAAAAATATTATAAAACATATAAATGTACCTATCAGTGATCCATGGTTGCTTTGCTCAAGCACCTGTTATCAAAACTCCTTAAAACATATAACGTTACTATCCCATGGGAATCTTTAAAATTCCCATGGGATAGTAACGTTATATGTTACCGGTATAAAAAGCAGCCTATATCTCTTTCCGAACTATAAACATTGCAGTTTCAGGGCTGATCCACACAGCCGTGCCGATCACAGTCCGTTGTCGGTCCAATATTGGTCTAGTAAAGTACTCAAGGCACTCATTGTTTCTTATATAAAATACTAGGGGCTCGCACTCGCTTCGCTCGGGTTCGCCTGTAGGAAGACAAAAACAAACCTATCCCACGGTAACCGTACATTTTTCCCGGATAAAAAGTCTATGTGTTATTCCAGACTGTAATCTATCTCTGTGCCAAATTTCATCCAGATCCGTTCAGCCGTTCTGGCGTGAAAGAGTAACAAACATACATCCATACTCACAAACTTTCCCATTTATAATAACTATTAGTATAGACTATACCAGACCAATATCGGACCGAGAACGAATTGTGATGTGCATTGTCTGTCTGTCTGTTATCAGTCCTTAGAAGGACATCAATATTACGGTAAAGTTACAATATGTTATGCAAATTGATTTAATCCAAAGTTTATTTTATGTACTACATACCATAAAGTCATCTGTTTATTGAAAATATATGCATAGAAAATTGCATTAGTGCAATGATACGAAATTTAGGTCACTCAAATAAAACTGGTTATGCTTCTAACATTTCTAGATATGGAGTTATGAATGAGAAAAATCATTTATATACTATAGTATATGATAGATGGTTTATATAAAATTATAAATCAAAGGTCTTTCTGAGATTTTAAAACACCTTTTTAAATCGAGAAATTTATTTTCGCAATTTGTTTGATATTGAATTTCAAACAGCAATTTACAATTTGTTATCCCTCTCTCTAATCGATTCGGAGGAGATTAATAAGGAGCAATATAACGTCTGTTTTATCGTTGTAAAATACATTACTACTATACCTAAATATCCAAGTTATTTTAATTAAAACAAGGAATATGTCATAAAAAATTCCTAAACTTCGTGCAATTACTATCTATTGTCCATTATATTTTTAAGTAGAAAAGATAAAAAACAAGAATTATTACATTTCTCTCCCTCTCTATCTCTCTGCCTACTCTCCAAAAGCTTCTATACAAACGAAAAGTTCTTTATTTTCACAATAAATTTAGAAGACAAATAGAAACTTTTAAAAGGTAGAAAAAGGCAAACCAACGCACTAAACATTTTACTACAAGTCACTGGTCAAACCACTTTCTTATATATCTAGTATTTTCTAACACAAAATTAAATAAAACGCAACACGATCACTATAATCAAAATTTCTAATCAGGTAAATGCAAATTAAACAATTTTCAGTAACATAATTTAAATAAACATTAGTTTCTTTTACTATATGTTTTGTATATATTATAAGATTACTAGATTAATGGAAAAATGTGTTTATTTTGCAAAACAATGAAATTAATTTTGCTATCGGCTTCATCTCGAGTTTGAGTTCATATTGAGTCTGCTCAAACTCAAATAAAATATACTTTATTAAAATAGAGTTTTACAAAGACTACTTAATTCAAATTTAATTAATGTGCTTATTGACGACACGTTTGGCTCAGTTTGTAGTGACCCTACTTGCTGTGCCAGCGGTCGTGGGTTCGAGTCCCGCTGGGGGCATTTATTTGTGTGTTGAGCATGAATGTTTGTACTCCAGTCATGGGTGTTTATATTTATAATATGTATGTATTTAAAGTTGTGTAAGTATCAACTGTCTGGTGTCCATAACACAAGCCTCGTAGCTTACCATGGAACTAGATGATGCTGAGTGTTAATATCCCAACATATTTATTATTTATTTATTGTTACTTACTTTATAAGTAAAACTCGTACTTTTTAGTAAACAGTAATCATCGTATTCATTTATGAAAAAGTATAACTTGTAACAGTTTATATTTTTATTTTAGGGATCTAGTTTTAAAGGTAAAGGGTATATATAGTCACCTCTATACCACTTCTGACTGTGCGCTTTTCTAGAAAACCGTAAGTCTGGTGTGTAACGAAACAACGTCTATTTTACGCTTGATAGATTTTTAATCTTCGGAAATTGAGCATAAATTCCTTAGCTTTCTTTATTATTTGTAATTTTGGATACATAAGAAATTGTTGTCCTTATTACACCCGGACGGTTGCATGCTTTGCTAATTTTAGCTTTGTTTTGTATTATTACATTTATTCAAATTAAATAATGTGTTATCATCACAACCTTTTATATCATAGATCACGTGTCAAATGTCACGCTTCGAGCATCAAACATCGTAACAAATAAAAACACACAAACCTAACATTCGTATTTATATTAGGTATTTATTATTAAAATAATGACATGTACATATTTTTGTATGGCATAGGATTATACGCTACAGTTCGCTCATTCGATTCCCGTACGAGGCTATTAAATCATTAAAAACAGGAGTTTATTTCAATCTAGCCAAAAAAGATATATTTCATTCATCCATATAAAAATTGGGATAATTTATTAAAATATGGCAAGTGTATAATTTTTGTTGAGCTCTATTTAGACATGCGCCTGACCTCGTTTGGACAGAGGGCCGTTAATTCTGCAGAGTACCATTCAGGGACGAGTTATGATTGAATTAAATAGGAGGTCTAAAATAGAAGTGTTTTGATAGTTCAAACAAAGCCACTAACCAACTCATGGTCTCGTGTACAAATATACTACTATCGTTTGTGGTCGAATGTCAAACAACCGTATCAAAAATTCAAATTCAAAATTCAAAATATTTTATTCAGCATTAAATTATTACAATTCTTTACTGAACGTCATGAGTCTACTATGTACCAGTTCGGAAAGAAGAAGCCTCAGACCTGAGAAGAACTGGCGGAAGAAACTCAGCGGGACCAATATCTTTTCTTAAAGTATAATCTTGTTTATTATCTATGTATAAGTATATACTGTACAACTTTAAACGTGATCAAAATATTTGAGTGTACGTACGATCCTTATATTATACCTAACTAAAAAAAAATTGTGCACACAGCACCTTTATAATTATAAAAGTTTCGTTTCCGTGCTCTAATATTAAATATGTACCTAGTAGGAATAAAATTGGGTACAGTTTTAAAACTATAAAAAAAGTTATTAAGTTTTGTGACTCGTCAAAACGAATAAAATGAACCTAAAGTGGAAGATTTTACTAGAAACTAAGGGAATTTAAATTAAGGAGTTTCACCATCCACCTTCTGGTTCGAACGTCAGATCAGCTTGACGGTGTTCAAATTGCTTTAATATCGTCATAAGAATTTTACATAGCTACTTAAAAAAAAACACATAATACTTTCTTAGATTTACGCGAATATTTGACATTTTAAATAGAACTATCTTTTCGGATTTTTCGCGGAATTCTTTAGATTTTTGGTTCCCGACATTTCGAATGCTTTAAAGCAATCATGGTCACAGGAGAGTCCTTTTCCATCAAAATGAATCCGCGAAACGATAGTTTTATTTAAAATTCACATAGATACGACAATTAGAAGTAGGTAAAATCAAATGCCAAGGTTGGATTACGTGTTTAGGTACAAAGGCAAAGCAAATAAAAGCATGTTGAAAAAAGGCCAGGACAATCTGCAATGTTGACGAATGAATATTTCTGATATTTACGTTTCCTCACCAAAAGTTACTCGTGAAAATTTTAATAATTATTACTTAGAACAGTACTAGGTATTTATTATTACAATTATTTACATTTTAAATCCTAAAAAATATTCAATATTTATTATTCCGTGTTTCACTGGTGTTTCTCGTGTTTCATATGTACCTATGTGTTTATTATCAATTTAAATCAATTCATTAAAATAATAAAGGCGCTGTTGCAGTGTTTATTTCCGACATTTTGGCGTTGTTTGAGGTTTTTAAAAGTTTAATTAAAAGTAGGTATAGTACATGAAATTGTAGCTCTCATACCATTATAAAATAAGGAGCGTAAAAATAGTATTTTAACTAAACTAAAATAGTAGGTTACTTTATTTATAATCTATACTAATATTATAAATGCGAAGGTTTGTGAGAATGTATGGATGTATGGATGTCTGGAATATATTTATCTTTCACGCAAAAACTACTACATAAATGGATTTTAATGAAACTTTACAATAATACGGCTCATACATAAGAAAAAAACGTTGGTTACCCCGGAAAAATATACGGTTCTCGTGGGAGAAATTTGTTTTTCTCTTTCTCTAGGCGAATCCGAGCGAAGCGAGGATGAGCTGTTAGTTTTAAAATAATACAACTCGAGTAGTTTCTGTCTCATATTCTATGAGAAAACTAGGCTTATTGAATAAATAACACATAAAATTATAATAAAATCAATAAAAATGGAAGTTTATAACATACTATATTTTCAATTTATGTCATAAAACAGACATAAGATTGTGTTCACTTCACAATCTATTTTAACTGGTTTTTAACTTTTACGACTTTATTTATATTTTATATATTGTCACTGTATATTTTTAATATGAAAACTTATTTAAGTGTTTATTTATTATAGTATACCATGTAAGAAGTATAGGTACATTCTATTATAAATTTGTGATGTCAGATTTAGGAAATGAAAAAATATGTTAAGAAGAGTCAAGAGGCAATTTAAGACATCCGCAATCTTTAAGCATTTGTCAAAAAATAGTATTGTAGACATACAACAAATGTAATTGAAAACCACCGAGTGACTTCTAATCATACATCCAAATATACATCTAATCATAATCTTCGAGATATACACTTGAAATACGACTATAAAAAATAAATAAATCGTAGGCCGTCTGTCTGTCAAGACCCTCTTACTTAGAAACGCATGGAGGTATCAAATTGAAATTAATATAAAATACATACTCAGGGCCGTAATCCCTCCCAAAAACCTAAACAAAAATCACACCAATCTGTTGCCGTAAAAAAGACGATAAGCCAACAAAGACCAGATTAGTAAGAATTATTTATATGAATATAAAATACAAGTACCTATCTATATTTATATTTATTTATGCGTCTGTTATTCAAATTATATCCGCCGAACTGGAACAGTTAGAATGTTTTAAATAACGAATAACGTACATATGTACATACATTCTAATTTTTTTTTCTTTACTGTCATTAAAAGTTTTGGGTTCTATTGCGGCAATAAAGACCCACAATTATAGTTTTTTTCTCAAATATCTTCCATGTACAGACAACAGCGATCAGTTACAAAACTATACATAATATAATAAAATTGTAACAACGCCGAATCTGTACATTAAATATTTTTTGGAAAATCTTATTGAAATAGATATTATTATCGATACAAAAGCCGAACCTGGTTTTTAGAATTTTTGTCTGTCTGTTACCGCATCACAGAAAAACCACTGAAGGGATTTTGATGAAATTTGGTTTGGTGATAGCTGGTTATCCGGGTCAACATAAAGGATACTTTTTATCGCGGGAAAATATCTCATTTCTGAGAAAAAAATACAAAAACTGCATTGTAAGAGTATACTAATATGTAAAACCTAAGAATTTTGTTTTTGGTCATCTGAACGCCGGCAATGCTAGTCTATACATATAATAAAATTGTAGCTAAGCCGAATCTGTACATTAGATATCTTTTGGAAAATCTTATTGAAATAAACTTTATTATCGATGCAGAGGCCGAATGTATAGTTTTTAGAATTCTTGTTTGTCTGTCTGTCTGTCTGTTACCGCATCACAGAAAAACCAATAGAGGGATTTCGATGAAATTTGGTATGGTGATACCTGGTTATCCGGGTCAACATACAGGATACTTTTTACCGTGGGAATATATCTCATTTCTGAGAAAAAAATACAAAAACTGCAATGTAAGAGTATGCTAATATGTAAAACCAAAGAATTTAGTTTTTAGTCATCTGAGCGCGGGTGGAGCCGCGGGCAATGCTAGTTTATTATATGATTATGATATGATGATTTTAAATTTGCTAACTTATTAATATATTATACCTGCTGTTTTACGAAATGGCACAAAACAGGCAAACTTGAAGTAATAAATAACGTCATGGCTGTATGAAAAATAATCTGCGATAATTTTTATTGGTAAAAGATGGAGATAAAAGATATTTAACAGACAGGCCACAGTGCATTAGATTTTAAGATGCACTTAAAATTGTTATGTACCAATGTATGTAAATTTATGAATTTTGTTTGTTTTATTCTTACAGCAATTTAATTAATAAACGTAAATTATATAAAAAAAAGCGTGTGTGTGTACTTATGTACGCACGTAAGAAGTTATTCTTCTTTGACGTAACAGAACAAAAATAGTTAAAGATTTCATCCCGTATGTCAAAACTCTCTGCTTGTTAAAGGAATGCAGCTAACTTCATCATGTCGCTTTTTGGCTATCGGTGGGCGCGCGCATCGTGAAAATTTTACTCTCATAATTTTTTCCAAACGTGCCAAAAGAATTATAACTTCAAAAACATATTATAATTATACATATAGTTACTAGTATAGTATTATGTGATCTGTGGTACAAGTAATAAAATCATTAGTTTAGTGTTTGGATTAAAAATAGAACTTGCTTTAGCTCTACCCAGAGCTAAATGTGAAAGAAATTCTAAATGAACCTAGTTATACCTACATAAATAATTTAACTCTAATTGTAAATACATATAGACTGGATCATATGCAAATTTATTATTTAAATACAACATCAAATTATAAAATAATAATAATAAGTATTCTTTTCAAATAGTCTAATAAACGTTGATATACTCGTATTTAGATTTTTGAAAAAAATATAGAAACTCACATAACAAAGAATTGAATTAGATATTTGCAATATTTAATACACTCTTAGATTTACGCCAATATTTGACATTTTAAATAAAAAAATTGTGCCAGTTTTTACTTTTTTAAATCACTATGTTATTTTGTGGGTAGGCACTGTCTGTAACAACTATATAATGACGTTTGAGACGTCGAATACCTTAGCCTCTCTATTTGATCATGATTATTACTGTAAAGCATTGGAAACGTCACGTCAGGAACCAAAAATCAATATAAATCCGCCCAAAAATCCGATGACATAAGTTTTATTTAAAATTCTCAAATTTGATTTACTCAAAACAGCTGATTTTCAATTGACCCGGCAAAATATTGTAAAAATTTGTATCTGAAATTGCATCATTAAGATATTTGGCAAATTACGCGATATTTATAAAAAATAAGCAAAATGTGCAAAATCATATACAATATTGCAAATAGCCGGTCTAGAAATAAATATGTATATAAAATTGCAGGCAGTCGTAAAATCTTTTATCAACACAATAGAGTGTCGGTCTGTACGCGTGGGCCTGTATCGTCCAGAATTATCTTAGCGAGGTTAACGCCCTCTTTATGTTCGCACTACTAGTTTACTGCGTTTTTTATTTATATTGTGTGTGTCTTATAAAGCATTTTTAACCGACTTAAAAAAAAAGAGGAGGTTCTTAATTCGTCGGGGACTTTTTTTTATGTATGTTCCTCGATTACTCGACGATGGCTGGACCGATTTGTAAAATTCTTTTTTTGTTTGAAAGGGTATAGTTTCTAGTTGGTCCCATAGTCACCAAGTCACGATCTGATGATGGGATCCCAGGGAAATCGAAGGCAACTCTCAAATTTTATAGGCACTTATTACGTTTTTCATATATTTCCTAAAGCTGTTCAAGTATTTGCGTCTGATAACCATCATCTCTTGTGGTTGAGCTAATGATGGAAGGTACAACTCCTCAACAGTTAGGAGTTAAAAGAAAATTCTTTCAATATTTTACGTAATTATAGACCGATAGTTAAATTCTTTCAGACTCTTATTAACCGACTTCAAAAAGGAGGAGGTTCTCAATTCGACTGTTTTTTTTTTCTTTTTATGTTTGTTACCTCAGAACTCCGTCATTTATTAACCGATTTGGACAATTTTTGAGTTGTTTGAAAGTGTATACTTCCAGATTGGTCCCATTTAAATTTCAAAAAAAATACCACCCCTAAGGGTAGAAAAATAGCTAATGATGGATTTAACCTACTTCTAATTGTTATATTGACTTGAAACTTTGCAAGTGTTTCTATTTCCGTTGATAGTAGTGGTTCGGTATTGTTGACCTGATCTGATGGTAAGGCCAGAAGGTGGATAGGTAGAACTCTTCAACGGCTAATAGTAGATACTTTGAGTTTGGGCTTATTTTGTTTAATTTGACAAGCCTAATACCTTAAAATTCTTACTTTGCTACTACTGTCTACACTAAAAAGGGAAAAATAAAAACTTTTTAACAAAAAAATAAAAACCGACTTCAAACAAAAGCACTAAAAAGTAAAAAATAACTGATTGGTAGTTTTCATTTACTATACATACCTAATTAAATATTTTCGAAGTCGGTGTGCTTTGGCTAAGTAATTAAAGCCTACCTATTAAATACATACCTAAGCAAATATTTTTGAAATCGGTGCCAGCCCATACAAAGCAAAGTACACCGACTTCGAAAATATTTAATTAGGTATGTATAGTAAATGAAAACTACCAATCAGTTATTTTTTACTTTTTAGTGCTTATGTTTGAAGTCGGTTTGTATTATTTCTATATTTTTTATCTTGATCTCACTTTTAGAATAAAATCAAGAATGTTCGTACCGCATTTGTCTCCAAATTAACCTTATGTAGGGAGTAGTAGCCCAGCGGTAATAAGCTCGTTTAGGTAACTAAGTGAAGAGGGTTATGCGTAGTGAGGTGTGAACCTGCATGTCTGAGAAAACCTAATAGCTTTCGAGAGACATGTGGAGTCCGCCAACATGCACTTGGCTAGCTTGGTAGACTATGGCCTGATCCCCCTCGTATTGAAGGGAGGCCCGTGCCCAGCAGTGGGACTTTATAAAGGGTAGAATACATATATATACATTCTAGTACTAGTTATTTATAAGTAGCCTATTACAGTCTATTGAAAACTTTTATCATTCAAGGGCAAATTAATAATTGTAGCATAACCAGGCGCTCATCACACGCGGAGACGAGATTTAAATAGCAGGGACTAAAGATACGGATAAATAATACCTACAAAGTAAATGAATATCTTTCTGTTGGTATAGAGGTCGTGGATTTAATACCATAAGTTAATATATAAGCTAGCGACGTAGGTACTCTCGATTCATTACGGTGCGTATCCAGGTGTCTTTGTATAATAGTACCTGGGCGCAGTGGCTTAGCTATGCCAATGCAACTAATGAAATCAGATGGGGTCGCTGACTCAAGAGGTCTCCAGAGGACCACAAATGATTATTTTATTTCAAAACATTTTTTCGTTAAAATTAAAAAATCACAATAAAAAAGTGTTTTAATCGCATACCTGTTATTTTATAATAGGCAGAGGGGCACTTCCATTTTTTGCATTGGCAGTCCACATTCGTTCCGTCGGAGTTTTTTGGAGAAGATATAAAAATTGCGTTTTTTCGGAAAAACACAAGACTTAAAAAGCAAAACCTTACCTAAATGCAAAATTTGATTCTAATCGTTAAAACCGTTTCCAAGATATACAAAATAAAATTATAGATATAATGTACATTTAAAAATAGCTCATATAATATTATGTAAAGGCAGCGTCATGCACTATTTATTATGTGTTCTTTATTATGCATTTCTCCAGGTATAGTCTATCTGTGCACGAATTTTTATTCAAATCCGTCTAACCGTTTCAGAGTGAAGAAGTAACAAACATACATACAAAAACTTTCGCATTTATAATATAGCAGTGCAAAGACATTCGTTTGTCTATTTCAGTGTGATTTCTCGAACAACTGAACTGGATCTATACCTAGTATCTTTTACTAAATACATAACTATATTATATTCTAATGTTTATTTATGTATATCTATGCATACCTATAATAAAATTCTAAATAAGTCGAATCTGTACATTAAATATTTTTTGGAAAATCTTATTGAAATAGACATTATTATCGATCATCGATCGATCGATCGATCGAGTCCGAATCTAGTTTTTATAATTTTTTGTCTGTCTGTCTGTTTGTCTGTCTGTTACCGCATCACTAGAAAACCACTAGACAGATTTTGATGAAATTTGGTATGATAATAGCTGGTACTTGTTACCGCGGGAAAATATCTCATTTCTGAAAAAAATACAAAAACTGCATTTCAAGAGTATACTAATATGTAAAACCTAAGAATTTGGTTTTTGGTCATCTGAACGCGGGCGGAGCCTGTGGCTCCGCCCGCGTTTAGTGCGGCAATGCTAGTTGTATATATGCCACATGAGTTAGAGGCGCTGGCAAACGCTAGTATTTTATATTGTTTTTTTGGCCTAATAAATAAGTAGGATCCAGAATACTAGTTTATCTTCCTCATAGAAAATAAAAATGTAAGAAAATAAATATTTATGTCACATATTTCCAAAGAATGTAATGCGAAGAAAAATAATTTTCATACAAAAAATGTGGCCAAGGTCGCATTAAAGTAACATAACCGTTTCATAACGTTTTGTCGGAAGTACTCGTAGCAGTTCATTAATCACACTTAAGCAATTTGTTTTACTCAAACGCGATAAGCTTTTACTGGAGTCAGTGGTATAAATAAATAGTTTTTTTATAAACAAGAAAACTTAACTTTTTTAGGATTCCTAGCCTAGAATAAAAAACGGAACCCTTATAATTACGTCATGACCATCCGTCCGTTTTTTCATATGTAATAGTCTTAGAAATATCAAATACTATCAAATACTATGGAAATACAATTATATTTTGGCAGTCGATAAAATTAATATTGTAAAAACTTACGTTTGCAAAAACATAACAAACATAATATTTCATACTACGGAACCCTTAGTCTACGAGTCGGTCTTGCACTTGCCCAATTTTTTATATACTCTACAAATTTACAAAAATGTTTCGATATCAAAACTTTTTCGAGGAATTTCAAACAAACCCCTGTATCGTCCAATAAGCGTGCCTCTCACTTTATTGGGATATGGCACATACAAAGTGGGACCTTATTAGATTGAGTTACTAATTAATTAAATTACCCATGATTCAATTTAGAATATTCACTATCAATTAAAAAGGTCCCAAGTGAATACTTATACAATCACACTTTAACCCCATTACAACTTTATATGTACATTGTACATGCATATGTATATACAGATAACGATGTTCTTGTTTGTACTTATTAATACTCGTACATAAATGGAATAATGTAAATTTTGATAATGTTTTAAATATTCATACATACTACGCCGACACCCTCTTAACTAATGTAAATAAATGGATAAGTAAATAGTGAATTAAGTTTTGGATATGTTCCCTGGAACATACTAATTAAACGTTATAATTTACTATTAACCTTACACTACTTTTCGTGAAAAAAATATATTAAAGTTTGAGTTTCTTTCAATGTCGACCCACTACTTGAATCATTTACAGTTTTACATACAGCAGTAGGTATATCGCTATATACCAGCCTAATTCCAATACTGCTAGACTACTGGATGCCCTGGGGTGTAAAGAATAGCACACTAAATAGCACAAACTCACGCACAACGGGCAAAATATATCTTTTTCGTGCACAGATTTTTCCGAACTTCGGCAAAGTGCGGAAAAAGCCGTGCAAGAAGAAGAAGAAGAAGAAAGAAAAACTAACCCAATTAAAAATTCACCGCACACAGAAGTGTGCGAGAGAGAATAGAAATTGAAACTTCAAACTTAAAAGATTGAAGGAAGAAAAAAATTGTAGATTTTAGTAGATGCTAAACGAAAATTTTATTATAACGTTGCATATTTAATATATCAGTCCCACGACGCTAAGCAACAAGTGATTCCACAGTAGCAGCAAACAGCAAACAAGTAGCGCATTAACATTCATGAGAGTTTAACGTTGATACGCGCGGACGTGCGACCAGTGGGCCGTAACTTGGCTATTATAATTTATGGCGAAACTTATATTTGTATAAAATTATAATCTATTTATACAACAAAATAATTGTCCAACACGTGTTAACTAGACTTTTTTTTGTGCACTTCCTACCAGATAAATTCTTTCATACAAATTGCAAGGTACCTTAAGAACATTAAACTTTACTGCTTACGCGTTAACCATATCTTTTAGTGAATCTATAGAAATTAAAATATCCCATACAAATTTCAAAATTCATATCAAATTCCACATACTTGTCTGTGTATTAAATAAAAATGCTGACCACGTGTTCAGTTTCTCTGTGGAGACGTTAAATGAATTATGGTGGTCCTGTTTAAAAATTCAAGTTTTTACAAAGCAATTAACAGTGCATTATCAACTACCATTCGTTTCACATTATGGCATACGATTAATCAAACTAGTATATCCTATAGTATAACTATTCGACCATAATCGTTATTGAAAATTTGAGGAAAACTAATATTTTTCCTTCTATATATAAAAAAAAAAACTGTTTCCAATTTTTTTATTATTGTTTACACAAAGCTCGTCAATAGCTACTAAACAAAAAAAAAATGAAAATCCGATGACAAACAGAGGAGATAAAGGTACTGAACTGTTTTAACTTCGCCTATTTATCTATACTAATATTATAAAGAGGTAAAGTTTGTGAGATTGTGAATTTGTGACGTTGTAGAGGGATCTACTGAACCGTTTTAGATGAAATTTGGTAAGAAGATAATTTGAGACCCAGGGAAGGACATAGGATACTTTTTATGAAAGTTTGTGTGGGATGAAAGTTTGTATGAGGCATCAAGCTAGGGACGAACCCGACCGAAGCGAGGGTGAGTCGCTAGTATATAGATAACTTTAAGCATCAGCCCCATAGTTTAATGGTAATTTGTAATTATAAGATATTTATGTTTGCATGAATTTAATACAGTTTACGAAAAATGGTCACGCATGAACTACCACCCGTTAAAATTATTCAAAAATCCTGCTTTATATTCAGTTCGACTGAGCAGTTCCATCACTGTATCAGTGAACACACCGCAAAAGCTATGCAAGCAAGTGGTCAATCATAATTATAAAAGCTATTTAAGTTGCGGTCGCATTACGCTATCAATTACCTTTTACACTACGCTAGCGTTTTCCTGCGGCTCCGCCCGCACAGTACATTAATCACCAACATATCATATACTAAAACCTTCTCCGAAACACGCTGCATCTTATGGTATGAGTATTATTCCGATCGCTTCAGTAGTTATCGCAGTATAACCGAACAAAAAAATCGGCTCACCATTTAGATGTAGAACAAGGAAACCATATTATGAAGGGATAGTTTCAGGCGAAAACCTCAGCTATGATATATAATACTACTGTATTTATCTCGTGGATACAGATTATGGAGACCGCAGATTATGAAGTCCTGAGTTAAGGTTCCAAGATTTTCTTAAGATGTACTCAGTAACAGTGTACAACACACTCGTGTTTCCGAGATCACTGAAAGCTCAGTCCTACGCCTCATTTCTCTTCGATCTTGTCGATCGGTCGTTAGTCGGTTTACCAGAATTAACAGTAAAAAAATTTAAGAGTGCACTTGTGTATGTGCACACACTTGTGCACTTTAGTATCTCCTGCACAAAAGGGTTTGTATATTAACACGCTTTTATTTGGGTTTATTAGTATTTAATTAAATAACTGAATTTACCAGTCGATTTTAACTTACGAGTACTTTTGCCGTTTATCTACCTACTTTTTATGTATTCATTTTCGTGATACTCCGCTTAACATTATTCTGATAATAACTTGTTTTGTTTAAATGAAATGCATATACACATTTCATTCATATTAAAATTATTTACTAGAATTATATTCGTTTAAATGGTTAGCATGGAATAGATAAATTATATATTTTAAATATATATATATAGGTATGATGAGTCTTTGTGGGTTGTAATATAACGTGTTAACCCGCGAAAATGAGATAATCTCTGGCGGTAAAAAGTAGCCTATGTCACTTTCCAGCCCTCCAACTATCGCCACACAAAAAATCACGCCAATCACTTTATTTCAATGTGAAAGAAGGACAAACAAACAAAAACACTTTCACATTTATAAAATTCAATAAAATAAAGTTAAAATAAAAAGGTATGTAGATACTCTACTGACATAAAATACATCCATACTGTGTTTGTGAGCCAACTATAAATTTTAACGCATTTTTAAACAATGTGACATCAGTCATATATTTTATTCAATATGTAAAAAACGAAAATAACAAGCATAACCCGTAACTGAATCAGCCGCTTTAATTATATAAGGAATGCGGTCATAATTACCATGAAAACAAACAAATGCGAACACGATAAGAAATATATTTTTGTTCCGATAAAATCAGAAATATTAAAAAAAACATATGGGCGCATTTACATAGTTATTATGTCGATATTTTCATACCTAACACTTTTTTTACCTAAGAAGAAGTTAGGTATAATTTGTAGCTATTTTTATTACATTTTTAACCGACTTCCAAAGGAGGAGGTTCTCAATATGTCGGATTTTTTTTGTTATAATGTAATAAATAAATAATATATTGTTTCAAAGGGTATACTTCCCAGGTAAAAAATAAAACTTGAAAAAAATAGAAACCGACTCCCAGGTACTAAAATGTAAAAAATAACTAAACGTGGGTTTTCATTTAGAATAGGTGCCACGACAATATTTTAAAATATGAATATCTAATAGATAAATACGTTTTTACGTATCAAATATCTATATTAGATTCGCTTTGCATGTCTTAAACTTACTTTGTCATGCACGTAATGTTTCTGAACTTTAATCACTCTTGAACATGACTTGTTTTATGCACATATGTTTGTGTGTAGGTCAATTACCTTTGGGTCGATGTAAATTTTTTTTTCAAAAAGGAGGAGGTTCTCAATTCGAAAGTTTGTATTTTTTTATATATGTTCGGGCATAACTCCGTCATATATAAACAAATTTGAAAAATCTTTTTTTGTTCGAAAGAAGTTCATTCTGAAATGGTCCCATTTAAATTTGAAAAAAAAAGTCCACCCCTAAGTGTATAAAATAGGGGATGATTGATTTTTCACCTACTGAATTTTTAAAATACTTTCTTCTTATTTTGCTACTATTATAGCTTACACTAAAAATGAAAAATAAAAACATTTTAAAAAATAAATAAAAACAGACTTCAAAAAAAACATTGAAAAGTAAAAAAAATAACAGATTGGTAGTTTTCATTTACTATAGTTACCTAATCAGATATCTTAAAGCAAACCGACTTCGAAAATATCTGATTAGGTATCTATAGCAAATGAAAACTACCACTCAGTATTTTCTTTTACTTTTTAGTTTTTTTTTTTTATTTTATTTGATTTTTTTATATCAATCAAAAAAATATCAAAAATTATATCAATAATAATGCAATACGCAAAAAATACAGATGTATTAATAAAGAATGCACTTATAGGACATTTTCATCTAAAGTTATTTCTAAAGCACACTATGACAAATACTTTTTTACCGTCGCTTTTGGGAATATCAACACGCATCGATTTTTGCGTAAAATATTTATGATATTTACGATTTATTCGCAAAATTCATCTGTATATTTATTAGCATTTGTATTAGCGTTAGTAAGTACATAACACAGCAGTAAATATTTTAAAACGAATTTGAAAATCACTTGTTAAATACACCTGTTCGTAATAATTTTAGTGATTTCCAATAACGAATTATTAATAATTCAAAACGATGTAGACCACAGCAGAAACCTTTGCACCATATGGACCCATCCATCGATCACCGATAGAATACGTAATCATTTTATTTAAATATGTAAATTTGTATTTTATTGCTCCTAAATCACTATCGATCTAGGTGTATAGAATATTAAAGGGTCTATGAGTGTTCTTAACCAGTTAGAATCTTTTATTGTTAAAACTTAAAGCAATAAGTCTACATTTTTTATATTAAACTAGTTGATCCGACAGACGTCGTTCTCTCAAAAGGTATTAGACTGTGGCAGTGCCACAAACTTACAGATTTTTATGCTTTTCCGTGAAAATTTTCCAATTTTTCTCTTCATAAGAACCTTTCTCAGACTTCTACGAATATTACACATTTAGCCATTCATATTTATTTATAAGATATACCTGACGCATAAAAGGGAAACGTCCAAAGATTTTTGTTTTTGGGCCAAGAACCTTTACAGGCGTATACAGAATAACCACCAGAGTTTCCATCACAATCGGATCAGTGGATTAAGAACGCATAGAGGACACACATATGAACATTCATTTTCATTTATATACATATATCTAACATCTACAGAAGATAGATATAAAGGTACGTCCCTTAGTGACTTTTGTATTTAAAACACTATATACAGGCAGCGCTACCTTCCGACAATCAGTTGATCTCTGAACCTGCCAGTTCTATTAGAAAATAAACTTTTATATTTTACAGTCTATTTATTAAAGAAGATATAGACTACCTATTATAATGCTGACCATATTATATATAAATTACGCATTAGACTAAGTACTGTATGGATGGATCATTGACTGTATGGAAGAGATTAATGCCCGATTTCACCAACATCACTTAAGCTACCATCTACGTATGGGATTCCTAGCTTAAAAGTTCCCCTAAACTAAATTTCATTTTAGCATCGTCAGAGCCCGTATTTCTAGTACCTATATTTAAGGGGCATTTTAACATTTAGGTGACCCCTAACTGTCGGTGAAACAGAAACTGTCCCCAAACAGCCCCTAACCATGCTTAGGGGATCTCTTGAACTTAGGTGACGTTGGTGAAATCGGCCATAAGAGATTTAGTGTGTGAAAGGTGTTTGTACTGAGAAGACGGCTGATCGAGGGAAATGGAAGAAGGAACATGTTGTTTCGACCCCACTTAATGTGGGATAAGGACGAGAAGAAGAAGAAATTACGCATTATTCAAAACATTATGTTTAAATTATAAATACCTGATTGGTAGTAAGATCCCACTGGTCAGCTACGAAGGATTTCCTGCTGTAAAGGAACACAGGCACTTGGTGGTCCTTCACTGGCGCCGGGTCGCTGTTGACGCGCACCACCGTCAAATGAGTCGTCGTTGTGCCGACTGTTGACAAGTTATAGACATAATTAATAATGCTATACACATTTTAATGGCGAATGGTATAGGATAGAATTTCAAAACTCTCGATTTCAACAATTTTTTGTTACCCGTTTAAAAAGGACAAAAATTATATATCAATAGCGACTCAATCTCGCTTCGCTCGGATTCGTCCCTAGGTACCTTTTAACAGTTAATATGGAATAGATAGTCGGTCGCTTGCTCTGTGAAAAACAAAAACAAATCTATCCAACACCGTACATTTTTCCGGGATTAAAAAAGTAACTTATGTGCTATTCCAGATTATATTCTATCTATGTGCCAAATTTCATCCAGATCCGTTCAGCCGTTCTAGCGTGATTAACAAACATCCATCCATCCAGACTTTCACATTTGTAATATTAATGGGATTTAGGTTTTTTTTATTTAAATGACACCACTCTCAATAGTAAATTCAATTAAGAGTAATCAATTAAATCTGTTTAAAATCGACGATGGATATTTAAGTATTTATTTATTTACAGGACACACATTGTTAAAACATTATAACATCATATATAAACACTTGGCAGAGTTTGTTTGTCTGTTTATTTATTTATTTATTTATTAAGCACACTTACAATACACATGTTAAACAATTCAATACAATAATTAAAGTGAAAAAAAAAGAATCAGACATGCATATCGATAACAAGTGTACATAACATTTATAATATTATGAAATTATTTAGTAATTGATAAAAAATACAAAATTAACAAAAAATTAGAAACAACATAATTTAAAATATAAAATAAAGTAAAGATAAAAACAATAATAATTTGATTTTAGATAATAAGTAATCAATAGTTTTATAAAAAATATTACATCTATATTTAAATCACAGTTTGGATAAATAATATTCTAATAGTTTGTACTTCAATTTATTGTAGGTATCATAAAAAATATCTAATTCTGGTAAGGCCTTAGATATAATATTGTATTGCGAACACATACGGACGAACGGACTACTAATCCGATTTGATCAAATATTTGCATTAAATAGCGCGTTTACTGAGGAAGGCTATAGGCATGGCTAGATCATCCTGGAAAAATGTACGGTTCCCGTGAGACGGATTTGTTTTTGTCTAGGGATGAATACGAAGAGAAGCGAGGGTATGTCGTTAGTATAATATGTTACATAACATACACGAGACAATAGAATTGAAAACTTAAGTGTTAATTAAAAATTAATTGTAACTTTCCAAAAGTTTAAAATTAGCTCTTACTAGATAAAGATTTAGTTTTATACTTTTTCACTGTTTGGACATGAGACTGACCGACATGATATTTTTTATAAATAGCCGTATCGTATTGCTATGCCATATCCAAGCATTTAAAATGATGCGTGCTAAATTCTTTGAATGTAGTCTGCAGAGTAGCTTTTTCTTAGCAGATTATGATGATTATATGTTTTGCTCTCTTAGGTATTAAATGAGAAAGCATAAAATATAGATTTATCAGGCTTCTCTATATAAAACTGATATATTAAAATATATATCATTTATATATACATATAAATATTATTTTCATATTCTGGCAACGATTTGGCCAGCGCAAGCCGGTAAAGAGGCCATTTAGCGCATCTTACTCTGAGACGGTTTGCAAATATTAATATTTAAAACTGAAAAACTTATTTAAATAAAATAAAATATAGCCTATATCCGTCAGGGATAGTGCAGCTTTCTATTAGTAAAAGAATTTTTGGAATCAGTTCAGTAGTTCCAGAGTATGTAGGGGACAAACAAACAAAGATTACCTCTTTATTATAGTATAGATTACGGCAATCCGTTATTACATAGAACATTTACAGAAAAAATACAAACGAATTGAGTATATATATAAAAACAAAAATATTATTGTATTTTCAATTTTAGTAAAAACAAGCAACTCGTACACCTAGACTATTCAAAACATGTCTTGCAAGTTGAGATGGTTAAATATAAAGATAGATCTACCTATTTGATTACGGTAGTACGAGCTCAGCATGACCTTAACTAGGTTATTCATATTTCATAGCATTAAACTAAGCATACATTCATATCAACAAGGTGTCACCAAGAGCTGATAAGTTTGATAAAAATAATATTGTGTTTATAGTGCAAAAGCTATGCCTTATTATTCCTTTAAGCTATAACGGCTAGACGGATTTGGATGAAATTTAATACACAGATAGTGCACCTGGAGTAACACACTATGTCTCTCCCATGACCATGATTGCTGTAAAGCATTCGAAACTTCGAGAACCAAAAATCAAAATAAATCGGCAAAAAAAATCCGAAAAGATAGTTTTATTTAAATATAGCGACTCACCATCGCTCCGCTCGGGTTCGTCTCTACTTACGTTTCAACGTTTAGATTTCTCAGAGATATTTTCCCGCAGTAAAAAGTCCTATATGTTGACCAGGATAAAGCGGTCACAGACAGACACACCAAAATTCAAAAAAGTACAGATTATGCCCTGTATCGATAATAATGACTATTTCAATAAAATATTCAAAAAACATTTAATATACAGATTGGACTCAGAATGTTATTATATGTATAGATGTCAAATATTTTCGTAAATCTAAGAAAGCATTACATAGGTTACTGTTAGGCACCTAGGGACGCACCCGAACGAAACAAGGGCGAGTCGCTAGTAACTTTCTTCTATTAGACTGAAATCGCTTTACAGAGCATGTTGCAACTAACATAATCACACTGAGTTATTACGACTCAATGTTAGCTTATCAGTTTGCTTTATATCTAGTTATATAATTTTTAGTAAATTAATATTTCGCCGTCGTTATATTGAGAGTCAATAACCCTATTTACAACTTTTTTAATATTATTTGTACCCAATAATTGGAAGGAATTATAGAAAATAAGCGAAAAAAACGTACGATCATATATAATTAAAATAAACACAATTAAATCCTTTAAGCAAAGCCTTTTCCTGTAAGCCAGGAGGCTAAAAAATAAAGATGAATAGGGATTGTAACCTCAACGAAAAACAATAAGTCAATAATTTCGATACGAGGAAAAAGGGATGTATGCGATTGATTTTTAAATTAAAGTAACTTTTTTTTTAAATCTGTGTATCTAAAACGTTTATCAAACTTTAAAGAATGCTACTTCCTTTAGTTTCTAACATGATTACCACTTGCCTTACGGTGAAGAAAAACATCGTGAGGAAACCTGCATGTCTGATAGAACCTAGCAAGTTTTGGAAAGACATGTGAGATCCGCAAACCCGCACTTGGCCAGCGTAGTGGACGATGGCCTGATCCCCCTCGTATTAAAGGGAGACCCGTGGCCAGCAGTGGGACGTTAAAAAGGACTGAATACATACACATACATACATACATACATACATACATACATACATACATACATACATACATACATACATCCTTTAGAATATAAATAACTTCATAATTACAAAAAAAACAACATATTTTGATGGATAGATGATAAAACCGTATTAAAATTCTCAATTGGCACAAACAATAACGTGTTAGAGAAACTAAAGTATACCTAAACAAAAATCACATTGTATAACTGATTAATGTTTATCGTGTAATTTGATACTGTATGTAGTGCAGCTTATCTAGACACGTCTGGTGTTTTATCGCTATTTGTTTTATCTTTGTTTTGGACAATTTACTTGAAATATGTTATATATTTTTGTTTAATTCATGGATTTTCATTAGACAGTCGTCACCAAGCACGATATGAAAAACTTAAGATAAGCAATGCTTTATAATGCTATAATGAAATAAGTTACTATGCAAGAATTATTACATTATTCGCTTTAAGGTTACTAGCGAGCTACCCTAGCGAGACTAGGGTCCGTTCCTAAGAGATTTTTGAAGTGCGGCGACGCGTTCCCTGAGGTCGTTGTAACTTCCCTAAGTTTTTAAATGAATCTTTTGTTATATCAACTCATTTATTTGAAAACGGAAACCTAAATCTTATATTTCGCTATTTATTTTTTATTTTATAGCAATTAAAAACTTTTAGCGATACTAATATTCTACTTTCACTACTTATGCAATTTCTACTTGATATTGAAGTGAAATTATCTACACGTTGGAATATCATTTGAATTGAAAAAAAATATGTTTGTTTTTGAACATAACAGTTTTTTAATTAAATAATGTACATACTTTTAAATGAACAGATCATCAAGAAAGCCTAATATAATATTTATAAAAAATCAAGTTACAAGGCTAGATATGTATGTTTCGGCTTATCTCAATTGATAATTGATATGCTGTTGCTATGTTAATTAAAATGTAGGTAAATCGTATAATTTGTGTCTTGGAGTTGTTTGGTAACTAAGTGGAACTAAAATACATGACGACACGTTTGTAGTGACCCTACTTGCTGTGCCAGCGGTCGCGCGTTCGAATCCCGCTAGGGGCATTCATTTGTGTGATGTTTGTACTCCAATCATAAGTGCTCATATTTATAATATGTATGTATTTAAAGTTATATATGTATAGTGTGTCAACTATCTGGTACCCATAACACAAGCCTCGTAGCTTACCATGGAACTAGATAATGATGTGTGTTAATGTCCCAACATATTTATTATTATTTATATACATTAAGGGCCGGCTGATATCGACTAGTTATACCTATGTTTCCCGTGGAATATGATCATGATTGCTAAAAGTCCTTACGGATCACGAGTTAAATATAATTAAAAAACATTTTTTTTATTACTAAAGCAGAACTCGCAAAAAATGATGATATCAGTCGCGGCAGAGCGCCTTGACGACCGCTAAACAATCTAAACACCTTAATTTCTGGTTCAAGTGCTAACTGTATACTACTTGTTTAGTTTTAGACTAGCATTGCCCGCGGCTACGCTCGCGTTCAGATGACCAAAAACCAAATTCTTAAGTTTTACATATTAGTATACTCTTTGCAGTGCATTGCAGTTTTTTTTAATTTTTTCTCAGAAATTAGATATTTTCCTGCGGTAAAAAGTATCCTATATGTTGACCCGGATAACCATCTATCACCATACCAAATTTCATCAAAATCTCTCGAGTGCTTTTTCTGTGATGCGGTAACAGACAGACAGACAGACAGACAGACAGACAGACAGACAAAAATTCTAAAAACTATAGATTCGGCCTTTGTATCAATAATAATGTTTATTTCAATAAGATTTTCCAAAAAATATTTAATGTACAGATTCCGCTTAGTTATTATTTTATTAAATGTATAGATATATGACCTGTGATTATTATAAGCTAGCTAAGACAGTTCTCTTACGTTGCATGGTGTTTTATGTTTGGATAAAGTAATTAGAGCTGTTACGGTTAAATTAGTAGGCACTGGAACAGAAAATTCCCCTTGATCGTACTATATTTATAATTTTTTTAACAATACTAGCGGCTCACCCTCAATTCGCTCGCTTCGCAAAAAAAAAGAAACAAATCCCGAGCTGTACATTTTTCCAGAATGAAAAGTAGCCTATATGCTATTCCAAACTATATTCTATATCTGTGCAAAATTTCATCCAGATCCGTTCAGCCGTTCTGGCATGATTGAATAACAAACATCCGAACATCTAAACTTTCACATTTTTTAGGACGCGGAAACGGCAATTTTTACCAAAAAAATATTAGGTACCCGAAAATTTCTATTTACCGATGATTATAAAAGTTTAAATTGCATATAAAAAAGAGTGTAACATTTTTAATTTAAAACCAATATTAATTTAAAATGGTTTTAAATTAAAATCAACCTAATGACTTTACAAGTGTCACATGATCTCAAAATTTCACAACATTACAAATTGACATTATTTTACAAAGGATAATTGGAAATTAACAAACAAAAGGTTTCTTCTTTTAAATTATTAAGAAAAACGTTCATGGATATAATTACTAAATATTAATTAGATTTTTAACACCTACTCGTAAAACTACCTACTTGCTATATACATATATTATAGCTCAAAAACAATACCTACGATCACTACAAAAGAGCAATGTATTTTAGTACGTATATACAAAGGAGGGTAAAATTCTTCATCAACTCATTTAAATTTGCTTTTGGTGGTTCTTTAAGAAACATACGTATTCCTGTAAATCAATAGAGTCAAAGATTATTTCGTATTATTGCCAATTGAATCCTACTAATATTATAAATGCGAAAGTTTGCGAGGATGTCTGAATGTCTGGATGCATAGATGTATGGATGTTTGTTAGTCATTCACGCAAAAACTACTGAATGGATTTTAACGAAACTTTACAATAATATAGCTCATACATCAGGATAACACATAGGCTACTTTTTTACCCCGAAAAAAATTACGGTTCCCATGGAATCATTGGTTTCTGTTTTTTTTTATAGAGGCGAACCAGAGCGAAGCGAGGGTGAACCGCTAGGCGTGTTTAATAGTTATTTTAATTTAGATATAGTGTTTATAAACTTATCGCCTTGTGTTATGTTAGTATTTATTTATACAATAGTTCAACTAAGGTCAAATGTATGCGTTTACAGGTTAATAAAGATACTAACATTTCCAAGAAACAACATTGTTGCTAAAAATTGTAGGAATTTAAACTTTAAATATAATTTAAATATGTAAAATGAGAAAACAATTTATATTGTTAATTATCTCAAGTTACAATATTTTTCTTTGGAGTTCGATATACATGTATCACCATTCACTACTCCTGCTGATGAGTTCTAGACATCGTGACATAGAGCAATACCTGTACATAATAATGTACATTGTACAATGTACATATGTACATAATATTTATATATGACTAGCACTAGCCTTCTGCACTGGATATAACAGATTCAATTCCGGTTCGCGATGAATATTTAACTATACGTATATTATTGCCCGTTTTAGTAAGAAAAAGTATGAGACATATTTCAATATTATTAGAAAACAGAGAAAATAGTGAAAAATACCTTGTTCTGTCTAAAAAGAACGTAAACACAACAAATGTCACCCAATTGGAATATTTCTTTAAAAATTTCAAAAAAATATACAAAAAAAAAATGGTTCAAACATCTGGTATGGTACGAAATACGAATAAGCACAATTTTATTTGACTCCAACGCGGCGCAAATGGATCTCTCTCGAATGTCGACTTAAGTTTATATTTGGTGTAATAACTGTTTACGCCATTTATCATAGCGATAAAACCGTCACATTATAACGTTGTAATGTAATTATTATTGTAACGTAAGTATATATATTTTGTGTTTTTTTAAGCATGAAATGAAAATAATTTGCTTAAGAAACAATGGCAAGATGGTGTTGAATATATATAATTTAGAATTTAGATAATTTGTTAAATTTACGTTTTCTTTTAATACTTTGACCGTACCTACTTTTAAAGCATAGGTACTTTGTTCATATTAACTAGTGTCGCCCATATGTCGAAATTCGACTATAATCATCATTGAAAATTTGATAAAAACATATATATATATATATATATATATATATATATATATATATATATTGCATTGCCCGTGGCTCCGCCCGCGTTCAGATGACCAAAAACCAAATTCTTAGGTTTTACATATTAGTATACTCTTATTACGCAGTTTTTGTATTTTTTCCTTAGAAATGAGATATTTTCCAGCGGTAAAAAGTATCCTATATGTTGACCCGGATAAGCAGGTATTACCATACCAAATTTCTTCAAAATTCCTCCAGTGATTTTTCTGTGATGCGGTCACAGACAGACAGACACACAAAAATTCTTAAAACTATAGGTTCGGCCTCTGTTAGCGATAATAATGTGTATTTCAACAAAATTTTCCAAAAAATATTTAAAGCACAGATACTGCTTCATTAAATTTTAATGTATCTATAGATGTAACTAATTTATAAAGCCAATAAGATTGTTTTGTCATAATTTAAAAACGGGCGGGGCCGCGGGTAATTTAGTAGTAATTCTAATAAAATCATAGAAAGGTCGAATTTGTACATTCAATTTTTTGGAATTAAAACTACGTATTTTAAAGACACATGGCGACATCTATTGACAAATATCTAAATAATACAAAAAAATAATTTCATTAAAATAATTTTATTAATGAATAAAATAGTGCTATTGATATACTTTTTCAAGATTAGCTATTTTTAATAGTTTTTCACATATTTAGTAAGTTAACTTGCTAAAATCTATATAGTATCATAGTTTTTTATTCTAACCAGTTTTTGTATTTTTTCTCAGAAATGAGATATTTTTCTGCGGTAAAAAGTATCCTATATGTTGACCCGGATAATCAGCTATGATCATACCAAATTTCATCAAAATCCGTCCAGTAGTTTTTCTGTGATGCGGTAACAGACAGACAGACAGACAAAAATTCTAAAAACTATAGATTCGGCCTCTGTATCGATAATAATGTCTATTTCAATAATATTTTCTAAAAAATATTTAATGTACAGATTTGACTTAGTTAGAATTTTATTATATGTATAGATTATATAATATATCTACCTAGCATGAACGAATAGTGGTTTATTCGTTCATGCTACCTAGATATAAAAAAATACTGTTTCCATTGATTACAAAATGTTTTTATTGATTACACCAAAGCTCGTCAAAGCTACTAAAAAAAATAAAAAAATAAAGAAAATCGGTTTACAAACAGATAACTTTTGTCAGGAGGAGAAAGTATACTGGGAACTGTCTGTCTGTTTGCTATTTATATACAATATAGTTGTTAAAAGGCCAAAGATTTAATATAATGAAAAATACTAAATGAAATTCTAAAGCTTTTTTTCTCAATTAAACATACACTACACCAGAATTACTAACATTAGGTTATTTTTACCGACACTGACCAATAAAATATGTAGATTATAGGTACATTAACATCTCACGTGAATTATTTCATAGCAATATTGGTCTCTTAGTTAAAGATTTTGTGCCAAGTTCGCAAACAAGAAGCAACAAACAAATAATGCTCTTTGGTATTTATAATATCGCGTTTTATTTATAGAACAGATATTTTTATATGATAGGCATATGCCTATCATATAAAATAACTGTTTTTTCATCTTCCTATCTGTAAACTCTGACTCTACGTCTCCGACTTTCAAAAAGGAGGAGGTTCTATGTTCGTATGTACGTATTTTTTGGACATATGATGAGATTACGATTTTAGTTATTAGGGCATGTATACAACACACGTCCTGTAGATGTCGATCTTTTCGATACAAGCGAACCACAAGCACTCTGTAAGGTATGCAACCGCGTAATTATGCGTTTTTGTAATATTACATGTGCGTCGAAAACGCGTGAAATAGGCGTTTGCATGCCACAATTTCAAGAACAGATGAAAAGGTACACTGGTTGCGGTAGTATTACGTCTAATGCGCGTTTTTCAAGTGTTATACACTATACATATATACCTACGTGGACTGCACGTTAAAAGTCGACTACATGCTTATTATGCAATATGCATGGCTCCTAAGCATAGAATGCTTCATATCGACGTCGTAAAGGATGTGAATATTGAATATTAAATATTAATTTAAAACATATGAATAAGAATAATGTATTAGTATTACCTATACAATTTTGTATTAAGAAACATTATCAATTCGATATCTGTAAAAAATGTAGAGTTAAGTTTTTCGTACTTATGTATCAAAAATTGCGAATAGAAATTCTAATTCGGGCAAACTATATCTGTTTACAGACTTCTTGTGTCCCATTGCAAGTTTAGAAAAGTAACTTCTACAATTGATTTGACTTTTTAATACACAAAATATAGACCTTTGTGATCACGGGGCTTATCTTTACATATAATAAAATTGTAAATGTGTCAAATCTGTACATTAAATATTTTTTGGAAAATTTTACTAAAGTAGTCATTATTCTCGAAACAGAGGCCAAATCTATAGTAGTTTTTAGATTTTTTGTCTGTCTGCCCGTAACGTATCACGAGAAAACCACTGGAAAGATTTTAATGAAATTTGGTTTGGTCGATGATAGCTGATTATCCGTGTAAACATACCTATAGGATACTTTTTATTGCGGGAAAATATCTCATCTCTGAGTAATCTGTACTAACCCTTAAAACGAATCTAGGGACGAACCCAAGCGGAGCGAGGGGGAGTCGCTAGTAAAACTTATATATTATTTTCATGTGTACTTTAATTTTCTATTACTTATTTCCGATGTATCTTTTCTAAGTTTTTATTTTATTTATATTTACTTACAGCAAGCATAGTTTTGAAATCAAAATACTTTTCATGTAGGGGCTCTTTAGGAGAAAAACAAAAAGCTTTGTTCAGTAATATCAAACAAAAGTTCAAAGAAAATAAACTAGTCAATTAACAAACAATGGTAATTACACCTGATTCGTTAATTAAGGTAAATTAGTCTCTCTTAATTACAATCTTAATATAGATACATACGTCAAAATCTTGTAACAAAAAATAATTTAATGTTTTTTAGATGTTATGTTATCAAAGAATACTTAAAAATGTACAAAATTAGATGTTTTAGCACTTAAGCAATATTTTTTTAGATTTACACGATTATTTGACATTTTAAAATAAACTAACTTTTCGAATCTTTACGCGTTTTTTTTTTCAGGTTTTTTTTCAGCTATCATGGTCACTGGAGAAACGTAAGGTTTTAGCCAAACCAACGTATCAAAACAAAATCCGCAAAAAAATCGAAAAGATAGTCTTATATTTCAAAATGTTTTAATTGATATAGGTAGTATCAATTCATTCCATTTGCATTGTATGACGTTAGCTAAACATATTTTCAAATTCAAATCGAGATTTGATCTGACCAGAACTAACCTGTTAAAGTGCACATTCTTCGGCTGTTTATATCTTGCATCACTTGCCTCATGAGTCCGCTTAACGCCTTCGCGTCTCCTGACATCGACTGTTTGGACAGCCATTCTGTTTCTAACTCCATTGACAACTGACAACAAAATAATATCATTTTATACTAAGAACTATAGTATAACTACTTAATTGTGACGTCTTTGTTTATTGTAGGTCCAGATTATACAATAAATCCCACATATATCAAAAAGTGTTCAGAGATTCAGTGTTCAGCGTGAATATCTCTTTTTAAACCCATCAATTCTCAATCTCTACCGAGTTTTCTCCATTCTACATGATATTGGCGAAGTAAATTGTGTCCGAATGACACGTCTATAAGCCAAAGAACATTCACAGAATATAACTAGCGTCTTACCCTTGCTTTGTTTGATTGCTTTGCTATGTACCTAATGGCTAATTCCCTATGTGGAGAAGTTTCTCGACGTCATAGTCTAACTGAGTACTTTTAATGCAAATCCATTCAGCCGTTTTTAGCGTGACGGAGTAACAAACATACACACACGTACAAACTTTCGCACTAATAATTGTAGTATTACGATTGCACTAATATTATTATGGACGCGTAATAAGTAGTGAGTACAATCATTCTATTAGCATCGATTATGATTAAATATAAAAAATGAAATCGAGTTTATAGACTTTCCTCTTTATTATGAATATTAATGTTTTTCAGCGGCTCCTATCGAGTATTTTATTTAAGTATAATTGCGCCGTTTCTAAGATGAAGCGTGATCTTCGATAGCCTATGAGTTTTCTCAAAAACTAAGCTAGAAATTCCAAATAGGATCGGGAAGAAATAGACTGGCTTGATTTTTGCATAACGATAGTTTGTGAGTTAGTGTGACATCCATACTTAATATTATTATAAATGTGAAAGTGTGTTTGTTTGTTTGTTTGTCTTTCTTTCGCGTCGAAACGGAGTGTCGGATTGGCGTGACTTTTTGCGTGAAGATAGTTGGAGGGCTGGAGAGTGACAAAGGCTACTTTTTACCGCGGGCTATTATCTAATTCCCACGGGAATACACATTATAATACAATCCAAAAAAATATTTATGATCGGAATTACTTGAAACTTGGTATTAATGTTCTTCAATAAAATTAAATAAATACGTGTTTTAGCATTTTTCAAAATTCATCCTATAAGGGGGTAAAATAGGGGATGAAAGTTTGTATGAAACTAAACTACCTTTTTTATTTTTGTAGTTTTACTAGTAGAACTTTTTTTGTCATCGTAATTATTGTTTTCTGCTAGTAAACAATAATTATGATGACAATAAAATCACGTATTTTTTTAACCTTTCGCTCAGAGGGATTGAAATCGGCAATTTATTGAAATACTGACGATATTTAAAGCAGACATTACAATTTAATTTACATGTACAAAATAATAATTTATGTTACTTTGTGATAGTTTATATAAAATATAATTTAGCATTTAATGTTACTTACTAGATATTCACTAAGTTTCTTTACTAACGGCTCTAAATGTACAGTTCTAGCCCAATCGTCACACACAAAGCACAAATTGAAATAATATGCATTCCTTGCATATTTCTTGTTATCTATTTTCACAGGGAACCCTAAGATCTTTAATCCCAGGATTGTCCTGCAAAATGAAATAAATATGATAATTTCATCAATAAACAGTGCCTAATTTTATTGTTTTTTTGTTATATTTTAAAAATATAATTGTTTAAATTACATGTAATAAATTCTTTATGCTGAACATGTTAATATATCTATTGCTTTTTAATTACGTTCAAACTTGTACTCAATTGAAATTATCTATACATAATAAAAATATATTTAAAATAAATATTTACAGTTATTCTTATTTCATCATTTTGATCAACATAATTATTATACTTAATCTAAGAATAATATAAAATATCTCATAACATTAAATTCTTATTAATTTAAATTTAATTTATTCATAATTTGCTATTAAAATGTAATATTATAGAATTACATTTTTGTAATCTATACATATAATAAAATCGTAACTAAGCCGAATCTGTACATAGAATACACACACTAACAACAACAAACACAACATTTTTTGGAAAATTTTATTGAAATAGACTTTATTATCGATACAGAGGCTGAATCTATAGTTTTTAGAATTTTTGTCTGTCTGTCTTTCTATCTGTCTGTCTGTCTGTCTGTTTGTTACCGCATCACGGAAAAACTATTGGAGGGATTTTGATGAAATTTGATATGATGATAGCTGGTTATCCGGGTCAACACATAGGATACTTTTACTGCGGAAAAATATCTCATTTCTGAGAAAAAAAACAAAAACTGCAATTTAAGAGTATACTAATATATAAAACCTAAGAATTAGGTTTTTCTCATTTGAACGCGGGTAGAGCCGCGGGCAATTATAGTATTATAATATAATCAGATTTCACTTATTTAGATAATATTTTTTAGATTATATCAATAAAATAATGTGAAATTTCAAAACACTGATGAATCTTCAGTTTATAGAGAAGAACTTGGATAAAGTGAGTACCTATTAAATTTTTTCACTGTCTTATTTTGAAATAACTTCAAATTTAATATACTTTAATGTTCCATATCTTACAGTAAGAATAAATATATTTTTAGTTTATTGTATTCTTATTTTATTTATATACATATAACATACCATAAAATGAAAACATGAAGAAATCTGAGCTAAATAGAGAGCGCTAATAGCCAACTGATTTATGATTACATTATGCAAATAATAACAATAACAAAAAATATATTTATGTATTTTCAAATAGTATAATTTAAAATAATGTTCAAATTAAAATGATGTTAATATATTCTTTATAGTAGAAACAATAAAAACTATAACTTACACTGTCAATGTACACCTCTGCAATTGTACTTTAGGAATGATATAATGACTGACAGTATCAAATGTGTCTTTAGATATATAATTTTCGGGCACTTGATAGTTGATTCTAGGTCCAGCAGTTGGATGAAATTCACACAGAAAAATGCAACGAATAGGTCCTTCCTGTCCACATCCCTCGTAAAATTTTGAGTTTCCATCCATCATGAATAGTTTAACTTCAACACATTCACAATATTGATATCTACATTCATTAGTCTTTAACAATAAAAACCCACTTAGTCGTTAATTCAAATTCTTTTAAAACTTGTTATTGTAACATTTCGTAAGTTAAGATACGAAATGAAATTCCAACAAGTGCACTTCTACCGCAAACGCTTGTAAAAACAGACTGACGTTTTATTGTTGTTGACACTTCCACAGTCCAAGTTCCACTTGTCACATAGAGTATATTGACTTGTCAGACTCAAAAGTCATGAATGGACTCATTATTATTCCAGTGCTGCCATATTTTATTTTTTGATTTATGTGAAAATATCCACAGGAGTATCCATACTAAAATTATAAATGAGAAGGTGTGTTTGTGTGTTTATTTGTTTGTCCTTCTTTCAAACTTTCAAAATAGAATGACGGATTGGCGTCATTATTTATGTGGAAGGAGTTGGAGGCCTGGGGAGGAAAATAAGCTACTTTTTCGGGGAGATCGTCTCATTTCTACGGGATAACACGTTATAATACAACCCAAAAAATATTTATGATCAGAATCATTTGAAACTTTGTATTAATGCTCTTCAATTCAATTAATTAAATACGTATTTTAACATTCTTCGAAATTAATCTCATAAGAGGGTATGAAAACTTAAAAAAAATGTTGTTATTTTTTACATTATAGTGCATGGAAGTCGTTTTTTTTTAAGTTTTTATTTTTCCATTTTCAGTGTAGACGTAATAAGCAGGTAATTTGTAAAAAGAAAGTTTTTTAATAACATATTCGATTATAAAATTTATTTTAAAAAATAGGTAATTTATTGCTGATTTAAAAAAAACCCCTCGACCGATTTCGATAAAATTTATATGGGACTACCTGGGAAGTGGTATACTTCCCAGGTGGTCTTTGAAACAAAAAATAAAGAAATCGTTAAGGCGTCTTCGAGTAATCGGTGAACAATGAACACACATAAAAAAAGATTCCGACGAATTGAGAACCTCCTCTATTTTGGAAGTCGGCAAAAAATAAGGCATGAAAGTTTGTATGAAACCTACCTTTTTAGTTTTTTTTTGTAGTTTTAGCGCGAGCCAAGCCGCGAGTTCTGCTTGTATAGACATGAAAGTATCAATTTCTAATTAGACAAAAACAGATTAATATATACAAATCAATGAATTTCAATTTGAGATATCCAAAGTATGTTTTCCTTCCACAATAGAATAAAGATTAATTTAAAAAATTGATAGGTACTAAAACTTTTTTTTCAAATAATTTGTATAACCTAAGAAAAAAGAACTTATGGACATCTTGAACTTGGCCATTCAATTAAAAATTAGAATAAAACTTGCAATACCAAATGAAATCTGTCATTTGTCAGTTATCTACTCATCACATTAATAAACAAAAACAATATTTCAAAGATAAAAAAATGTTTAGTGATAACAGGAAACATTATTAATTTTTATATAAACACAAAGTACTATGGATATTTATACATTTAGAGTACTTATTGGTGTAACAGGAAGTGTAGCTACAATAAAATTACCTGTACTAATCAAATCTTTATTGGACTCGAACTTATCCAATCAAAAGATAATTTTTGAGGTTAGCTTTACTAATTAGTTATTACTTCAAAACTAAATCCTTATATTTCTAAATATAAACTATTCTAACTTATATTGATTTTTCAAATGATGATATAAAATGACATACAAAATAAATTTTAAATAATAAGCAATTTCTATTTTTAGATATCCACAATATGCACAGAGCATTCAAAACATTTTTTTCGAAAAGACGAATTATCGCCAAAAATTTCTTTGTACGATGATGCATCTGAATGGGATAGTTGGAAAAATAGGGGTGACCCTGTAATACATATTGACCTTGGAAAATGGGCAGACTTGATGGTGATAGCCCCTTTAGATGCCAATACTTTAGCTAAAATATCACAGGTATAACAGTCTTATTAGAAAATGTCTTATCTTATTAGTTAACAAAAAAACACCACTAAGATGTACTTCTATGTAAGCACAGTTAGGGAATGCAATCTTGAGACGAGAGTGCTAAGTCGAGATTTCAAGGGATCAGAAATTCGATCTCGGCGAGATCTCAGCATTTTCGGGATCTCAAATGGATTTCGAAAAGTATTGTTTTAATTAGATAACTGAAACATGATAAAATCTGCTTAGTAGTTGGGATTATGATGCAAGTAAGATACAACATGAATTATTGTAAAGTGTCTTTATTTTTTCAATTTTTTACTAATATTGTATTAATGAACACAAAAATTTAGATCCGTAAAATCTCTTATAAAGAAAGTGCTTATTTTAACAAAGTTAACGATAGTGAAAACAAAATGGATGGGAGTCAATAACCTAAGTAATTTCCCCTATAAATCACGGAAAATTAAATAATTTCACAGAACACTATTATTATTTTTTTTTAATATTAGACTATATACTCTGCACATTCTAGACAATATTTATTACCTTTCACAATTATTTTCACATTCATTTATTGCTTGAAATAGGGTATTATAGATTTTGTACTTAAACTCAACATTATTTTTTATATATTTTTTACATCAGCACAATTTCCCAACGATTTGTCTTTTACATATATGACGTAGTATAGTGTAAACAATAATACATATAAAAGTGTTGGTCTAGTGCTCTCATATGATGGGCAATGGGCCAAACATATGTACCTAAATCTAAGCGGTATTTGCCGAGCGCGATTTGCGATGATATAATCTGTGCTCAATATTATTGATTATTTAATAGATTAAATATAATAATTACAGCTTTCTTCCATCAGTGTGTGGGTGGCACTGCCAGTGTAGGTAAAGTAGGTGCACGAGTGATGTGCTTTTGTACTCATGTAGCTGCAGCTCTCTGGTAGTTAAGGTATAACAGGTATTACAAAGAAAAAAGATCACAAAAGGTGACTTACAGTGACCATATCCTAGACCAGTGATGGCAAAGTACGGCTCGCGGGCCTACTCCGGCCCGCCGAGGGTCCATCGACATGGATAGTATATGGCCCGCTATAATTACGTTTTGACGGTCGAGAAGTATAAAGTAGATTCTACATAAGACCGATTGTTCAATCATCGAATAACTGAACAAATAAAACTGACTGATAAAAGAACAAATAAAATTCTTGCATTTTCAATGGCCAGATAGCTAGCGAATAGTTATCTGTGAATTTTTAGTTGCCAACTTCACTGTAATATTGTGAAAGTGTGAAATGTATTCTATTCAATAATAGACACTCTCCTCTTCCTTCCTTTAAGCCCTTGCTTTCATATAATTTAAATAAAGCAAACTGGATAGAGTATGCTTACTCTGTTGATAACATGTTGGACTCTCTTCCTGAGTCTATTAGTGATGAGAATGTAATTGAAATGTAATGTATGTTATTTTAATATGTCAGTTAGTTTAACTGTCAGTTAGATTAACAGTAAGTTAGATTAAGGGCTAGTTAGTTTAACTGTTAGTTAGTTTAACTGTTAGTTAGTTTAACTGTCGGTTAGCATAACTGTCATTTAGTTTAAGTATCGGTTAGCTTAACTGTTAATTTACCTCTTAGTTATATTAACTGTTAGTTTGATAAACTGCTAGTTAGTTTATCAAAGTAACTACTAGTTTATCATACTAATACGGGGTGCAAGGCGTGGTGAAATGAGAGGCGCGGGCGGCGGAGCGAGTGAACTCAGTCGCCACTTGCCACTCGCCAGCTGTCACTGATCGAGCCGCACGTTTTACGCTAATTTTGTTTTCTATACATATAATAAAATTGTAACTAAGCCGAATCTGTACATTAAATATTTTTTGGAAAATCTTATTGAAATAGTCTTTATTATCGATACAGAGGCCGAATCTATAGTTTTTAGAATTTTTGTCTGTGTGTCTCTCTGTCTGTCTGTTACCGCTTCACAGAAAAACTGCTGGAGGGATTTTGATGAAATTTGGTATAGTGGTAGCTAGTTATCCGGTTCAACATATAGGATACTTTTTACCGCGGAAAAATAAAATAAACTAAGAGTGATAATGAACAACCAAGTGCCTGCACGCACTCGAATATCTTCCGCTCACTTACTCTAGTCAGTACTATATCACTTATTCTTTTCTATTCCGCTCGCCCAACATCATGAATACTTGGAAATATTCGGGATAGTTTGCGTATGCAGTAAGCTAAGCAGTTTGACACTTTCCTTCGCCAGTCAGCGCCGACGGCGACTCGCTCGCGCGCAGATAACACGCGTCATGTGTCGCTGACTACTGACGCTCGATCTCGTCAATCTCGGCCGCGATCTCGTCATTTTATGCTTCGAGATTGATCTCGAAAATTGAGACGAGATCTCGGATGATCGGGATCTCGCGAAATCGAGATTGCATTCCCTACGCACTGTACTTAATTCACTAATAATACTTATTACGAAAACTTGAATAATTTGTTTATTAATTTAATTCTAATAAGACTAATCATTTTACTAATAAAAATGATTATAAATAGCTCAAAAAATATTTATATTATTTTTAGGGTATTTGTGACAATTTATTAACTTGTACAGTCCGAGCCTGGGATTTGTCAAAACCACTATTATTCTGTCCTGCAATGAACACAAGAATGTGGAACCATCCTATAACACCTAAACAGATAGGTATTTTGAAAGAGTGGGGTTATGAAGAAATTCCACCTATATGTAAGACTTTGATGTGTGGTGATACCGGTGTAGGGGCTATGGCTGAAGTTGACTCCATAATAAAAAGAATTAAAGAAATTGCTGAAAAGAAATATACTGACAAGATAGATAATACAAAGACAGTTAAATAAGATTTATAAAAATGTTTATTAAAAATTAATGAAAGCAATTTCTATATAGCAAATTTTATTTACTTGTGTTAAAAAAGACTGGAAATATTAAGAAATGATAGACATTTTATATTTTTAAAGATTGTTATAAATAAAAGTCAATAATAAATGTAAATGTATGTTTATTGCATCACTGAATACTGTATCTAAAGCTAGCGTACATGCAACCAACGAAATTAACTCATGTACACTACACATACAAAACTATACAGATGAAACACTCCCTAGTAAAATTGAATTTTATAAAAGCAATTATTTGTTATAGATGTTTGTCCGAACCACAAGCAGTTTGCTTGATGGAATTTTCTCCAATATATGGAAAAGCAGAAGCTTAAACATTAATTTTCCTATTTCTAAGCTTAAAAATGGTAAACTTTTTTTAATTTACTCCCTTTAGGGGAAGAATTTTCATGTCTCCTCACATATAAGGATTTTTTTAGTAACTTAAACTGCATTGTCAGCCAGTTGTTATTAGAGATTTATTAAGTAGATGAAAAATGGTGTAATTATAATGAAAATAAATTTGCACTTTTTAAAATTTAATACTGTGAATTTTAGACAATGTAAAAATAACTGATTTCAGACAGATTCTTAATGGAGTTCAATATTTCTCTGCTCAACATCTATATCAAAAAATTGCTTAAAATAATAATAACATTAAAATTCTTTATAAGAATCATTAAAATTATGAATATCAAAGGTTACATTGGACATACAATTTAAAAATGATCTCCCCCTAACACTATTGTTTCAAACGAACCCTGTAGCTAGAACTGTGTGGAAACCAACAATCTAATAACACACCAAATGTTTAAATTTAAAAGTGCAGAAAGCACCTTAATCGGAGATAATAGTATTTGATATCTGACATAAATATAACATATTACACGAGATGTTATAAAAATACACTGAACAAAATAGATAGGTATATATGTCCTTGATCAATTTAATAATACATATTATATATATATATATATATATATATATATATATATATATATATATATATATATATATATATATATATATATATATATATAAATATTACATATAATAATACATATGATTGGGAAAGATGTTAAATAATCAGAGATATGTGGAGGAAATTTGAGGCATTGTTTGTGCCAAATCAAGGAAGTATCACTTAACCATTACAAGCAAAGTTCTGTAAAAGAGACAAAATCCTACTGTGCCCTAATCAATGGCCATACTTGAAAAATATAGAAAAATATTATTAAAAAACCTGCTGCATGCAATACATACATATTTATATGTAATAGATAATTATTTAATAGCCTAGATATCAAATACCATGTTCTCACTTTTAAAACCACAATGCTTAATAATAAAAATAATATATTATATCAATTACATTACAAGATTCAATGTGTTAAACTGATTCAGAACAACTATATTTAACATAAAATCTCAATCTCAAGCATCTTGAGTGTAGGAAATGATGAAAATACAATATTTACAGTTTTTTTATATATATGTATATAAAAAAATCATTCAAAATTATTTACAAATGAACAAAAACGAACTAAACGAATCAGATCGTATTGATAAATTAATTACAATAAAATAATATAAAATTTAATAAGACAGATCTATGAACTTATAAGCTATGGAATTTGTCATGTTGTGTGTGGAATAATTAGTACTACATAATATGAAGACAGAAGAAGTGAAGCAATATGTATATGAAGGGTACAAGCAAAGAACTGGGAATGTTATAATATTGGTCTTTTTTTGTACTGGTAATAAATCTATGTATCATAGACCATACCACTACCATAGAGTACTTGCATTCCCAACCACAGATTTTTACAAATACATAACGGCTGTCGCTAAAAATACGTTTTTATCTATGCCCAAAGCGAAAGTAACTGGGAATATCCATGACGTTCCAGTAAAGGTTTGTCCAAAAATGTACATAGTAAAAAGCTACTGCATACTTTGATCTCAATGAAAATATTATAATTTTTAAACTTTAAAAAGCTTTTTCATTTCATATTATATTAATTAGGACATTCCCTGTTCTTTGCCTGTACCCTTCATACAAACTGGTACATTTTGATCAATATCTGGTTATTATTTTAAAACTCAGGCTAAAAAGATAAAACAGACAAAGTAAATACAACATTTGACTGTAATATTATACTTATTTGTATAGATAACGGTTCTATACAGTGTTCAATAACCGCCATCTGGAGTTTGGCTTCATTTTATATCATCATTCTAATAATACATACTTAGATTTACGCGAATATTTGACAAAAATGTCCAAAATAAAATAAAACTATCTTTTCGAGTTTTTTCGCTTTTGATTTTTGATTCCCGACGTTTCAGATGCTTTACAGCAAACATAGTCGCGGGAGTCTCTTCCGATTCCGAAAAGATAACTTTTATTAAAAATATTCTCATTCTTTTAGTCTGAGCTAATATTAATAATTTAAACTCATATAATTATGACGGTTTAATTTCGAATACAACCAGACATTGTCAAAACCAAGCCGAATAATATAAATTACAAAATGACGCAAATCGTTTCTAATTATCACAATTAATTAAATCTTATTTAATTTATTAAATGCATTACATATATTTATAGCCAATGACCAAATAGCCAACTTAATTATAATAATGCAATACATAGATAAATGCAAATAATTAGATGTTTGAACTTTATCGGTATAAAATAAATAATATATCTATAAGGAATCCTTACTGTTAGTAGCCTATAGTAATACGATTATAAACGTGTAAAAATTACATGGATCATACAAAAAATCCATTTTATATCAATAATTTGGTTTACCGAAGTTGTGGTGCCTCGTTTTAGTTCGGTTATCCGAACTCACCATTACATACGGTTAACCGAATAATTGTATCGGACAACCGAATTATCGAGATTATTTCGGTTAGTCGAATAAACACCGAATCATTGATACAAAATGCAGAAAGTCGTTAAAAATTGTGCGTATATATTAAAAGGCCATTTTTTCATCTAGCGGTTCTACTTGTTCGTGTCTATCCCGTGCGCAAGCGAGACGGTTTTGTGCCCTTTTTGTAAAAAATGTAAGCGTTTGTAAACAAATAAAAATACCTTTTGTATATTTTAGCAAAATATTAAGTGGAATGAATCGCGGGCGTATCAAACGTGTAATATTGTTTTATCAAAATAGCTCGACGGCAGTTCGGTAAATACATCACAGTATCGACAATACCTCAATATAAAAAAACAAGTCTATTAATGTTTATTTGTCTTTTGACTATTTAAAGCTAATTTATCACTTAATCGCGCAAATAATGTAATTATTACTATTTATATTTCGATTAAGTCATCCATTAGCAATATAAGTTCGAGCGCTGTAATAAAAAGGCATATCTCGAAACGTTTCAAATTCACTGTATATTACGAGTTATACCAATATTATTTTAATTACGAATTAAACGACAGTTTCGTTCTGTTTATCGAACATAGCTCTAGTGTATTTGGATATCACTTCATACGTAGACTTTATGAGTTCGCAGCGTTCCTCCACCTCGTAGTCAGATGGCGCCACTTTGTACGTGGATTTCTTTTTAGGAATCTCAGTGGGAAAATCAATATTGTCTTCAATATTGTATACGGATATTGGTTTCTTGTGTACCATTTCTAGATCCTTGCGTTTCTTTTTGGTGAAGAATCCGCATTTCGCGTTGATTGATAGCACGGCGTTTTGTACTGAAAAATCCAGCGGTTCGCTGGATTCTTCATATCATACGTCTAACTCTTCCAGCCCTTTGGACAGTCTGTGGGAGTTAATCCTGCGTCTGTGAGATCGTCGGACGGCGTCTGCACGACGGTAGGGCTCGCTTCGGAGTCCATGCAGTATGTCCTCTAGAGCACCGTTGTACACTTCGTCTTGGTGAAGGAGTTTCTTTTCTACGGCCTGCGATTTCGTTTTTAATTCGTTGATTACAGCCTCCTGGTTTATTGAAAACAAAATTACATTTTAATTATTTGATATTGTGAATTACGTATATTAAAATTTGCTTGCGTTAGCGTATTTTATAAAGATTCATATTGTTTTCTACGATAAAAGATATAAAATAAAAATCATGGGAAACCTAATAGCAATTATCGTTAAAATTTACCATTTATTATACTGTGGTTATAGTTGAATATACGGTAAGGAATGTTTCTACATACAAGTATAATTATAATCTACTGGACTAGTGAGAAAAATGAAAAAGGTCTAGTAAGAAGAGAAAACTAATTTATAAATAGTAATAAGTAATACTTTCTTATATTTACGCGAATATTTGACACAGTAATAAAACTATTTTTATGAATCTCTTTGAGTTTTATTTTTTTATTTCTAGTTTTGTATGCTTAACAGTAAACATGGTCACACATGAGAGACTTGTTTGACGTCACAATTTTATGGTCATTTAAGATAGTGTCTAATTATACAATAACTTGAAAAAAAAGAGAGACGTAATACTTATAATTTTAAAAAAAATTAATTAGGTTTGCTATAGTTAAGAATTAATATAACGAAAAATCCGTAAAAAATAGTTTTACTACAATTATACTAATAAGTTTTATATATACACTTGAACAACATAATAACAATAAAGCATATCTAAGAAATAAAGAGTTGAGCAAATAAAAAAAACTGCTTATGAAAATGCACGCATTCTACATTACATCAAGAGCTTATTAAGCTTTTAGTACTGTCAGCAAAAAATAATTGACAATTTTAATTCAATTTTATAAGCAATCTGATTAAAACACATGCCCTGTTAGTTCCATGCAATGTGCAGCGTAGGGAAAAAACATACATATATTATACATAATACGCATAAAAAGGACGTCAAAGGCTTAAAAATATTATGTTATTTGAAAAATAAATGTCACATTTTGTATAATAACGCCCTTAATTATTAATTTATTCGCCTCATTTCTTATAAATAATATTATCTCAAAACGTCACTTTATACTAACAGAATGTTTAACAACCGGCCGCCTGCGGGATATAAAATTAAAATACATAATAATAAATGTAGCTGTTATAAATAAATATAAAAAAAAAACAAAAAAAAATATCATAAAATAATGTCGAAAATACTTTAAAAAATAATGAATGAATTAATGTTATAGCATTTCTTAATGTTGTCAGTCTTAAGTACAAAATGAACTACGATTACTCTAAGTAATTCAAAAAAAAAACCGTAGGCATACATATATTATCTAATATTTATTTATTTAAAATACGCACCTTTGCAGGGGCATGCTTTAATAAATTCTTTAATCTAAGTTCCAATACAGACAAGTATATTTTATTTTTCTTTATAGCAGTTGGCGTGCAAAAGTTTCTATCTATATGAATAAGATAATTTTATGTAATTAGAAAATACTTTTAAGTGTTTTTACACTAACAAAAAATCTTTCCTTTTTATAATATTGGTATAGATATACATTGTAGTGTATGTTCTTTTGGAGAATCGAAAAGTGCTCATTTTTAATTATAAATTACAAAATTGATGATAAAATTATATACTTCTTTGCATTTATTTTGTATTTAAACCAAAAACCAAACTGGCCAAATTTTGTAGATAAAAGGGTTGAGTCAATCAGTCATACTCGCACTTGGCATACTTTTAATAAAATAATAACTTGAATATCTACTAAATAAATATACATATTATTATAATCTTTATTAGATGACGGGAGGGAGTTTATTTTTTCGTGGGATGTGCTTCGTTAACATACTTTAAAACCTTCCAAGTGTTTTTAAATTCGTGTCATGCGCGATGCCAATTGTTTTTTAATAACCTTTGTTAGTAACTAGAGCTTTGAATCCGATTATTAATGTTTATTAAATTGGTGTTTAAATGTACTTTATAATACGAAAATAAAAATAAATTTATTATTATTATTTTTAATAATATGTTTACATAAATACATATTTTATATCAATATTAAAACTGTATTGTTAAATTAAAATTCAAAGTTAGAAAATAAAATTTAATATTAAACACCAATAAAATAAAACAATTTGTTAAATCCTCATTAAACCCCATGTTATGTTAGTACACACAATAAGTGCCGTAATCGTTAAATTTTCATTGATCATGTTAGGACTAAAACAATGGACCAAACCGGACTGAACCGGTCATGAGTTAGTAAACACACAAAACCCCCCCGTTTAATAACATCCTACTTACTCCTAGTTTTCTAGGAGATCTGGACTAGACCGGACTAGAATGTTCTAGATCGGGCTAGGCTAGGCTAAATCCGGACTGTGCCTCAACTGAGACAAATGTTGCTGCAATAGACCTGCGCTGACGGCCGCGTAGTTAAACCTCTGTGAGAATTGTATGATTTTACCATCACCGCTACTTTTTTGTATAAATATGGCAACATTCTTAATACCATATACAAAAATCAAAAATAGTTTATATGTCAGAAGATATTTTTAATGTTGCCACATTCACACTATGAATAAATAAGTAAACAAAAACGTAAATCCAGCACCGTGTTAACTGATCAAAAAATTCACTCTGTAATATGGCGATAATAATTAATTTTATTATCGAAAACTGTAAATAATGAGATGGGTTAAATATAACTAAATACTTTCATAATTAATTCAAACAAATGACATGAGCAAATAATTCTAAGTAAATATTTTTTTTTAGAAATAAATATTAGAAACTAATGTAGTGAAAGCATTTAGTTTAAAAAAATATATTAGAAAAATATATTAGTAGTAAAAAGTGAGAAGAACTCAACAACTCTAGCTTTTAATTTTCAAACCCCTTAAAAAATATTTAATACATTTTTAAGGGCATTACTCTATTATTTTCGATTAAATCTAGATGTTGCTAGGTTCACAAAATAAGTATCGAGTTTACAGCTAATAAAATCAAAATGATATGCAACTGAAGACTACTAAAAACGCACGACTCCATTCACCACTGAAGCAATACAAAGAGCTATTGTTAAGTGCTAATTGAAAATGCTATACGCCCTACGTACAAAATAATTTGATATTTTTATTTATTAAATAAAGTACGAAAAAAATGTGATTGGTGACATCGGCATAAAATTTATATGCATTAAAAAAACAATAATATAGATTTTAAAAAGTAAGCAAATTGTTTAACTGTTAAATAAGAAAATTATTAATAAAATCGAATAAATCAGTATAGTCAAAATTATAGTGTAGTATAAGTCCTAATGTTATAACGATCCTATTTCGTAGCATTAGTCATAATATCGAGTTTATTCATTCAGTTAGGGAGTGAACGATTATGAATTTAATTTAAGAACAATTTAAAAATGTATGTTGAACTAATCGATTATTTATATAATCTAGTTCCGAAATTTTTATAAGTACATATTAATCTTATATATTTTATCGATAATAATCTTTCACAATCGTCCAATCAATATCACATAACACACATCGATATCGACAGACGCACTCGCACTTGTCAGAGTTTGCATACAACTATGTATATACATATTGTATGTTTGTATGTGTGTAAGTATTACCTGTTGTTTCTTCTGCACGAGCTTAGCCTTATTGGGGTCGAGATTGTCTGCATGTGCCGCTTGCTCAAGCCTCCGACGTTGTTCGTTTTCCATGTCCGCTTGCTATACAAATATTTAATCATTAGTAAATTAATTTTGGTCAAAATTTATATTACATTTTTATAATTTATTTTAGTGATTATATCGAAATTCAACCCTGTAGTGGGTTGAATTTTCCAAAACTATTTTCTTAACGGAATCTTTCTCATCATTTATCTACCTGCCTTCAATTTTGTACCATCTATACTTTCCGAAACTTCAAAATTAATCAGTGAGTCGTATTTCTCTGTTACATCTCCGCGGCTTCGCTTATTCAGTACACACACGTTGGCAAAAAAAAAAATATTGAGAGGGAAAAATGCGATAGTGTGAATTAGTCTTTGTAGGACTAATTCACACTAATTGCATTCTTATAGTTATTTAACTAACCTTGACGACACGTTTGGCTCAGTTTGTAGTAAACCTACTTGCTGTGACAGCGGTCGCGGGGTCGAGTCCCGCTGGAGGCATTCATTAGTGTTATGAGCACGAATGTTTGTACTTCAATCATGGGTGTTTATATTTATAATATATATGTATTTAAAATTATATATGTGTAGTGTATCAACTATCTATCATCCATAACATAGGCCTCGTAGCTTACCATGGAATTAGATGGTACTGTGTGTTATTGTCCCAACATATTTATTTATTTACCTTAAAAGCCCTCGTAAACCGTACGAGCAGTGAGAAGAAGGCGTTGGCGTCGCAACTGCGCGGGGCCTCGCCGAAGTATTCCACGCACGCCGCAAAAGAGTCCTGTGAAGAATGTTATGAAATAATTAAAAACTTTAAATTATTGCATACCTTACTTTTTGTTAAATAATATTCCATCTGTATCTTCTAATATATAAATATCTAGTGTCACTGTGTTTGTGGTCGCAATCCTTCGAAACGGCTCGACCGATTTTAATGTTTTTAAAATGTTCAAATGAGCGCTCATTTGGTGAGGACATTTCTTATCGCTGATTGTGTACCTTATACTTTTTTGATCAATGTTCCTGCCAATAACAAAAAATGGGTGCGTGTAACCTTTACGCGCGATTGAAGTAAAACTTCTTTGGCAAATATCGCAAATTTTTTTTAAACAAATCTACTCGTATTTTTAAATAAGGCATATGACAATCATATATATTTAAAGAATATCATAAGCGAAAAGAATATAATATTATATATATCATTTGTCAGACAATAACAACGGTTACCATGGCAACAAACGTACACACATTTTTTCGTAACGCATTCACCAGTTAACCCCCTAAGTCTAGCGTGCGTAAAGAAGTTTTACTTCCAAAATATTTAATGTACAGTATGTATAAATAATCATATTGACGTAGGCACGACATGAAAATGAAAGCATGCAAGTGTCTATATTTGGATGGCAAAAATATTTTGCTAGAACAGTAAGAAAGCAAATCATAGAGAATCAATAAAAAATATATATATATATATATATATATATATATATATATATATATATATATATATATATATCCATATATTTATATTACTTTTGATAGAATTAAAAAAAAAGGATAAATATTTTTTAGCTTCGCGCCCGGCTATATTACCGGGCGCTACTGAGCTTCCCCCCCCCCCTCCCCTCCCCCCTCCCACGACAAGATGCGCACCTTGGCGGGGTACCAGCTTCTCCCAAGTCAAGTTTGCGTAAAGAAGTTTGACTTCACTACAATAACGGTGAGGACAAGTGTGCGGTACCTGCGCCAGCTTGGCCTCAGCGCGCAGGCGGCGCAGCTTGTCGGCGGCGTTGGCCACGAAGTCGCGCAGCACGTGCGCCGCGCCGCCGCGCGCCTCCGCCTCGCGCCGCGCCGCCTCCATGCCGCGCTCCAGCTCGCACGCGTCCGCCGTCAGGTTCTCCAGCGACACTGCGCACACCACAACACACATACTTACTCATTGTTCATACTGTCTTGCATTTACGCGAATAGTCGACATCGATCTATAATATTATAAAAAGGTAAAGTTTGTGACGTTATAGGGAGTATCTCTGAATCTACTGAACCGATTTAAATGAAAGGTATGAATATAGTTTGAGACCCTGGGAAGGACATAGGATACTATTTATACCGGAAATCGTCCCTTAAAGGGGTGGAAATGGGGATGAAAGTTTTTATGGGGAATCAAGCTAGGGACGACCCCGAGCGAAGCAGGGATGAGTCGCTAGTTGTTCATACTTTCATTTACATTTACGCGAATATTTGACATTTAAAATGAAACTTTTAGGATTATTAGACTATATCTGTCCAATGACCATGATTGCTGTAAAGCATTCGAAACGTTGGGAATCAAAAATCAAAATAAATCCGCGAATTTTATTTAGTTATTGTTGCTTACTACTCATCACGAATATCAATAGATAACGTTACATGTTACAGTTTGTTATTAAAGTTGTATCAAATTAACAAAAGGTAAAAAAAAGATCCCAAAAAGATATATTATGGTTTTAAAAAATAGTCTAAGTGAAGGGAAATGAAATAATGCGTCTGTAAATCAAATTTGCGTAATTTTACTGATTACTGAAATATCAGCAATCAGATGATGGGTTTGTAATGCATATTTATACTTCACAGATGGCGTTTTTGCTTTTTATGAGTTGTTTATCACGGTTAAAAATTGCTAAAAATCATTGAAATTCGTTTAATTGAATATAGGATGAATTTTAAAATATTTACCATATGTTAGTTTGCACCTATTTTATAAAATAAAATAGTTTAAGCATTTGCGAATTAATGACATCTATTATCTATTCAAGCAAACGAAAATAGCCCGAATTAGTGCTGTCCAATTTTTTTGGATGGGATGAGGCATCATTACTACTGAACGAATTTTGATGACAATTTACAGTACATTTATAATCGAAAACGAATGATTTTATTTTCCTTCATTTTGCCTTTTCATAGTAAAAAAACTGATGATATTATAATACACAAACATACAGTATGAGCCATGTATGAAAAGTTGCACTTGTATAAAAATTTGTACTAAAACTATAATTTATTTTACCAAACATATTTTTCAAGAAAATAAGCTAAAAAAATAATATCTTAACCGATACACGACATACCTTGAGCAGCCTTATCAATGTACATGAGTTCTGTATCGAAATTCATCAGCTCGGGGAAGTTTTGCCGGATGGTAGCCACTATGTAATGCAGGAGCGAGACTCGCTTGTCCGTCGACTTCGTATCCATCAGAGTATCTAACGACTGCAACTTAAAACCGTACGCCGGACCACGCTTGCTACTATTCAAATAATTCCCGAAAGCTAAAATAATTTCTAGAACGTTCCTTAACTTCTGGGAAGATTTGACTGATGACGATGCCGATATTATAGCGTGTACTTGGGGCGTAATCAAATGTATATTGTCGTAGAAGTTGCCCATATAACTCATTATCGACAGTTTAGCTGAGATTCTTTCCACTTTGGCTAGTTGCATTAGGAATTTATCCTCTTCGGTCAATTGGTTTATATTTTTCTTTTCCGAAACGTATTCTTTGTAGGCTTTTTGTTCTGCTTCTGTTGGTACCATTCTTTGTAGGATTTCGACGCTCTCGAGCGGTAGCTGTTTCAGGTCTAGAGTTTGGATCGCTGATATCACTTTTTCTACTGGCGTGTCGAGTTTTCTTCGGGATATTGCTGAAAAATAATATTTAATAAAGGTTAAAACGAAGTAATAATATTTTTAGACTTGGTTATAAGATATTGTATTACTTGCATGCAATAAAGATATACATACTCATGTATTATACACTACATCTATATACATATAATAAAATTGTAACTAACTCGAATCTGTACATTAAATATGTTTTTTTGGAAAATCTTATTGAAATTATTATCGATACGGAGGCTTAATCTATAGTTTTTAGAATTTTTGTCTGTCTGTCTGTATGTCTGGGAACGCTTTACAAGAAAACCACTGGATAGATTTTGATGAAATTTGGTAAGACGATAGCTGGTTAATCGGATCGAACATATAGGACACTTTTTGCTGCGGGAAAATCTCTCATATCTGAGAAAGCTATACTAAACTTTAAAACACGACTAGGAATGAACCTGAGCGGAGCGAGGGTGAGTTGCTAGTATGTAATGTATGCAACATTTATGTAGGTCAGGTATATCACCTACACACTCATGCGTCTCCGGTAGGTACATATCATCATGCACCTTCAGTACCTATGTAACGGAGGCGCGCGTGCTAAAGCAATGGACCGCGCGTACTCCACTCCAGCTGGATCTCTCATTATCTATCACTATTAGCATGTCCGAGAGAACCTTAACAATTTTTCAAAATGACTTCCTCAATCCGCCAATTAGCACTCGGCCAACGTGGCGGACTATGATCTGAATCTCCCCGCATTGAAGAGAGGCCCACCTCAGCAGTGGTACGTTAAAAGATTTGAATGCACATTGTCCAGCACACTCTCCACTCACTGATCCTGTGACGCCCCACTAAGACGGGGGAAGTTTTGTTGTATTTTAGTGGGTAGTACTGGCTTTTATAGTCGGTGAGTCCCACATAACCACCTGTATGTCTACAGGTGGTATACGTAAATGCATTTCCCAACACAAAAAAAACGTGTGCGTCTCCGGACGCCGAACAAAAGTGATAACTTGAATTAATCTAAGTTAAAATATTTAATATTGAAATTGTAAAATTTTATTTATATTAATATGATAATGTAAGGAAAGGTTATTTATTAATAAAATCTTTTATGAATTATAAAATATATTTATTCTATATACATATATACGGCTAGCGTTGTGGGTTAGAGTGAGATAGGAGGAGCCTGCCTACCGCTGCCGTATGCGTGAGAGAAAGGGAAGCCAGACAGACTGGCGCCGTAACGCGTTACGTAACGAATCGGTTTACCCTCCCATAAGAAGTTATCAATTCAAAAAGCACTCCCCCCACTACCTACCAATGTTGCGCAGGCGCGCGTGCTCCAGCAGCGACACGGTGTCGGGGCGGCGGAAGCGCTTGCTGGGGAAGGAGGCGAGCGCGTCGTCGGGCTCGCGCGCCGCGCCGCCGCCGCCGCCGATGCGGAACTTCTCCTCGAACTCCGCGAAGTTGATGCGCCGCCGCGGACGCTCCTCGTCCAGCTCGTTGAATATCGTACCTCGCACCTGTTTAGTGTTAACATATTATTCAAAGTATAATTAAAAGTAGTGTACTATCACCATGTTTGAGAATGACACAATAGAGAATATACGAGTGATTTAAATAAAGGTGAAATATTGTTTGTGAAGTAACACTTCTTTACGCACGCTTGATTGGAGAGTATCGTTATTTTCATTAAAGTAATGAAAATAATGAATAAAAATGAAAAATATTTTAAAAAATATTAATATATGTATATACATACACACTACATATATGTATATTATACATTGTGTCGTCATTTCTCTGTGTATATCGTACTGATAATGTTATAATGATCTAAGCTATTATATAACAAAAGTCATGCATATTCCCTATTATAATAAATACACTGTAGTGTACAAATTAAACACTAAACACAAAATTAGACTATGCTAGTGTTATATCCCAGAGAATTCATAAACTTGGGACCACATTTTTATTTCTACATATTCACAACCTACTTACAAATATATACATATTATATAACATATACAGATCCAATAAAAATATTTAACATCAACAATTAAAAAAAAATTACAGAGTGCGTGTATGAATGTGTACACGCGCAAGAAGTAAAACTTCTGTACTCTTTATGAAATTCAATTTATGTTATAAGTAATTAGGATAGGTGAGATACTATGAATAAAGCATATTAGGCATATTGCAATCATTCACCAGCTTACCCCACAAGTCAAGCGTGCGTAAAGGAGTTTTACTTAAAAGAAAAAAGAAGAAACAAACCTGATTCGGTTTCAGCGCGATCCAATTAAGCGTGGGCAATTTGTATTTGGTGTCGACTTTCCTCTTGATGGTCATCGCGTCCGTGTGGTGCGGAGGCGCCATGAGGCCGGGGGCGGGCGGCGCGGGCGGGGCCGGCGGGGCGGGCGGCGCCGGCGGGGCGGGCGGCGGCGGCAGCAGCGGGGCGGGCGGCGGCGGGGGCGGCAGCGGGGCGGGCGGCGGCAGCGCGAGCTCGGGCGGCGGGGGCGGCGCCGGCAGCGTGTGGACGTCCCCGTTCATGAGGGGCGGGGAGATGTGCCCATTCATTGTGCCGTTGCACAGTGTGTGTGCGGATATAGCACCCACTGGAGAGTAAATACAATTTAAAATTAGTAACCACTAGCGTCCGAACCTATCCCACGGCAACCGTACATTTTACCGGGATAAAACCTATGTGCTATTCCAGACTATAATCTATCCCTGTGTCAAATTTTATACGGATCTGTTTAGCCGTTCTGGCGTGAAAGAGTAACGAACAAACATTCTTCCATCCATCCTCAGCAACTTTCACATTTGTAATATTAGTAGAATTGATAGCGTGTTAACTAACAAAGAACAATCACATTATCAGATTAATATCATAAATGTATAAGTTTGTATGTATGTTTGTTACTCCGTCATGCTGAAAGGGCTGGACGGATTTGGATGAATACACAGATAGATTACGTACGATCTCGAGTAAAATCGGAGCTACTTAGTTAGGCAAGTATTAAAAATGGCCAAAGGCCTGCATATGAGCACAAAAGCCATAGAGGAACGCACCCGAGCATAGCGTGGATGAGTTGCTAGTGTTTTATATAAAACATATTATTTTCTATAAAACTTCTCAGCATAATTTTTAAATATATATTATTCTTAATTCTAAAATTTAGAGAGAAAAATAATATAATTATCGGATTATCAGAACGCAACATAAGCTTAGGTCAAACTGATAACATCAGACAGTCAATGTTTAGCCTATATTATTTTTAATTTGATAATTCCAAACGATTCTTAGAACTATGGAAGATATCAACAGACAATATAAAATAATATTAAAAAAGTATAGATAATGTAAATATAATTTATAATAAATATGTAAATAAATATATTGGGACATTAACACACAGCACCGTCTAGTTCCATGGTAAGCTACGAAGCTTATGTTATGGATACCAGACAGTTGATACACTACACATAAATACCTTTAAATATATATATATATATATATATATATATATATATATTATATATATATAAACACCCATGACTAGAATACACGCATTCGTGCTCATCACACAAATGAATGCCCCCAGCGGGACTCGCATCCGCGCCCGCTGGTACAGCAAGTAGAGTCACTACAAACCGAGCCAAACGTGTTGTCAAATGTTATATCATAACGCAATAAAATTAGCAATAGTTTTCAAGACGTTAATAGTACCGACCGTTTAAAAAAAATTACTAAAAAATATCAAGACTTGCGCAGAGGCAATATCGTAATCAATGAGCACTCGAGATGCGATTATTGCTAGTTCAGCCCAAAATATAAACCAGTTCAAAAATAGATTAGATAATCATTTTCTGAACTGCTAAGGAGTAACTAGTGGGCACAAACAGGATACAGGCATTATCAGTTGTCTCAACTGCCAGCCTGAAAATCTAATATATAAATATCTCGTGTCACGGTGTTTGCGGTCACACTTCTCCGAAACGGGTCGACCGATTTTCGTGATTTTTTTTTTTATTTGGTAGCTATGAGAATAGGTTGTAAAGTATTTTTCAGCCTTCTAACCCGCATCCCCCCCCCCCCCCCCCCCCCCTCCCTTTTGTATCGCGATTTTAGTACTTTTGTATGAACAATTTTATATAAATATATAGGCATCGCTATATAACATAAAGTTTTCTTGTAGTTTGAACGCGGGCATAGCCACGGGTTCTGCTAGAATATAATAATAATAATAATTTTGAATACTCACTAGAAGCACCACGTGGCAAGGATTTAGTGAGAGTTTCCAACTCCTGCACTTTGGACTCCAACATGGACTGTCGGTTGCGAGAGTCTTGCTGAGCTCGCCGTAATGTTGACACCTTGAAATTGAACACAAACATACAAATTTGAATACGTCTTAAACTAAACTTTAAATTATTATTTTTTATTTTATTATTAAATGTAAAAAAAATAGTAGCATTTATTTTATTATTATGTAATAGTACTAAGTATAATAATTTTAATTAAATTATAGCATTACATAAACAGATACTATCTGTTAATTTGATATACTGTTTTTGCAGTTGTGGATATATTATATACGACTCACCCTCGCTTCGCTCGGGTTCGCCCCTAGCTTGCTTCCCCATACAAACTTTCATCCCCATTTGCACCCCCTTAAGGGATAATTTCCGGGATAAAAAGTATCCTATGTCCTTCCCAGGGTCTCAAACTATCTTCTTACCAAATTTCATCTAAATCGGTTTAGTAGATCTAGAGATTACCCCCTACAACGTCACACACTCACAATATCACAAACTTTACCTCTTTATAATATTAGTATAGATAATCCCTTCAATGTCAAAGTTAATTACCCGCTTGATACTTGTTTAAACGATGCTTAAACCTAACTAGTGTAATATAATGAAGGCCTTATTTACTAATTAGTATGTGCTTAAATTGTATAGCTATTATTCTTGTAACGCTGTAAGGTTTCCAAAAATGTTGGTCCCAAATAGTTCGGGATTCAATTAGTCTAAGTAATAAGTTAGTTAGAAATAAATTTAAGTTTTAAGCAATTAAATAATGTAATCGCCAAAAAACCAACAATGTATTAATGTAATAAAAAGGGCACGGGCAATAAAAGCCTGTGGATGTAGTTTCATTTAAAAAGAATAAAAGGTTCCCAAATAAACAAACAAAAAAACAAACAAACAAACAAACGAACGAACAAAGAAACATATAAATAAATAAACATTGAAATTCTCAACCGCTTTCACAGCATGAAACACAATAACGTAGAAGCGCGTACCTCCTCGACGACCTGCCGCCGCGCCTCGGCGAGCTGGTCGCGCTCGCACCGCGCCTGCGCCAGCTCCGCCTCCAGCCGCGCCTGCTTGGCGATGGCCTCGCGCTCCAGCGTCGCCAGGCGCTCGTTCGCCTGTGCAGGCACCACACACATACATATAACAACACCTTATATATAGAAAATTAATTGACTATTTAACTGTTAACTGGAAACCATCTCAAATTATTTGATGGTATTTATTGAGTACACAGAAGAAGCTATGATTTAATCCGTATAAAATAGTAATATTTCTTCAAAACAAAACAGTTTTTATTATTCATTTTTTTACTGTTGCCTAATTAATACGATATGCATAATTTAATGGCTATAAAAAAGGAAAATCTTTTCAAAACAAGACTCACGAGAATTCAGCTTTTTAGTAAATATTTCTTTTAAATGGCTTAAGACTTTCAAATCTAGGTCTTAGACTATACTAAATATATGAAATAACAATTTTTATTAAAAAATATACATACATGTGCCAACTCGTCCTCTAAATCGTTGACCTTTTCCAAAGCAGCAGTCTTGGTCTCACTGTCCTCCATCAAGGCAGCCACATCGAATACATTGTCGAGGTACGCTGAGATTTGAACCTGTATACCAAAAAAATACTATGAATAATGATTGAAATGTGAAGATGGCACTTTGGAAAGATGTTTGATTGAAGTCATTAATAGATGACGACACGTTTGGCTCAGTTTGTAGTGACCCTACATGCTGCGCCAGCGGTCGCGGGTTCGAGTCCTGCCGGGGACATTCATTTGTGTGATGAGCACGAATGTTTGTACTCCAGTCATGAGTGTTTATATTTATAATATGTATGTATTTAAAGTTATATATGTAGTAAAAATAAATTGAAATGTTCGAAAAGGCAGAAAAAGATTGTTTTATTTAAAATACATTCACATACAAATTTTCGAATTTACAATACTCTATCATGTCATCTACTTTATTCATTCAATTTATTACATTTATCCAATTTATTTGTAAAGTAAACACATAGAATAAAACGTAAAACTTATCGTATCTGCTTTTTACTTTATCGAAAAATCGCCAACTTCCCAACTTTGGGCTGTTTCTGAGACTTTCTTAACGGAAAAACTCAACGAATTAACTTAGCCCAACTCTGAACTCGAACCTAAGACCTGCAGATCTCCAGCCGTACATGTTAGGCCAAAAAGGTCGTTACCAACTAGATAATTACAATACAAACCTGCAAATCCTCACTCTCGCACATTCTTAGCCTCTCCAAGTAGTCGTCTAGCTTTAGCGCCGTGAACTCGTACTGGAGGTGCACCCTGAAGTTCATATCCTCTACTGAATGGACTATTATGTTCACGAATTGCATACACGCCACCTGGTGAGGGAAGGGTCAACATAAATCATTATTTCAAGAACGTTTTAAAAATATCTACAAAAATCTCTTTAAAATTAAGTAAAAAATTAATAAATCCCAAAAATACAAAAAAATAATAATAATACATTACAACTTTTTCTTAACACCTCCAGGTAAATTACTAAGAAATTAATTAAATTTGTAAGAAATCTATCGTTAACTGACACGTCGGCGTGTCCGCGGTCGTGGAGGGATTAAGTTGAAATAGAGTAAATTCATATACCTTACAAGATATTACGTAGTCCTTAACGTTTTATGTCTTATTAAAAACTGTATATAATAAAAACTAGCCCTAAGGTTAAACAACAAATAATAAAAATGATCTTTTAGACTCACATCATGAATGTGACCCGCTACGTAATTATAAGTTCCTATTAATTAGTAAATATGTATCACAAATATTCTGTACGATGATACTGAAAATTTGGTGCGCAAGACCGTTATACCTAATCATTTTTTTTTGTATCTCATATCAATTGCAAGAGATATTAATACAAACCTAAAATATATAAAGCTCAAACAGTTTAATTTTCACTCCTGAAACCCAGTTTTCTAGTTCAGGAGTTAGAGCTGTGTGTATTTATTACCATTGTGTTATTTGAATAAAGTTTTTTTATGTATTTATTTGATTAAAAGATACAAAATTTTTATTATATAACTTAAACATATTAAGATGCCCTTTATTTATTTTTTTAGATTTTTAATTTACTTGTTTGGAAAATTGTACCACGGTTCAACAGATCAAGTGAGACAGTCGGACGAACTGCTTTTACGCACTATTTACAAAAGATTTCTTACTAAACACTTTAGATACTCAGGAAACCTTAAAAAAGAGATTATAATAAAACTTACCATAAACTCTATATGGAAGGTGTCATAATTCATGAAATACTCCATCAGTGTGTGAAACCTTCTGGGTTCTCCGACCACTTCTTTGAAGTTATCAAAGGCGGATAATATTATTTGATGGCCGCCCTTGACCAAGCAGATGGCAGCCAAAAGTTCTAGAACCAACGCCTTAGTCCTTAAGGAATGGTGGACTAGAGACAGGGCTATGCTGTTGATTGCTTCTCTATGTTGTATGACCATGTTGAAACCGTACTGAAAGGAAAACTAACTTTTCAAAGGAAGGCTCGTACGAAAGAGACCTTATGGGAATTTAGAAGTATTTTTTTGAAATAATATGTTTTCTTTATATCGAAACAGCTATAACAACCGTGTGAAGAACTTATATGTATATATTAGTTACTTTCTTAGAATACACATCACACGAAAGCAACCAAGCCAGTATCGCTGCTTTTGTTGCTTAATAAACACATCTTGAAATTCCTTTTTTTTATTCCTGACTTTGCAATGCTTTGACAGTCTCGCCCGGGAAAATCAAAATAAATGAGTTTCACAAAAACAGTTTCATTTAAACCATCAAACATACACATAAACCTAACGAGACATACCTATATATTTTTAACCCTCGACGCAAAAAGAGGACGAGGAAATAAGTTTAACGTGTGTGGCTGGTCTGTGTTTCTGTGTGTTCCGATTTTAATTTAGTTTTTGTTTGAAAGGTGACTGTGATAAATCAAACAAAATCCGTTCAGCCGTTTGCAGCTCATCTGCTCTTTTCTAGATGGTAAAGGGATAAGCAACTTCCATAGACTTAATCTATTCGAAACTTGGTATCCCATTATTTAAATAGCATTGTCAAACTTGACCTGATGCTGCAGCGTCACCTAGAATCTTCAAGATACTTAAATTCTTACGAAAATACAGATAATTGTGTTTATGCTCATTAAAATGGCCTCAATGAATAGCTTGTTGGGGATTTAAAATTTATAAATAATTGTGTTAGATGTTTTTTTTAATTTAATTTCTTGTACCAGAACATACCTTATTATTCATAATAGCCCGCATACACATGATACACACGTGTATATCGTCTGTGGAGGCGCCCATGTTGAGCCGGGCGGCGTGTCGCGTGCGCCGCCGGGCCGCGGCCGGGCTGCCCACCGTCTCGCCGTCGGAGTCGGCCGACCGCGCCCTGCGCCGCCAGGTCGAGCTCAGTGTGCCGTTCGCTTCTGTTGGCGCGCTACAGTCTGATGTTGTTGTGTTAGCTGAGATGGATGGATTTCAATAATAATAATAAAAAAAACATACATACAGACGAACACAGACTCCCCTTTTTGGGAGTCGGTTAATAATGATACTGCTTCACACTATACAATTCATATAATAATTTATCTCTACTGCGGTAAATGTCGAAAGTTGCCCAGTCGCTAAATCTCAGTTTAGGATTTTTATAAAATGTTTTTTTTAAATGTTATTAAATAACTTTAAAAGTGAATTGAAAAAATTTCATTGTAGTTATTTGGATGATCTAAAATCATTTCCATTTTTAATAGATAATCATAATTTAGACAGAATGGCGGAATCTAGTGTTGGAGGCACGCAGATCCGTACCGTAGCGATACCGTACATATACTTCAATAGATGTCAACAAAATAAAAATTATAAAGGACACGACAAAAGGAAGACAGATCGCTAGTCTACACTGTTTTAAAGTTATACGCCAAAATATGTGTTGGTCTTTCTTTTATCTATATTAGTAAAGAAGTATGTATGTATACATCTTTGTTTCCTCCTTTACAGTTTCATATTTCCGCTATTTTAATAGACTTAAACTTCATAAATTTAAATGCTATATCTTTAAGATATAGGAAATAATTTGAAGGTGAAAATCTAAAAAAATAATAATTAAACATTTAATATGAAAAATATACGTTAATTAAAATAATAATAAAAAAAATTAGTGCGCAAAACACTAATGAGTTGTAATCGGTAAATCCTAAACATTTTAATAATATTGTATACAGTAATAGAATGCAGCTAATTACGAAAGTGATAGTTTAATCTAATCTTTTCCATTTATTTATCTATAAATAAAAACATTAACAAAAACGAAAATTTATAGATAGTAGTCCATATCATAAAAAAAAAACATCTTTTTGGCCTTATTTCTTTTTTTTGATCCCGACGTTTCCAATGATTTACAACAAATGAGCCGATGGCCGAATGAGCGCTTATTTGAACATTTGAGCGCGCCTTTGATTCAATTTCTTTTTTGTGAAAACAACTTTTGAGCATTGCATTTAAGGTCCAATTTACATTGTTGTATATTTATTTCAACTAGAATAATTACCTAAACACAAATTGGTAATAGTTTTAAGAGAACTTTTGCGGGGTTCTAACATTGTGTATCTAGTACTTTTTTGATCGATGGTCACTGGAGGGAATAGTATAGTTATTATTGACGGTGTCTGAATTAAAATCCATGTTTAATATTATAAATGTAAAAGTGTGTTTGTTTGTTTGTCTTTCTTTCACGTCGAAGCGGAATGACGGATTGGCGTGATTTTTGGTATGAAGATAGTTGGAGAGCTGGAGAGTGACATAGGCTACTTTTTATTGCGGGAGATCATCCCATTCCCACGGGAAAACACGTTATAATACAATCCAAAAAATTATTTCTGATCAGAATTTCTTGAAACTTGGTATTAATGCTCTTCAACACAAATAAATAAATACGTGTTTTAACATGTTTCGAAATTCATCCTATAAGTGGCTAAAATAGGGGATGAAAATTTGTATGAAACCTGATTTAGCGCGAGCAAAGCCGCGGGTTCTGCTAGTTTTAAATAAATATTCACCTAAATCTTTAAAAAGTATTACGTAGTCATATTTTCATAGAAATATCAGTCAAATATAGATCGATATTGAACGTAATACTGTTAGTGAAGTATATTCACATAAGGTTTTAGTTGGTTTTCGATTTGCAATACACTTTATTTCTTTTTATTTCGATATATAATTCAAAGGCTTCGGCAGGCAATGATTAATACGTCGAATCGAGGCGCGCAAAAAATAACTGTATACTTTCAAAATCACTGAAGGCATGTGTATAGTGATAATTTTGATTAATTTATATTTAATGAATGCATTTTCAGTTCCATATTAGGACTACCTTTAGCCTGCGACTCCGCTTGCGTATGACATTGGTAATAAATAGATATTGTAATAAAGTTAAAATACTAGAATATTCTTTGGAAGAACGAGTATTTTATGTAAACTCGCTTTACAATAATTATTCATTCATATACATAAACTGTAAGATAGAATTTTCTGCTGGTCATTACTGTTCGACATTTACGACGTTTATAATTGCTTCAACACGAGTGATTCTATTAGGAAAATTAATTGAAAACCATTTTGACAAATATGTAAGTGATAGTTATATAATGTATAAAAATAATATTAAATGAGCAATTCTCGTACATATATATATAAATTTGGAAAAACTTTATACCTATTTAGATAGGCTTTTGCTTATTAGGTTTATCTATATAATATTTAGGGTTCTTTTCTGAAATAAATGGATTTTTTATATCTAGCCCGAAAAACGTCGAGCGAAAGTCAGTCACCCAGGTACAAGTGTATTTAATTCCTAAAGAAAAAATATACCTAGTATAAGAAAAAATTACTTCATATGTATTCCCAATTACTTCTAAAAATTTACAGGTCGCGCATGTTTCATTGCTATAGGTGAATATTAATATATCTTATACACTTGTATACTAAAAATCTCAGAATATTATAATTACTTTAATCTAATACATATATAAATATCTCGTGTCACAGTGTTTGTGGTCGCATTCCTCCGAAACGTCTGGACCGATTTTGATTTGTTTGGTATATTTCGTAGGTATGAGAATAGGTTGTAAAGTATTTTTCACCCTCCTACCGCCAACCCTCCATTTTTTTTTCGCGATTTTAGTATTTTTGTATGAACAATAGTATATAAATACATATAATACTGCTGTATAACATAAAGTTTTTTTTTGTAGATTGAACGCGGGCGTAGCTGCGGGTTCTGCTAGTATTTTTATTGAATACTATACTTTTTATCCCGGTATATCAAGAATTCCCCTGGTATATTGGTCTATTACAAGTCAAACGGTATACCCTGGTTGATAGCGTCAGTGGACTGACTCCTGGCGAGCGCTATCCTTTGCTCGTGCCGCATCATGCTCAGCCTGAAGCTCAGGTAGTCGATCAGCACGTCCAGGCCTTGGTTATCGTCGTTTAGGAATTCTCTTACCCATCTAAAACATATAATGTTAAATTATTAGGTGCCTAACAGTAGCATTTGACGACACGTTTGGCTCAGTTTGTAGTGACCCTACTTGCTGCGCCAGTGGTCGCGGGTTCGAGTCCCGCTGGAGGTATTCATCTGTGCGATGAGCACGAATGTTTATGCCCCTGTCATGGGTGTTTATATTTATAATATGTATGTATTTAAAGTTATATAAGTGTAGTAAAAATAAAATTAAATGTTCGAAAAGGCTGAAAAAGATTGTTTTATTTAAAATACATTCACATACACATTTTAGAATTTACAATACTTCTATTACATTATCTACTTTATTCATTCAATTTATTACATTTATCCACTTTATTTGTAAAGTAAACACAGAATAAAACGTAAAACTTTCGTATCTGCTCTTTATTTTTTTAAGATTTTCCAAAAAAATATTTATTGTACATATTTAAGTCAGAATTTTATTATATGTACTATATCTATCTGTCACTAATTATACGTGGCTAAACTTTGCAAAAGAAATAGTGGCTCTTACGCTTCATTTAGAATAAGGAGACATAATTCTTTAATTTTACGACGTCTTTCAAACGGCATTTCCAATTTTACAATAAATCATATAACATATTATATTTAACAATAAAATAAGTAGTAAAATTACTTACTCGATGTGATTGGTTCTTAAAGATATTTCTAAATCCCTAAGCACTTGTGTCGATGTGGAATCCCCGACCATTTTCCTTTTCTGCAAACAATTAAATTAATTTAATATAATAATTTATTAATTATTTAATATGCATAAATGAGAAAGCTTAGAAAGTTGCATCTCGTGTGATTTGTCGTGACGTTTTTTTTATCAAGATAAGTAATGAGCTATACTATATTACATAAGCAGTTTAGTTATAAGTTTCCCTAATAATATAATACGTATAGCATTATTTAAGGTGGGGTATTACTAGTGATGTAACATGAAAAAAAACTTAGTATTTTTGTTTTTTTCCAATTTTGTTTTTTTTTCGGAAAAAAATATCTATTGGAAATTATATGTTTTATTGCGGTATGTTTTCTGATTTCTTATATTTTACTAAAATAACAAATCGAATAAAGTATAATGGATCAATTAAATAAAAAAATGTTCTTTCTCTGTGTCAATGTCAGTACCACTTTCAGTATCAGTGCCACCTACACTTGTTTTATCCTTGTCAGTGTCGGAATTTTTACATGTAAATTTGGCACTATTCAGCTAAAAAAAGTATGGTAGGTTTAAAAATAAATAGAAAACTCTAATATGAACTCGAACTCGAAATGAAGTATTGATCTTTTACGGAAACTACCTTAATGATTTTAAATTCTTGTACCTTTGAAAAAAACATGCTTCAGAAAAAAAAACGCAATTTACTTTAAAAAGAAAACGGTGTTTTCCAAAATACGGTGAGCTATTACACTAAATTAGTGTATGAATAACAAATTTCATAAGATATGTAAATGTTTCTAAAATTTTATCTTAATGTTATAAAAATTTTGAGGTCAGATGTGTAAATTAGTTCTAGTTCGACTGTTTCTGACAAACTTCGTACCTCGAAATCTTAGATTTCATAATATTTTTCTTATTCTTTAATTTCATAATGTCAAGTATCTTATTAAATTTGACAACCACGATTCAGCGATGGGGATAGTTTGTTAAAACACTATGGACATAACAAGACGCCAGATTGGCCCACGTCCTTATAAGCAAACATTCCTTTCATATGCTCCTACGAACACCATACGCCCACCACGATTTTGATATGGCGCAATTAATAGGTGATGGGCTGGGAATATTATACAGATTAATCTTAAGGAATGCTTTAACAATATAATGACCTTGTGTTAATATTTGTCAGCCTTTCTAACGATTATGTGTAGAATTCAACTTGTGAAGGACCGACATAAAATATAATTCGTTCTTATTATAAGCAAATATGTACATGTAAGAACGATTTTAGTAAAATATTCTTTTTCAGTGTTCAATTTATTTAAACTTTAATAACATTTTATTGAGAAAAGGGATATTCAACTTTAATTTAAAAAAAACATACATCTATACTAATATTATGAAGAGGCAGAGTTTGTTTGTTTGATTACACGCGCTGATCTCAGGAACTACTAATCCGATTTGAAGAATTCTTTTTGTATTAGAGGTTTATTGAAGAAGGCTAAAGACTATATATCATATAATATATACTAACCATTAAAACGTACCTAGGGACGAAACGGAGCCAAGTGAAGGTGAGTCGCTAGTAACATATTAAAATAACAGTCGGCCCTACCTTTAGAATAGTTTGTATTTCTGAGGAGAAACTTTATTTAATAACTTTTCCTCTAGACAATGCCTGAAAACATTCGCTGACTCAAATAATTTGGGATGATATAAATCTCAATGTGAGTCAGGGGTTATAATTGTACAACGAATGTGACTCTCGACCTATGAACGTGCGACCTCATTCCAACGATCCCAACGTATAGAAATCAGATGGAACTGATTAGCCTAATGTGTTTGAACGCTTTGTTGCTGATTATAATAGATCTTTGTCCTGAATTTTGTTTTTATTAAGTGAATTGACAAATTGTATCCATGTAGGTGCCATATTGAGACAAAGTACATCAAATTAGTTCTTTGGCTTTAGAATTTGTCTATATTTAACAGCCATCTGGTAAATTAACTCAATTAATCTATGACGTTCAGAAAGGGCATAGAGCATATTATAAGTAATACACATCAGCATACTGCATAACCGGTGTCAAGTGACACGTGCTTAACAATATGTATATTATTGCGTGTTAACTCTAAGTATGTGGGTACCTTCGTACAGGCGAACAGGGACAATAGAGCTGACGTCATATTCTCACGGAGGATCTCCAATAACATTGACTACACTCACTCGTGTGAGTCATCAGAAAGACATTTATATAAGGATGACAATTCATCCTGAGGGGCTTAATCTTGGGACCACTTGGGATAAAATTTAGTTTGCGGTTTACAAAAAAATATTTGATGATTCCATCTGGTTTATTCCAAGTTATGATGATAAAATGAGTATTTTAGTTTTTTTTTTTTGTATATAGAGCGTTAATTTCTATGTAGACGTAATAACAAAATGTTTTGATCTTAGGAACTTCTTTGATAAGACGTAAATTTTTGTTATTAACTATATATAGATATATTGGTACAAGACTTCAAATTATTTTCAATCGAATTAAACAAAAATTGAAGCTCCTCATGTTTATAAGTCAGTTTAGAATGAAAATCAACAATGTAGTTCTTAGATTTTTGCAATATTTCGTATTGAATATACTATTATATTTAACTAAAATATGTAACTTTTTACGTGATAACCTATTAATAACGCATATAAAGACCAGAATCCATTTTCCATCCATGTCCATTTGCGGTTAGACGATTAGTTACAGTCCCTAGGAATTGTACGCTACAACGCAGTCAGCTGATGTATTGCGCTTTGTACTAACGGTACTTAATAGGGCACTGTGCAGTATGGAACACAGTATTTAAATATCCACTAGGCTTTTATCTTTTTTAGAATTAAGATGTCCTTAGCCAGAAATTGTGCTTGTGAAAAAATTATACATAGAATACGTTTGCAATATGAAGAAACCACTTTTTAATGCTTATTTTAGGCCTTTGAATCCCAAAGGAAAATATTAAAACTTCATACGGTCATTGTTATGTCAAGCGTATGTCTGAAAGTCTACCTGTCACAGCCTATTTTCTCTAAGTCTAGGTCTACTTAGTTATAATTTTTTTTGGCAAAAGAAAAAGTAAGCCATTAGTTTTTACAGGTCAAGGGATAAAAAGTTACTTAAGAAAAAACTACTAAATTAATCAAATGCGGTTTTAAAATGCCGGCAACTTTTAATGTTGTCAAATCTTAATACATAAATCTTTATCATTTCGAAAGCATCATACATACCTATATGAAATCAATTTGTAGATCATTTAGTATCATTATCATAGATTAACTATCAGTACCCGCGGCTTCGACTTTCAAACTTCCAATCGCTACTAAACTTATCTGAAGATTGCCTCATAATTTCATCAAAATCACTCCAGCCGTTTTGGAGTACATAAAGAACATACATACACACACCGATTTTATATATATAGATAGATAGATTAACTGAGTAACATACCCTATGACTTCTGGACGCTTTCGGGTCGAGGTAGGTGCGCAGTTTGTTGAGGTAATGTGCTGGCGAGTCCTTTGCTTGGACCATATCTTGATCGCATATAATCTCCCACTTCTTTTCGAGGTCATAATTGCGCAATAACTTCGCTTTATCCGGAGGAAGGTCCATGGACGCCTGGAACAAAGAGCATTGGTTAAACATCTGGCAAAACAACTTATTTCCTCTATTCTAGCTCCCACCGTGCAATAAATCATATGAATGTTTAGATGACCCCTGATGATCTTATGATTGCATGTACGTTATGTCCTCAAGCAATAGTTGTAACTTGTAGATTTTGATAAATAAACGCTTTTGGAATCTAAAATATTACTTATTAGTAACAAAAATTAAACACTCAATATTCCAAAAAATATTTATATTCCTATTTTCTACTAAAAAATAGAAAATTATTCTCTTTTAAAGTGTTAACGTGCGAGAAACTCAAACAAAACAATAATTTAATTAAACACGTTTTTATATTGACAAGGTGGAAATTATGCATTCTAGCGAGGACTTTAAAAAAGCATCAATTAGATTGCCGCCATAGTGGTCATATGTAAATGTTTACTGCCTTGTTAGCATGCTTTATAAAACTAGCACTTTACTAAAAGTAAAACGATAAAAACTGGAATAAATTACATTTCGTATCAAACGCAAATGTTATCTAGGCATATTTACCCAACGTGGCCCGGCATTGAACCAGTTAGCGGTCTAACGGTACAAAAACCCAATGGGCTAGGGTTAGCGATGTTTATTTATCTATCGAGCATATCTTTACACGATATTATCGGAGATCAATAAAGTTAAGTACTTTTTAAAATTATTAACATATGCACAAACAAATCTACCTTGTCGTTACGCAATAAAAGCTTTTATATTACGGTAAGTATTGTATGTTTTGTACTTTATACATTACTTTGAAATCACAATTAAAATAACATGATTCATCTGATAATAAACAAGGTTCATCGATTGCAAAAATACAAAAAAAAAAAAATATTTCACGATTTGAGGTGGAACTATTTTTTTTATTTATATGGTGATCCCATATAAATTTTCCCTTATGTAAAAATCCTTTGAAAAATAACATATTCGTTAAAACAATTACAAAATTGATTCCCAATTGGCGAAGATATCCAAACGCGAAAACATACAGACGAATTGAGTTTTTGAGGCTTCAAGCCGGTAAAAATAAGCAGGTATGAGGTGGAAGTCAGAAAGTGTAAATATTATTAAAAATCAATATACACTTTCAACAAAGTTATGCTTGTTAATTTTCATGTAAAAATTGTTAAGAATCCAATTTAAAACTGGACCAAAACACTTTTTACATTCAACAAAGTATATTAAAAAATAATTTAATGACGTGTTACATACGAAAGTAGCTATCATGAGCAATGGTTAACCGAATATAGTTTTTGAACCTATATTTTCTTCTTGAAAGATGTTCCATGAGTTTTTTGAGTTCTTCAATATTTATCGCTCGCTCATTAAAGCTACAATAAAAATAAGCGAGGTGAGACTCAAAAACGTAAAGGATTAAAATTAAAATATTTCGAACAAATTTCAACATCTATACATATAAAAAATTGTAACTAAGCCGAATCTGTACATTAAATATTTTTTGGAAAATCTTATTGAAATAAACATTATTATCTATATAGAGGCCGAATCTACAGTTTTTAGAATTTTTGTCTGTTTGTCTGTCTGTTACCGCATCACAGAAAAAGTACTGGAGGGATTTTGATGAAATTTGGTATGGTGATAGCTGGTTGTCCGGGTCAACATCTAGGAAACTTTTTACAGCGGGAAAATATCTCATTTCTGAGAAAAAAAATACAAAAACTGCAATGTAAGAGTATACTAATATATAAAACCTAAGAATTTGGTTTTTGATCATCTGAACGCGGGCGGAGCCACGGACAATGCTAGTTATCCAATATAATCCTTTCCACTGATAGATCTGACACTAACACTATAAAACAGTACTTTACCAGACAAAAAGTAATGTTGCTTAAATAATAAAATTTTAAAGTTTAGTCTAGAGATGAGTTAATATCTGTCTTGAAAATAAATATCCTCTTACACTACGCGTGTTGTAGGTACATGTATGTAGCTTGCGGGCGACAGCTAATAGATTAGGATCAAAATATTATACTTATAAACATGTTCTCAAGTTCGTTTTACAATATTATTTTCTTACAAGTGAAATAAAACCGCACCATTAGCATTTGCATGGGGCAATAACTCGAGATTCCAAGATATTACGTTATCTATATTCCCCTGGGAAATAAGGCTTCGTCGCCCGATCAATCAACGTTTCTTAGAAATTCTAAATATGTTAATTTACCAATCACTTTATAGCCTGTTTTATTTGGTAAATTTATACAAATATTATAAAGAAAAAAAATTTGTTTGTTTGTACCGGATAAGCTCCGAAACGACTGGACCGATTTAGATAGGTTTGGTAAGAAGATAGTTTGACCCTGGTCATAGGATTTTTATCCCAAAAATCATCCCTTAAGGAGGTGAAAATGGGGATGAAAGTTTATATGGGGATTCAACCTAGTATTTAAATAAACTCGTATTACATATAGAAAATATATAGGTATGAACAGAATTTATTATAGGTATTTACATATATATATCTATATGAAAAAGCATTACAAAATTATTCTATTTATTTATGGATACACTAAAACTCGTCAATAAAAAAAAAAGAAAATCGATTGAACTGCTTTGTCTTTAGGTACCTATTTATAAATATTTTCCAATTTACTTTACTTTTACTTAAAATAAAATATTATTCAGGATTACGTTCACAATAATTTTAAATGCGAATACGTACATATATCTAATCAAGAGAGTTGGGTACATAAATCGCACAGCCCTAGTCACACATCTCAAGTGGAACCTGTTCATCCGTACGGCGATTTTGCATCCGATAAACCTAATGCGATCAGATGGCTCTCGACTATCACAAATTAATTGCTGAGATCATACGAGCTTTCATGTAGGATACGTTCATTTACCGTGATTTACAGGTTGTTTGCAATTTATACGCGTTCAATATAAGAAAATTAATTTCTACATTGATATGTAAATTGCTTATTACATTCTGTAATTATTATAATATATTTAGTTCGTTGCTTATAAAAGGGATTGCAAAGATATATTTTGTTTGCTTATCGAAAGACTGTGAATTTGAGAATTATAATATATGTATAATGGTATTTGAAAAGAATAATTTGCAAGAGGTTCTCTTTAATAATACTCTCTGTCTCTAACTAAACCTCTTCAATTTAAGGAGAAGAATCAGTAATAAGCAATATATAATACCTATTCAGTTTTTGTTACAAACAAATACGTAATAAAAGGAAAAGCATTTCCATTTTCTGAACTAATGGATACACAAACAGATAATAAAGAATTCGGAGCTTTGTCATAAAACAGGCAATCAGAATGTATTGCGATTAATCATCCACGTGTAGGACGTATATTGGTACACGTACAATGTTTGCATACAGCTAAATTAATCCTGGTAGGTAATATTATTAATGCGAAGGCTTAGACAGCTGTTATTCAATCGTGTAATTTTTATGTGCAGTGAATCTAGGTGATAAAACTAGTTCAACATTAACTGAACCTAAAAAATGAATGAAACATGATTAGTGACACGTTCCGGCTGGTTAATTAGATGAGTGCTTGAGATTGCCTTCACAAATGCCAACCAACAATACCGTAGTAACGAAATGAGATTTCCGCCGTGATTCAAATTACGAAAGTTGGTACTTAAAGTGACAGTACGTAACAGTTATTTTAAATGACAAAATAAATTGAATGCAGTCAAAAAGTCACAAACATAAGTAGATATAATCATATGTAATATCCACAAATCCAGAAGTGTAAGAGATATTTTTACAACTTTAAGATTTATTTAGTATATAACATATATATATATATATATATATATATATATATATATATATATATATATATATATATATATATATATATATATATAAAGGTAAGTAATAAATGTTACAATGAACAAACAAAATTCTATTACATTGAAAATATCTTATAGTTTTGTTTTACCAATTTAAGGCCTCAGCGATTGATCTATTTATCATCGTATCTCAATTACTGCGGCAAATTTAAGTAAAATTACTTTTAATATTGATTTAACAAGTACCTTGCGAAACAAAAACGTAATATTTCATTATATCTAAATATTAGTTCGTCAGAAACATATCTTCACTTTGAGTTAGTGATGCTGGAAGATAATTATACCTAGGGAAGTCTCTATTGTACCGTTTTATAAATATGTAGATACGTTTGGGAAATTTAAATCTAAATGCATACAGTTTATATCGTTGATGTCGAAACAAAATGGACACCAAAGTGACTGGGCATGTGACAGTGACAGTTTAGTAATAAGAAATTTCCAAAATCATACTTGTGTTCTAAGGACTTTCTAATCGTGTTTATACAACGCTAAACAATACCTGATGTAAACGTGACCTGACCTCTGGCTTTCAACAGGAACCTATAGCATAGGTCATCTATGATCACCAAATGTTTTGCGCCTCCGACTGCGTTTACTTTACATACAATACATGAAATTATTAACCAACATCAAAAAGGAGAAAATGAATTTATTATAAACTAACATTACCCGCGGCTCCGCACGCGTTCAGATGACCAAAACCCAAATTCTTAGGTTTTATATATTAGTATACTCTTACATTTGTATTTTTTCTCAGAAATGAGATATTTTCCCGCGGTAAAAAGTATTATCCTATATGTTGACCGGGATTACCAGCTGTCATCATACTAAATTTCATCAAAATCCCTCCAGTGGTTTTTCCGTGATGCGGTAACAGACAGACAAAAATTCTAAAAACTATAGATTCGGCCTCTGTATCAATAATAATGTCTATTTCAATTAGATTTTCCAAAAAATATTTAATGTACAGATTCGACTTAGTTACAATTTTATTATATGTATAGATTTCAATTTTTTATTTGTGATTTATGTAAATTTAGGTTATTTAGTTGGTTTTGTAGCGAGAAATATTTCAAAACAAATTTTTTGTCAACATTGACAAACATTCGATTGGAGTCAAACAACATTACTGTTCAAACAAATATATCCATATATGTACTTCAAAACGCGCGTAACGGTGTAATAGTCTTCAATATTTGACGCTAACTGTTTTTATTAAATGCACAATGTAAAATGAGATAAGAATAAGTTTTATAGAAATTAATTATTCAAGATTAATTAACTATTATTAATTATATCTTATCAGTGGTAGCCCAGTGGTAACGCGCTCGCTTGGGAAACCGAGTGAAGCGGGTTCAACTTCCGGTCTTGCATTTACGATATTCTCATGTGCGAATCTTACGGTAAAGGAAAACTTCGTGAGGAAACTTGCATGTCTGAGAAAAGCTAGCAAGTTTTCGAAAGACATGTGAAGTCCGCCAACCCGCACTTGGCCAGCGTGGTGGACTATGGCCTGATCTCACTCGTATTGAACCATCGTATTGGCCCGTGCTCAGCTGTGGGACGTTAAAAAGGGCTGAATACATGTCTTAACATATAATTGCATTTTACATATCTATCCATGTAAGTTTTTGAAAAAAGTGTACATTCGATTAAAAGCTGTTACTAATTAACTATATCGCTAAAGGCTACAGAAGAGACTGCTGTATGAATTTTACGAGTTACCACTTTTACGACGTGGACGGTGGACGCTATTAGTTAAGACAAGACCGTATAAAGCGACAACGTAATGCCGTTATCTCGCATCTTGCACGCTCGCCCTAATAGTTTTAGAACTATGTATAAATAAATTATGTTAATTTTTATCGATGTGGCGCCCCAATATTGTGTGAATAAGTTTGCACCCTTTTCAATTCATTTATACCTACTCTAAAATATATTTACTAGCTAACGGCTCATCCTCGCTTCGGTCGGGTTCGCCTCTAGGAAAACAAAAACAAACCTATCCCACGGGCAGCGTATATTTTTCTAGGATAAAAAGTAGCCTATGTGTTATTACAGACTATAATCTATCTCTGTGCCCAATTTGATCCAGATCATCCATCCACATCCAGATATTCAAGTGTTCTGGCGTAAAAGAGTAACAAACATCCATACTCACAAACATTCATATTTATGATAATTAATACTAATTTATGAATTTTGACAAATTTTACACTAGTGGTTTAACCTCACTTCGTTTGGTTCCGCCTCTGGGTTTTATTTTGCATTTATGATATTACGACCTCGCTTCGCTTGACGACTTGATTATAAAATATCGACTATATTCTATAATATACCATAGACTTCTTAAACATTAGGATAATTAGGGAATAATGTCAAAAGCACAAACAAAGGACTTTTATACAAACTTAATAAGGCCTTTATGAGGGCAGCGCAGTCAATATAGAAAAAAATAAAATCATTCCTTATTGTGTTCCTTGAAGAATGATTTCTCAAAAACTATTAAACATAAATTAATTTTCATATTCCTAATTTAAGATTGGATGGGTTCTAAATATAAACTTTCATCTTTCAGTTTTATTTGTGCGACAAACGATGGATATAATATACTTCTCAAAGGTCCAGTCTATTTTTATAGCAATATTCATTGAAATTGGTTTAGTAATGAAAACGTAACAAATAAATAAACAAACAAACAGACAGAGTTACTTTATTCCATAATTCCGAATTTATAACATTAATATGGACTTGTTAAAAATCTTTATTACAAAAATTATGTGACAAAGTTAACGTTTATGAGTTATATAAACAAAAATGAACTCGCTAACTTTTAATGTCAATACGTTTAATACTTTATTTTGCAGCAAAGTAATTAAATTAGTAATTCAAGACCAACGACGCCTCTTATTTGCTGGCATACGAAAACTCGATATACCTATATTCTGTAAGCATTTAGGAAGCATCAAATCGCTTGAAGTTAAGCAATAATAATTTTTTATAGAAATTATTGCGCTCTTATTTCTTTTCCCACAGAAGATGATTTGAATTGAAATTTCGCAGCCATAAATCAGCTTAACATAAAAGTGACTAGATTTCTTAAGAATACAAATCTATACATATAATAAAATTGTAACTAAGCTGAATCTGTACATTAAATATTTTTTGGAAAATCTTATTGAAATAAACAGTATTATCGATACAGAGGCCGAATCTATAGTTTTTAGAATTTTTGTCTGTCTGTCTGTTACCATATCACAGAAAAACCACTGGAGGGATTTTGATGAAATTTTGGATCATGATACCTGGTTATCCGGGTCAACTATAGGATACTTTTTACCTAGGGAAAATGTCTCATTTCTGAGAAAAAAATACAAAAACTGCAATGTAAGAGTATACTAATATGTAAAACCTAAGAATTTTGTTTTTGGTCATCTGAACGCGGGCGGAGCCGCGAGCGATGCTAGTAAGTTATAATATTTGACTCTTACACTTAATTATTTTCAAAAGGTTAGTGGAATAAATAGCTAGATAAAACTAAATTAAAACGTGTATGCGTGTTGTTGAGTCATGGTCTTTATTTTCGATAGCGCCACACTGAATGAGCTCTTATGTAAACCGACAACACTATATTTATAATTTAGTGAAGGGCAGGTGTCGATTAAGAAAATTATAAACCAGATTGTTTTTATAAATTAAATTAAAAAAATTATGTCATTTATTTATTTACTTATATGTAAATATTATACTCTCTATTAGTTCTATCTTTTAAGTACACAACTATATGTAATTTGATTAATTTGAGAAGTAGCAATTACAGTGTCTAAACTGTAATGGAAAAAAAACAACTTTTTGCTGTAATAAATCTTTGTACAAGCTTCAAATTTAATATAAAACCGGTTATATAATTTTTAGGTCGTTGCATATTTAACTTTTCTAGTTAAACGTGCAATTGGAGTAATTATAAAAACGTTGTTAAACAATCGTATTTTTTATGTCCATGCGGTACAAGTATGGAGTTTAATTTACATCGCGATAGTCATCGTGGATGATTCAAAAGCAAAAACTACGAGGAAACATGCACGATCAGAATCCTAATGCGTGTTTCAATGCCGATGTAACCATTTACGTAATATTGCATACATTAGAATAATTCTTAGCTAAATGTCCGAATAAAATATACTATTAAACTTTGAAATAACTATAAAAGTCATAAATGTTAAGTATATTAAATATGTTTATCATTAACGTACGAAAACCTGCATCAAGCTGTGTGCAAACATTTCAGAAATTTTCATTATAATTTACGAATACGGTGATTAAAGTTAATAAAGTGGTTTCAAATAAAACTATCTTTTCTGATTTTGTAACTTAACGTCATTTTAAATGTAGGGTCAATTTAAATAACTCTATCGTATTTTAATATCTCTTTTCTATCCTATTTAAATATCTCTTCTCTATCCTATCTTCTCTATCTCTTCGAGACATTAATATCGATTAATTTAAAAAAAATAATTATTCGCTTAATTCTAAATAAGCAAACAATGGCGATGATTACACGAAATTTTCCTGCTGTATTCATTGTGGGTTAGAATTTGTATATGTATTACTTTTTTCATAATTCAGTTTAGTGAATTATATATAATGTTTTTATTACATAGGTCTGTCTGTATATAGTTTACGTCATGGGATAATTAAGTGACTTGACAAAATAAGCCGGAAGGGATTTATATTTGCTTTCACATTTACCAATCAATTGTGACAAATTGGTCGTTACGGTCATTATAGTTATCTATAATATCCCACGGCCATTTGTTAAGAGCAAACTCATCACATATAATTTATGAATGTGAAAGTTGATATTAGAAAAGTTTTTGGAAAGCTTATTTTAAGCTGTAGCTGCAACCATCATCCTTACTTATATAGTAAATGCGATAATGTTACTTGGTTTCAAATGTAGCAACAGTTCAATTATTATGTTCAACGTGGAGATGTTTTGTGTAACGCACAATGAGTAACTATTATTAGTACATTCATCCCAGTACATAAAGTAATTAAGTTTAATAAGTTATAAATTACTTACTATTACGGTAAGTTTTAACGGTTAGTATGAAATACAAATCGTTAAATTTCTCGGCTTTTCTGTACTATAATATGCATATATAAACCTTCCTCTTGAATCACTCTTATCTATTGCTGAAAACTGCATTAAAAGCCGTTGAGTAATTTTAAATATTATTCAGACTTCATTTTATACTATGTAAATATAACTAAGACTAAATAGACTAATGTCAGTGCAAAGAGGTTCTTAGGGTACTTTAAATAAATTGACTTATTAAAAGTCATTACTCTTAACACTATGTAATTAGAAACAAACAAAATCATAGAAGCCAGTCAAGCCAGTAAAATAAATAAATTGAATTAAAACATATTTTATTTAACTTAAAGTTATAATAAAAAGAAGAATTGTATAACAATGACTGTATATAAAATATTATAAGATAATTTAATTAAATTAAATGAGAAAGTATCGATACATTTTCCCATCACTGATTACCACAATGATTCAGCCCTACGATACTCGAACGAATATAGACCGCGGCCTTCGACGGAGTCAATCTACGACTCAACAGAAGGGCGGAAATGATAAATAAACTCTATATTTAGAATAAATATAATTTCACAGATAACTTAACTACACGAAACAATGTTAATGATAAATGTATATTGTAATTGCAAGTGAATTCAATGATAATTTGCTTTAAATTTACCGTGTAAGATAGATATAAAATCTATACATCATATCATATAATAAAAGTGTAATTGATCGCTGTCTGTACATGGAAGATATTTGAAAAAACTTTTATTGGGGGGTCTTAATTAACGCAATAAAACCCAAAACAATGATTTTTAGAATTTTTGTCTGTGCGCTCTTGCGCACTAATCTCAGAAACGACTAAACCGATTTGGGTGCGGTTTCCCCTAATGTGTTGTGGCAAGCTTCACTTAACATTTAGTATTTGTTTTATTTCAATCGGTTCATAAATAAAAAAGTTATATCAACCTAACGAATCACCTAGGGACGAACCCGAGCAATGCGAGGGTGAGTGCCTAGTTGTTACAATTTTTTTTGAATTCGCTAGCCTAATAACAGAAACTGAACTGTTATAATTTGGTTAAATCTAATATTTTCTTAGATTTACGCGAATGTTTGACATTATTAAATAAAACTATCTTTTCGGATTATTTCGCGGATTTATTTTGATTTTTGGTTCCCGACGTTTCGAATGCTTTACAGCATCCATGGTCACAGGAGAGACTGAGGTGTTACATGTCTTGAATGTATAGTTGTTACAGACAGATGTAGTAAGTTCATACTGTGTAGATCAAAATGACAGCTTATCTGATTAATATTTTTCATTTTTCATTTGTAAAAGTATATATTAATAATGTTGCTTAGTAATTTGTTTTTTAAATAATAGCAAACTAAATTAAAATTATTATCCTTAATTAATTTTAACTTTTTAAATTAAATGGCTTAAATAATTAATACTATATTTTATATTTTTCTTTATGGTTATAAATATAATAATGGCAACACTAAATATAGATTACTAATTAATATTTTTAAAATTGTAATAATTATAAAAATAATAGCAAAAATTAAATAAATAATTTTCCATATTCAATTATAATTAAAATTATAAAATTATAAAAATGTTTAAAGTTAAAAAATATTGTAATGTAATTGGTGCAACTTTCATTCTGTTAATTGTGGGTAGGCTGTCTGTAACAACTATACATTCAAGACATGTAACACCTCAAGTCTCTCCCGTGACCATGGATGCTGTAAAGCATCCGAAACGTCGGGAACCAAAAATCAAAATAAATCTTGGTTAAATCTGTTAAAAATCGAAGCCTGGAGCTAATTTTTTTTTTATTTTTCCAGCAAAGGCTAGTTGTATCGAAATTCTTAACTTTTTTATTGCCTTTAACATGTTACCTATATTTTGCTATAAACACATTTATGGCATTTACATCAAATTAAGAATTTCGGTACAAGTGGCCCTAAGTATAAGTGTTTAAATTTTTCGCCGATTCCTTTCAACAGAAATTTACATAGGTCATATATTTCCTCGCTTACTTGCTTTGAATAATAAAGAAGCATAACTGCAAAGTCAATAATTACTTCAACTATTAAAATAACATTAGTTGAACTATTGGGAAGTATAAATAAAAAGCAGAGTTTTTCTATAAAGCTTCCTGTAGTGCACTGATGAAATAGCGTCAAAATCCACTCAGTCGTGTTTTTTCCACCTCAGGACATTGACTCCTTGAGGACGTCTTGTTAGAAAGGAGCGTGTCTTAGAATTTTTTGAGACGAAGTTTTCATGTCTGTAATGTTTACATTTTTGCACATTTTCACGCACTTTCTTCATCTTTTATAATAAAGGTGGAAAGCCTCGTCCTTCTATTTGTATGGAATGTTATTAATATTTTTTGTTATGGTCACAATTTCAAATACATTATTTTAAGCTATTAATTAAATTTTATATACCTACTAATATTATAAAGAGGCAGAGTTTGTTTGTTTAAGCGCGCTTATCTTAGGAACTACTAATCCGGTCAGAAAAATTAATTTTGCATTAGAATCATCATCCCGGAAAAATGTTCCCGTGGGATAGATTTCTTTTTGTCTAGGGACGAACCCGAAGCGAAGGTGAGTCGCTAGTTTTACATAAATACATTGTATATCATAATATAACATTATATAAGCGTATTCCATAAAAAATCTAAAAACCCCAATGCTCTAGATTAAATCCTCTCTTTTATAAATTTTTACTCTATAATGACATTACTAAACTTTATAGCACTTTAAAATATATAAAATAGTGTAGGATATAATACCACTTCGCCATTACACTGAGTGTTTGTTAGAAACAATGTAACAATCATATATTTACTTAGAATATCGTACTATTGACTCATAATATAATCTAACAAGACTTGCGAAACTACTCATCCGTTATGCATAATCAATTTTAAACTAAAGCTGTTATACAAACTCGTAGACGACTGTCTGTTGAAGTACTCCCTACATTAATTACTTTTTAGAAAAAGGTGAGTCTGAATCTTGATTTAAATTAAAAGTGAATGTTGGTCATACATTTACCTATTTATATCGTAGTCGCAAAATATCAACCCAAAATTATGGGACAATATATGTACGGTGGAGAGACATCGACTACATCACTTCGTTTTACCTATTGAATCCGTGACGAATTTAATGTGTTAATATTAGCCCGCTTATATCGCTTCTAAAAGTTGGTGTTATAAATACTAAATAATTACTTACAGTCTATAAAGATAATTTATATTATTACATAATATAAAATTTATTCTAAAATAAAGTGAATTATTTCTTAACATAAGCTAGCTAACGTAATTTTGAAAAAAATCTATAAATATTAAAAAATGTAAATAAATCATAGAAGATTAAAAGAGTGCAAATCTCAACGGGTAAAGTACATGCAATGAAACGCTGTTATTGTCTTAAAATCGATTAGTTTTTAAAATGCAACACAGCCTTTAGTTTCACCAATTATCGCATGCCATTCGCTACTATGATAATATGGCGTCGCGTGTGGCACTGCAAGTATCAGTCAAGATATAACTAATCTTTATTGACTCTGAGATCGTATTATGTGTACCAAGTAACAGACTCCACTGCAATTATCCCGTGTTACTTATTACGTTATACCATAATGTTAATAAATCTATACATATAATAAAATTCTGAGTCGAATCTGTGCAAATCAAAAAATCTGTGAAAAGTGGTCGGTCATATCAAAGGTTTCTAAAAAGTCATAAATGGAGAAGTTTCCAGACTACAGGTGACCCTGGACGCAGACAACAATGCCGTGTTTGAGGGACATCCGACATGACGTCATTCCACAGTGTTTTTGGACTCCTAGTGTATGCAAATTATACACGAGTAATTTTAACTTCAAACTACATGCACAAAAAAATCTTCTGTATATTATACAGACATGTGTTTATATGGCAAAAAACTAACTCGCAATAACTTTCACTAAACTTCTTTAATATCATCACGCTGTTTTTATTTATCTTTGGATGGATATAATTTGTGTCGACACGTTTGGCTCAGTTTGTAGTTCCTAACTTTGGTTTACTTGCTGTGCTAGCGGCGCTGGTTCGAGTCCCGCTGGGGGCATTCATTTGTGTGATGATCACGAATGTTTGTACTCCAGTAATGGGTGTTTATGTTTATAATATGTGTGTATTTAAAGTTATATATGTGTAATGTATCAACTATCTGGTATCCATAACACAAGCCTCGTAGCTCACCATGGAACTAGATGGTGCTGGTGTTAATGTACCCAACATATTTATTATTATTTATTAAATATTTTCCAATAAGACCACGATTAAGATCAAGTTTTACTATGCATTCCCCGACATCTACTATTTTTTCTGGTTATGTATTACTTTTATGGGTTTAAAAAAAAGACGTTCACGTAGAAAAAAAAAAGACGTTCACGTACGTTTGATTTATACTATAATATATATCGTACTAAGAATTAGCATTTTTTTCCTGCAAAACCATCAATTAGACGCAATTTAATGTTAATTAAAACACTCATCGCATCTATTCTAAAGACATCATTTTCATTGTCTGAAGACGTTATGTAAGTAAACAATTACAAAGAACGTGTATATTTATAATCTTGTGCCGCAATTGATTTGAAACACGAACAACATCAGATATTATAAAAAAAATACTTGTACCTTGTTATTATTGCAATAAGGTACATTTTGATAAGAATTTTAGCCATACAAAACTATCGACTGGTCGCGCTCATCTCACGCGAATTCAACTCACTTTTCTGCCGTTTTAAAACAATGATAAATTACTTTTTCTTTGACAAGATAAAAGTTCACAGCTATATACCAACTTTATTTTTGTTCTTTATTTCAATTGTTTAAGCTCTTTACTTAAGTAAATTGACTCACTGTAAGGATGTTCTTTTGTAAATAGATATAGCTATGTAAATATTTAGGAATCTCGTCACGTACTCCTTATGTAATAATAAAGTTATTTAAAAATAAAATTTTAAATATCTTTTTAACCATATCATTTAAGTAAAATTGAAGTATTATATGTTTAGTTTACAAACACTTGCTGTTTATTATATATATACTTGCGGCTCACCCTCGCTTCGCTCGGGTTCGTCGCTAGGTACGTTTTAAATATAGATAAATAGTTATTAGCCAGCGCTAGCCATATAATGTTTTTTCGTTAATTTTTCTGATGTTTTAATACTTATTATCCTATTCCGGACTAAGAGAAATCCAAAAATTCAAATATCATAAAAATTGGTCCAGCCGTTCTTGAGTTTTATGTCACGTCACACGGGAACGCAATCGAACGGGATAAAAAGTATCCCATGTCCGTCTCCTGGGTCTAAGCTACTTCCCCACCAATTTTCAGCCAAATCGGTTCAGCCGTTGTTGAGTTATAAACAGTGTAACTAACACGACTTTCTTTTATATATATAGAAGATATAATTTGGCTATATAATTGCACTAAATCGCTGTCCGAGTAGCTGAAAGTAGCTTACTTACCATTCAAAAAAAAATTATACTAGAATTTATTAAAACCATTACTAAAGTGTACACTTTGGTAATTTCTGTGCTATCCAAATTTGTCATTGCTGGTAAGAATTTTCATAAACACTAAGAACAGAATTGGTAATATAATTTCTCCATATATAGGTATTTTATTGCTTCAAACAAAATTCTCTATAGACATTGTACACAGTAATAAAAATACATTCATCACAATTATTCACAATCAAGTGAATTCAATGGTTGTTTACCTTCCCCTAGTTTCTCGCAAAATATTATTTTCTGAGATTTTTCCTCATAACACAAAAATTGCAAGGAGAATTTATATATAGCATTTCAAATAAAACTATCTTTTTTTTCCGCCAAGAAATCCGAAAAGATAGTTTTATTTAACGTTTAGTATAGATTTCTCAGAGATGAGATATTTTCCCGCAGTAAAAAGTGCTCTATATGTTGACCCGGATGGTCAGCTATCATCATACTAAATTTCATTAAAATCTACCTAGTAGTTTTCTGGTGATCATTCCCAGAGAGATAGACAAAAATTCTAAAAACTATAGATCCGGCCTCTGTATCGATAATATTGACTATTTCAATAAGATTTTCCAAAAAAAAAAAACGTACAGATTTGATTCAGTTAGAATTTTATTATATGTATTTTAAAAAAAGAAAAAAAATAAATCTAAGAAAGTATTATATAGAGCAGTACATTATGTGACATAGCAATACAACAGATATGAAAAAAAAGGTGTATGTTCAATCTAAACGAACTTAAATGCACTATTAAATAGAATAAAGCAAGTGTATTCTTTTTATTCCATATTTCATGAGGTTGCGTTATGAAAAATATTTGTATTATAATCGCATAAACTTAAAGCCAGAATCTTGTACTTCAAACTAGTACCTAGACTAGACTAGTTAACAAGACTATTAGTTTTCTATGGATAGGAGAAGATTTTTTAATTTTTGAAGTACATATTGTCAATTTTGTATGTGAGAGGAAGTAATGTTGATGACCGTCCCACAAGATCACCCGAGGACGTGTGAACAGGTGGACGGCCGTGACGTAGGAGGATTTAGTTACCTTTTTCTGCTAGAATATAAAACCTTATTATTGTATAAGGTCACTACGTTATTTAGTTTAGTTTTTATTGGTTTTTAATTTAGATCAGAGTCTACGTCTCAAGCGGGGTCGAGATGGCATTCATTCATAATAATTGGAGATACGTGGTTTAGTAAAGTTGGTTTATTTTGGAGGCTCATAAAGAGGTATATTTTGATATTATAGTTGGAAGTCGATGATCGGTGTCTGAGAACCCCTAGCTTAATTAAATTATTAGAAGTATCGTTTAAAGTTTATAAAATTGTGATTTCCCTAATTAATTTGTATTGAACGTTGCATACTTTACGAGTATTATTTGGATAACGCCCACAAGATTAGTAACCAATAAAGATAATGTTCGTAGAATATGGATAACGCATGTATATGACGAATATACATGTCGTATATTCAAAAATTAAGTAGGTAATATGTTTATATTAATTGAAATTGGAAAGTTTAAATAGGAAGCTTGCGTAGTCGTGTTTAGGTAATTTTATTCAAGCATTAAATCATTGCGTTGGTTTTAGTGACGCTATTCATCATACGGTCGGTTGGCTTCACCGGAACTGTGCCCATTTGTCTCTTTGACGAGTGAAAATACTAGGTACGTGGCTGAATTGTTTTCATTTTGTTCTGGAAAGTTTGCATTCAATAAAGATGGGTATTGACACGCTTGGCTCAGTTTGTAGTGACCCTACTTTCTATGCCAGCGGTCGCGGGTTCGAGTCCCGCTGGGGGGCATTCATTTGTTTGATGACGAATGTTTGTACTCCAGTCATGTGTGTTTATATTTATAATATGTATGTATTTAAAAGTTATATATGTGTAGTGTATCAACTATCTGGTATCCATAACACAAGCCTCGTAGCTTACCATGGAACTAGATGGCGCTGTGTGTTAATGTCCCAACCTATCCCAACCTATTATTGTCTATTCACACGTCTGTCCTGAAAGGGAGAAGTATCTTCTACTTATCAAAAGAGCTTTGAGCTTTGAAACTACACTTTCCTGTGTGCTGATTTCTGAATTTATCTAGTGAAGGCGAAAAATTTATTCAAAGAAATATCTTGCGTGCGTTTTTCTACTGTAAAATAAATGTCAAATAGATATTATGAATTTTAAAATATTTTATTTTTTAACGTATATAGTTTTCGAGACCCGGTCATTTTGTCAAATGACACAATCTTTTTGAGTCTTTAACGACACGTTTGGCTCAATTTGTAGTGAATCTATTAGTTATGCCAGCGGTCGCGGATTCGAGTCCCGCTGGAAGCATTCATTTGTATGATGAGCACGAATGTTTGTACTCCAGTCATAGGTGTTTATATTTATAATATGTATGTATTTAAAGTTATATATGTGTAGTGTATCAACTATCTGGCATCTATAACACAAGCTTCGTAGCTTACCATGGAACTAGATGGTGCTGTGTTAATGTCCCAACATATTTATTTAAATAAAATAAAATCCTTTTAAATATATATTAAACATCAATATTGAATGAGATATTTAATCAAGTGTATTAAAATAAAATAAAAATAACACATTTATACACCATTTGCAACACTCATATTGATGTTAGTGTAAGAATATGTTCAGAAATATCCATATAATTTGTCTCTATTGTAATGTAATCAGCATGAACAAGAAGCACAGGACGTCACCGGAAGCGACAGAGACATGGGGGTCACAAGTTCGATGCCCGCGTAGCGCCACTAGTTCTGAAACTAATGGGTTCTGATAATTTATCTGTTATCGGTCTACGATATGACCTTTGTTGTGCTCTATATGGCTTGGTAAGATCGTGGCTTCAAGATATACCTAATGTGACACAATGGAGCTAAATAAAATATAAATATAGCGTATTACAGATTATTTAGATTCGACAATTTCTTTGTGTGTAATGCTATTAAACTTAATGTACTGTTTGTTAATATTTCAATCTTATGAAGGGAAAATCACCTCATTAGACGACCATTGACTAATCTAATACCAAAAATAAATTTGATACAAAATTTAATACAAAAAGTCCGGGCTGCGTACTTCAATCGGTGCAAATTTCCGCAATTTCCAACATAATGCGAGACATCTAATGTCAAATTATCAATTACTGTCAAGATTTAGGTCAATCGCTATCTATATACTTATAAAATTACTAGTATTGCCCGCGGCTTCACCCGCGTTCAGATGACCAAAAACCAAATTCTTAGGTTTTACATATTAGTATACTCTTACAATGCAGTTTTTGTATTTTTTTTCAGAAATGAGACATTTTCCCGTGGTAAAAAGTATCCTATATGTTGACCCGGATAATCAGCTCTCGCCATACCAAATTTGATCTAAATCCGTCCAGTGGTTTTTTTGTGATGCGGTAACAGACAGACAGACAGACAGACAAAAATTCTAAAAACAATAGATTCGGCCTCTGTATCGATATTAATGTCTATTTCAATAAGATTTTCCAAAAAATATTGAATGTACAGATTCGGCTTAGTTACAATTTTATTATATGTATAGATCTTCCTATTATCTTTATAAACTTGTATTATTACTTACAAAATAATTGGTGTTTGTTTTATGTTTTGTATTCTCAGAGTTACTAATTACTATATACTTTTACCAACTGGCCAAGTCCTTTTATTTATTTTTGTTATTTGCTACAGGCTAGGCTCGCGTACGTACATGACGTACCTGAGTAAGTTAAAGAGTAGCAATGTGATATTAACCGAACATAGCTAAGAACCACCGCAAGGAAACTGGCTTTCAAATGAAAACCATCCGTTTGAGAGCTACGATGCCACAGAGAGACACACCACACGCACACAGACAGACATCGACGTCAAACTTATAACACTCCTCTTTTTGCGTCGGGGGTTAAAAGTATGTAAAATAAATTGTACAATACAATAAATCTTGGCTAAGATTACATCGATTGGTTATTTATAATCGCGGTACCAATAATGGGGCTACTGCACAAAGTCGTATGGACCGATAAGCCGCTTAGAGTGTCTGACACCAATCCATAAGTTACAGGAATTGATAGCTTCAAATCCTAGTTAGTTCTGTGACACGACGTGAAATGTAAAACGGAGATTTCCTGGTGGAGATAGTGGGCAAAGTGCCCTAGATGCATGCGGAAAGAGCGTTTTAGAATCTTTTCCTAATCAATAGTTTACTTATATGGAAACCTAAAATGTATATTAATTTATATAAATAACTAGCCAAACCCGCAGCTGCGCCCGCGTTTAATCTACAAAAAAACCTCTTTTGCTTTATGTTATTATATAGCGCCTCACCCTTGCTTTGCTCGAATTCGTCCCTATGTATTTATATACCTAATATAAAATTATTTGGATATTGTTCATACAAAAGTATTAAAATCGCGATTAAAAAATGGGGGATGGGGGGAGGAGGGTGAAAAATACTTTACGACTTATATACCTATACAAAAAAAACATTAAAATCGGTCCAGCAGTTTCAGAGGAGTGCGACCACAAACACCGTGACAAAAGATATCTATACATATAATAAAATTGTAACTAAGCCGAATCTCTACATTAAATATTTTTTTGAATATCTTATTGAAATAAACATTATTATCGATACAGAGGCCAAATCTATAGTTTTTAGATTCTTTGTCTGTCTGCCTGATCACAGAAAAACTACTGGAGAGATTTTAATGAAATTTGGTATGGTGATAGCTGATTATCCGGGTCAACATATAGAATACTTTTTACCGCGGGAAAAGGTCTCATTTCTGAGAAAAAATACAAAAACTGCAATGTAAGAGTATACTAATATGTAAAACCTTTGGTCACCTGAACGCGAGCGGAGCCGCAGGCAATGCTAGTTTATTATATATATTAGAATCAATGAAATTGTGTTGTAAGAATGAGGCTCAATTCTCTTATAAATATTCCTAAATCTGAAGTGAAATAAACGTTGAAAAGACAATTTACCAATGGTATGATATTTATATTGCAATGTATTCAAGTGCTATTAGGTTAAGTATCGCGCTGCCGAGCAACTTTAAAATGTAATATCTTTTTATTTTTTCGATTATATCTTAAAGAAAATATACTGTTTTTTTTTATATTAAGCTTAGATTTTTTTTTCTTAAAAATACATAAATTTCTCCATAAACAACTTATTGAGATCCATAACAAATTCTAATATAGGAATGGTGGGAAGGAAAGCAAAGAAATAAATACTAACGTTCTTGATAAATTGTTTTCACATCAATGAGTTTCGGTCATGTGTCATACGCATGTGGGCTGCGGGTTCGATGCCCGTGTTTAACATAATAACGATTGTCGCTTGGTTGGCCGCCTACCACCTACCTCCTCTTTAAAACTGTAACCATTTTCTTAGACTGAACTAGAAACTGTAACGCTCTATACATAAATAAATTATAATTTGTATGATTCATAGTTATAAACGAATCCTGGTAAAATTAACATACATACATAAATTTCTTTGACATTCATTTGTAAATAAATAATCAGATTGGATATTTTAAACAAATTTATATCTTTTTTAATTTACATAATTGATTCTGATTTACTGCGTTTTGTAAAATATTTCGAAAGAGGTAAACCGAAATAATCAAAAACAGAACTAAGTCATAAACAATCTCTTAGAGTCAATCAATATTATATTATATTATTCAGAAATATTGTAATCGTTGATCACATAATTCTTAAACTATGCTTCGTGTAGTACACCTTTAGAGGTATTACAAGGTTGTGGGTTCTAAGTATGTTATAATCTAGTCTAAAAAGATTTTATTTATTGAAGGCAATTACCATTTAATATTTTCTGAGTCGATTGTCTTATGAACGTTCTTTGCGATGTTAGATAATAAAATGCGCTAGTTTTTAAAGGCTGTCACAACAATACTCTGGTTAAAGTTAGCAATAGAGTAAATACAAAATAATTTATCAGGTGAAATAAGCATTAAGTCTTAAGTCGTTAAAAAGGATATAAATAAATGTTATTTTGGATAAAGTCGAGTGAAAAAGGGAAAGGGACATTCCCTTTCCCTTTTTCACTCGATCCTATTAAACTTTTTTTGAAAAGGGAAAAAAACGTAAGATATCCATCACCTTTGCTTTGTATGTATATTTTATATAAAAATTATGTTATTACGAAAAAACGTGATATCTTAGCTATCCCATATTTCCGGTATATTTCTAGCACTTCCTTCGTAGATTCGGTAAGTAATTGAACTGGTTTAATCTATTATACTATATTAATAGACACGCGTGCCCTATCGTTGCCTAATAGATATTAAATAAATAAATAGAATATTTCTATGATGCTTCATGTCTTATCTACGTTAAATGATGGAATTGTTTTTTATTTATTTTATTATGGCTTTCCTGCCACAAATGCAGTCAAGGTCATATCGGATTGATAACGAATAATTCATTAGTTATTTAAATTCACATTTCAAATACATTTCGTGTACAATTAATGAGCCACTAATCAACTACTTTAATAACTAAAATATGAATAGTACAAATGCAAGTGTAAAAATAATAGGTTGGGAAAAGTCTACAAGGGCCCGTGAAGCGTCATTATACAAAATACACCAATAAGGCTACTTAAAAGGCATAAAGATTTATTAAAAAGCGTGGTGATAGATTGATGATGGTTGAAACAGTGAAAGAAGTAAGCTGTGACCATATCGCCTAGCGCATCGCTCTCCAAACATACCTTATTAGAAACGCGTGAAGATAACAAATAAATAAACCGTATTTATTGCTTCTAGGAAATTTAATTTAACGCTATATATAGCTCGACGACTACCCACGCACCACATTGAGACTTCTCACTTCTGTTTTGCTTACAAAAATTGAGAAATTTTTCCATAAAATATCCGCAGCATATACGCACATGTAGAGTTCAAGAGTTCGTTCAGAGAACAAATATTAGTAAAGTATGATTGTTAAGTAGATCTCCCGTCCCCTGTTCTTGAGCGTGAAAGCGTGTTAGTTTGATACTCTCATTAGAACGCCTTTGTCCCGCGAAGAAACATCAAAAGGATGTTACACTTATGAGTTACAGCGGAATGATGAACATATTCTTAGCGTTTGTAAAACCTTCCATTTAAGCGTCTACCGTTTTTACATTCAAAAACATTTTGAGATAAAACGAGGACCGAAAACATGGCATCATTTTATTTTATAGCATACTAGCAGAAACCACAGTTTCGCCCGCGCTAAAACTACCAAAAAATCTCTAAAAGGGTAGTTTCACACAAATTTTCACCCCCTGTATTACCCCCTTATAGAATCAATTCGGAAAAATGCTAGAACACATATTTATTTAATTGTATTGAAGAGCATTAATACCAAGTTTCAAGTAATTCTGATAATTATAAATATTTTTTTGGATTGTTTTATAACGTGTTTTCCCGTGGGAATTAGATGATCTCCCGCTGTAAAAAGTAGCCTATGTCACTCTCCAGCCCACCAAATATCTCCACACAAAAAATCACGCCAATCCATCACTTCGTTTTGACGTGAAAGAAGGACAGACAAACAAAGAAACAAACACACTTTCACATTTATAATATTAGCATGGATTTAAGTATTAAAATACATGAGAGTTTTCTTTATTAAAGTATATAAGATATTCAAAGAAAATAATGTGTTGAGAACCATAAAGCTCCTGAATGCTGAATTGAATGTAAAACCTCTTTCATATTTTTTAGCAAAGTTAAATCATATCTATGGGATTATTATCATATCTAATAATCTATATTTGCTTGATTTTTAAAAAGAATAACATTCATATTAACTATTTATTTATTACTGCAGTTGCATTTTATTTCAGAAGGTTAGGTAGGTAAATAATACAAATAACAAAATATCTATTAGTAGCATCGAAATAAAGGAATAAGCCAGCTGAGGCACGTGTTGCCTGACAGCTTTGCTTGACGTATACGTTTCCCTTGGACAAATATGGAAATGGGGTGTCAATGTAAATATAGATATTTTAATTTAATAGGATATATATGTATAGAGTCTGGGTAACGAAAGCGTGACCAAAGAAAATGCGGCAAAATCAAGAAATCTTTATGTGGTATACTAACTATACTAAGAGAAAAATGTTTTGATACTTGAGTATTTTTGTATTTATAACTATTATTAATTAGTATAATAGTTAAATAAATATAAATAAATATGTTGGGACAATAACACACAGTACCATCTAATTCCATGGTAAGCTACGAGGCCTATGTTATGGATGCTAGATAGTTGATACACTACACATATATAATTTTAAATACATATATATTATAAATATAAACACCCATGACTGGAGTACAAACATTCGTGCTCATCACACAAATGAATGCCCCCAGCGGGATTCGAACCCGCGACCGCTGGCATAGCAAGTAGTGTCACTACAAACTGAGCCAAACGTGCCGTCTACTGAGCCAAACGTGCCGTCAGTTGTTTGCGAACTTAATTTAAAAAAGCTTCATCAACTCGAATCTTTTATTAGTATACGTTTCACGTTATATGTACATATGCACCCATTAGCTTATGCACAAAAATGTAAACAGTTACTAACAACGCTTAAAACCAGAGCAACCAGAGACTTTGAGAGAGAAATTTGACGTGCCTTTGACAGCTTAATAATGTTGCCATATCAAAATTTTTAAAAAACTCCAGGACACGCTTTCGTTAGCCAGACTTGAGTAACATTAATTTCAAAAAAAAAACCATAAAGCAAAACCATTTAATTTTTTTGTTAAATGACTATCACTTACATGCAACAAAAGAGGTATCACTTTTCTCATTTTTTTTAAATAAGAAGGCTCACTTGCAAGTCCTTGAAGTTATGTCATACTAAAGCATGAATAGGTCCAAGTTTTGAGAGCATATCATAGATGTATTATTATTCCTAAGAAAGTAACATCCATAGTGTATGGAAAAAAATATGTAACAGACGATGTTACCAGAATAAAGAGTTTTTTTTTCTAAATGCCTCTTGACCCTATTTTAGGCATTAGGCCCATATTCATGAGCAGTCAAATTGCTCATGAATAACTTTTAATAGGAAATACTTTTCATCCGGTAAGCTAGTAGGCAAAGTATTTACTACGGATCTCTTAATAGATAAAGCTTCGATATTTAAGTAATATATTCTAAAGGTGATGTAAATTTAATTAAATCTATAGCGTAATGCATTTATAATAAGTAACATTGTGTTTTAATAAAAAAATATTGTATTAATTTAATTATCACTAGTGGACCAAAATAAAAAAAAGGCCAACGATTAGCACTTAAAAAAACTCGTTGTTCAATAAAATGTAAGCTAGTTAAAACGCTCTCGCTCCAGCGTATAGCATGAAATTTAAAAAGCCAACCCCTCGGGGTCGACGTCCGGTGTAGTGGGCGGACTGAAAACCGAGCTTTCAGCGCGACACCACTTCGTTGCTGTACCTAGCTGCGGGACTTAGCTAATATGCATGATAAGATTACTTCAAGACGCGGTAAAACTTTTCTGGATCATTATCTATATTTAAAAGTACCAATAGTTTTTTTTTAGAGTAATAATTATTTTATGTTCTAAGGTTTTAAGTATTTATTTTGACTGATGTTTGACTTAATACAAATTTCTATTATTCATATAAATACAGTCGCCTATGCCAGGAAACAGAATAGATTAGAGATAAATATAATGATTATAACACAAATTAGAAAGTAATCGAGTTTAATAAAAAAATATCTTCTATGCTTCATTTTTTATATAACTAGAAAAGAAATAGTAAAAAAGATGAAAAACTTTTATCTACAATAAAATAGGCGTGTCACATGAGTTGGACAGCTTATTTTAATTAAATTTCAATTTAAAGGTCATGGCTATCTTCTCGGAAACCGCTACGAGCCATAAAGCATAAAACACAAAAATAGAGCGAGAAATAAGCATAAAAAAGCAATCATAAAAAAAACGATTTAACTTCTTTTTAAACATGTAACACTATATAAAAAATGACAAAAACGATTGGAGCACAAACTGCAGTGTCACAGACAGTGCGTGAAAGGACGAGGGTGAGGGAAGCCCTGAAATTAATACAGTATGTTATCTTATTTCCACTTACAGCACTCTGCCCCAACTCTGCTCCCTACACGTCTCAGTCAACATTAATTAAAATTGCTTGTAGAAAACGTGCAAAGTGATAAGAGCGAATGAGTATTGAAATTGTCCATTCATACATTTTAATAAAAGATTACGTTTTTAAAATTTGTTATTGAAAGGTTAGAAATTATAATCGAGTAAATATAACATTATGACACTAAACAAGCATAAAAACTTTTTGATTAGTTCAAGCTGTTGTTCTGATTTCACGAGAATCGGGAGTGCAACTTCAGTTTTCCTCCAAAATACATAGGCGTACACAGCTATGAGCATTCCAGCGATGTGAGTAGCTACCGTCTCACCCTCGCTTCGCTCGGGTACGTCCCTAGGTATGTTTTAACGGTTAGTATGGAATATTCCCTCAACGACCGCGGACGCGCCGGCGTTATAGTTAACAATAGATTCTTAGGAATTTACCTGGAGGTGTTAAATCAAATATATCGATCCCTTGCTCTGTGAACAGAAACAAATCTATCCCACGGAAACCGTACATGGAAAAAAACCTATATGCTATTCCAGTCTATTTTCGTTAGAATATTTATGGCGACTATTAATCGCTAGTTAAAGTTAATCATAAATACATTGAATGATTCATAAAGACCTTCCACTTCCTTATGTAGTTGTACACAAATCACCGACACTCATTAGCGTCAATTTGTATAACTTTTTGTTATAGCGTGTGTCACTTTCATTGCATGTTGAGTTGTTTCATTGTGAATATATAATAACAATAAACGTCATCCATTACATTTGCCTTATATGTATGTATAGGTATAAAAATAAAAATTACAGCAGCAACATATGTTTTGCATCAATGTTTCTTACGAAAAAATCTTATTATTACAAGTATTATTACGTAAATATACTCATATTGACACAGTTTGGCAAAAAAAAAATATTATTTTAAAAATCTACAATATTTTTTTTACTACATTTATAATGTAAGGAATTCGTCAAAACAAAATCACTTTAGCCCAAACTAAAAGACATATTAGACGCCATTGAAAATACTTTTGGCCGATTTCACCAACGTCACCTAAGTTTAAGGGATCCCCTAAGCATGTTTAGGGCAATCTGGTAATGGCAAAATCGTTACACATAAAAGCCGCCTTTGACAACACCTGGTGGCCCGCCCTACTAAAAAGACTGCGCGAAGTCAACTGCCCCCGCAATATCCACAAATTTATACAGAATTACCTCACTGACCGGAAAGTGGTCTTACATTTCGCAGACGCATCCAGCAGCAAAACAATGAACAAGGGGTGCATCCAGGGATCCTTCTGCGGACCCACATTCTGGAATGTCATTCTGGACGAGCTCCTGGAGATGGCACTGCCGAAAGGCTGCAACGTCCAGGCGTTCGCCGACGATGTTCTTCTAGTGGTGGAAGCCCCAGACGTCACCCAACTCCAAGACACAGCCAATAACGCCCTCCGGATAATATCCGACTGGGGACACAAAGTGAAATTGGAATTCAGGCCCTCCAAAACACAATTAATCTCATTTACACCAAAAGCCAATAAAGCCAAAATCGTATTAGACCTGGACACACTGCAACCCGTGAATTCATTTAAATTATTAGGAGTTATCATAGATAAAAAATCTCAAATTTATTGAACACGTAGACCACATCATAGTAAAAGCCAGAAAACTATACAATAAGTTAAGTAAATTCATTCGTCCTACATGGGGAATCAACAGTGACAATGTAACAATATTATACAACTACGTCATCGAACCAATAGTCACAAACGCAGCTGGAATCTGGGGTTCCGCAACCAAATTCAAAATAGTTCGTAAGAAACTTCGGGCTCTTCAGCGTAACTTTGCTCTGAAAATCATCAGGGCGTTCAGAACTGTTTCCGCAAATGCTGCGATTGCACTGGCAGGACTGACACCCTTACATCTTAAAATACGAGAAAGGGCAGCAATCGAACGTACGCGACTTACTGGTCTCAAGGAATTTTTACCAACTGAAATAACCGATGAAAAACCGGCCAAACAGACCAAAACAATAAATAGCAGCAGACCAAAACGATATAGATAAAATTCTAACTCCTAACACCTTGCAAGTCTACACTGATGGTAGCAAACAGAGGAAGGCTGTGTCGGAGCTGCCTTTGTTGCCATCTATCCTAACAATTCGAAAGCAAACGTAACCAGGAAATTCAAGCTGGACAAAACATGCTCAGTATTCCAGGCCGAGCTCCTAGCTATAGATAGAGCTTGTGACTGGATACTAGAGCACGGCCATACTCCCAGTTCAATTATCTTCTCAGACAGCTTATCCAGTCTACAGGAACTATATAACATGAGTTCAAATAACATATTTGTCACATCAATACATCGCAAGATCACCAACCAAAACATTAAATTCTGCTGGGTTTAAGCTCATGTGGGTATCGCGGAGAATGAGCTCGAAGATGCCGCAGCTAAGTCCGCCGCTACGTCCCACAGGGATGTAACTTATGCCTAATTCCCAATAAGCTTCTTAAAGAAAACAATATCAGAGAGAAACAAAATTGAAGCCAACACGGATTACCAAACCGACGAAAGCGGTGCTCAAACGCGGGCATGGTGCCCCGATCTTGATTCCATAGAAAAACTTCGTTCCTCTACAAAAATGGATTTCGAATTAACTCAAATTCTTACCGGACACGACTAACATCTAGAATACCTGCACAGATTCAAAGTAACAAGTGCCGACAAATATCCATGCAGAATAAACATAACACAATCTATCCAACATTTACTACAGGACTGTCCTAGGTTCAGTGCTGCAAGACAAAATCACCTATTACTTTGCTCTCCTATTCAGGATCCGTTCAATCTCGAGACACTTCTAACCAAAGATACTTATATCAATTAATTCATTCAATTTGTAAAACACATAGTCAACAATCTAAAACAATATAACAATACATAAACATCCCTCGTAAATAATAATGGTCATAATCTGTAAAAATCAATACCTTTCTACCAATGAACCACCTGAAAACAATTGTGATAATCAATAAATAAATAAAATCTAATAACTTACAAAACCTTAACCATGCAAATAAATACATAATCCCGTCGATGAGGCCACTTAACATCATGGCCAAATATTCATCAGTCGCCCGTATACACAAGCGAGGACTGTGAATTCCATCTATCGGTATTTCTTAAAAAAAAAGCATGTTTAGGGGGCTGTTAGGGGACAATTTCTGTTTCATCGATAGTTAGGGGTCACCTAAATATTAAAATGCCACCTAAATATAGGTATAGGTAGAAATACAGGCTTTGAAGATGGTAAAACGAAATTTAATTTAGGGGCTGGTTTAGGGGAACTTTTAAGCTAGGGATCCCATACGTAGGTGGTAGTAGCTTAAGTGATGTTGGTGTTATCGGGCATTTGTCTCATGTCATCAGCTCATACATAAATATCACATTATTGTATCGTTATCCTGATTTCATATACTCACAAAGTTTTAAATCGATACGAAAATTAAAAGTACATTAAATTCCACTTACAAATTTTGATTGTGAAGTCAATAAAAACGTGCTAAAAATTAGACCACGTTTTTGAAATTGTCAAAGTGCTTATTTTTTTATGAACTCTATCTAGATAGAGTCCATAGGAAAAAGGATAAGGTCTCTAATATCTATCTGATGTAATCATTTCTTAAAATGGGGGTTAAAATTAAGAATACTGGATAGAAGTTTCCGCGGGACCTACAAACAATAGGTATATTAGTGAAGAATTGTAGTAGATATATTTTAATCATTTGTAAAGATATTAAATTATACATAGGTACTAACAAGAAATTAAAGTTAAAAAATGAATATGAAAATTTTGTTTTTATTTTAAAAACAACAAAAAAAGATGTTTAGACTAAACGGTTAAACTAACTTAAAGGTTCAGAAAAACAAATATAACGAATTTTCTTGTCGTAACTACATTAATAACAAGCGAGCGTCACTGCTGACATACATAAGGTCGATTTAATCAAAGATACGTATAATTAAACTTGAAAAACTATAAACCGTGGTCTGGAGGGTAATAAAACCTATAAGGACTTTGCAAGTGGAACAGGCGTAAGTGTCAAGGACCATAAACGTACATACATATTCGTATATGTTCTGATTCCTGAAGGTTATTATTGACCGCTATCTTTATAAAAACAAATAAATATCACAACAATATAAAAAAATATATGAAAAGTGTCATATTACTTTATTGCTTAACCTTAACATGCTTTACCATTTTGACTGGGGCATAATCAATTTAAAATCTTTTTTTGTGATTAATCTTCCGATGGCGACCAGCTGATAGGTCAGTCATTATTTTATTATGTTACTGTAACACATTTTGGGATATATTGTAATGAATGAAAACGACGTGCTTTTTTATATCAAAACCCCGTTAAATAAAAACAAAGCACATAAAGAAGTTAATAATTATAAGATTTTTAGTTAATATTCTTAAGAACTAAGAATAACTACTCCCTAATTAATAAATATGGGGATAATGGATTATACATATCTTATATATATTACATATAATAAAGCTGTAGATGTCAAATGTCTACATAGAAAAAAATGCTAAAAACCGAGTCAGGGGGATGTAAGAAAAGATATAGAACGAATACAGATGTTTTTGTTTCTGTCTATTGGTCTGTTTGTACGGGCTAATCTCCGAAACTGTTGGACCAACTTAAGTGAAATTTTTCATGATGGTACCTTATATCCCCGGTCAACATTAGATACTTTTCATCCCGTAAAATTAAAGCGTTCCCGTGGGATAGTTAAAAAACTATAGTAAATTATACAGCTTAGTACACAAAAACTACAAATTGGATTTTAATGAAACTTTACAATAATATAGTTCATTCATCAGAATAACAAATAGGCTACTTTTTATCCCGTAAAAATGTACGGTTCCCGTAGGATAGATTTGTTTTTGCTTGTCTAGAGGCGAAACCGAGCAAAGCGAGGGTGAGCCGTTAGTTATAATATAATAATATATAGTAAAAATATAAACAGTAGTAAATAAAGCATCCAAATTCACTATTTCATTAATCTTCGATTATTATTGGTATAAGATCATAGTCTTTGGAAAGTTAGATATCTTTCTCCATACAAAAGTCTAGTTGCAGACCGTAGCATGACCAATCTGAAACTTTCCGTGCTGTGTCTGTCAAGGAGTGCCTTTTAAAGGGCTCGTTACCGCGATCACATAACCTTTGCTCTCGCGTGAAGAGTTCGCTCGATCGAGCCGTTGCGTGTTTAAGTGTAGCTATTCATAGTATGGTATTCAGAGAAGTCATTAATTTTTTGTAGGTAAGTAGCCTATAGGTTTCAAAAACTAAAAATATCATAGTGTTCATGTTCAAAATGAAGAAGGAGAATAAATTAAATCTAAGAAACTCAATCGATGAATAAAGTAATGATAATTCAGCCATTTAATCGTCTCACTGCTGGACGCGGACCTCCATTTTATACGAGGGTGCCAAGTGCGGGTTAGCGGACTCCACATCATGTCCTTAGAGTACCAGTCAGGTTCTCTCAGACATGCAGGATTCCTAACGATGCTTTCCTTCACTTTAAGGCAAATGGAACCATATTGAAAAATTTATTACACATGAAAATTCAGATTTATACCAACCACCTGGTATTGAACTGGTTGACAAGCGAGCGCGCTACCACTGCCTTTGATTAGAGCGCGCTACAAATAAACAAACCGATTTATGCTATTTATTATCATAATAATACATTTAAAAGGTCAAACGTGAACAAAAAGCAAGGCTAGATATCAAAACTGCGAACCAGTCTAATTACTCGCAATAGCGGAAACTACTATACCGTGCTATTATAATTAGTAGTGTGTTTTCCGTTGTAATTACATACATAAATACATACACACATACATAATATATATAAATATTATGGACGTATCAAGTTCTTTAAAATATGTCATCATTCTGAAACGTAGTAACATTAGATACCGTCAAATTACACGCTGCCCCTACATCTGCACTATTAATTCATAAGGCAATTAAATGTAATACATTAATCGATTTTGTAGTTTATTACCTTCATCTTACACAATTCGTCTTACTTAATTCGTCTGTATTTTTGTAGTGGGTACGTACGAGTATGATATGGGATATGCTAATCGTGAATAATACTATATACTCGCTTCAATAGGTTATCTCAAGGTTTCTCAATATTTTTGTATTATTGATCCCATATAAATTACAAAAATATCCACTTCCAACAATAGAATAGCTGTTTGTTTTTTAAATGATTTTTATAGAGTTGGTGTATTTTAATAAAAAAATAATTATATACTAAAAATACCTTATAATATTATAAATAATAATTATTTTTAGAATAACGTATGTTTAAATAAAAGAAATAAAAAGACAAAAATATAGTACCAATAGTTTGATCTTTCTAGTAAAAAAACACTTCACCTCTTCACTCGTAAAGTTAGTGGAAAAGAACTGTTAAACAGTACTAACTCTACGAGGGTGGTAATTTTTTACTACACTAATTCCGATAATTCGGTATTTATTAATAGTACGGAACAAAGATAGAGACAAAACAAACATCCTGTTGAAGTCGTACATTGTGGCTGTGGCAGTGCGTAAGTACGTACTTAAAATAACATCATTTGGCGCCGCTGACGTACACCGCTGCCACTGTACTGATAATAAAGCATAATTATGGTGTACAATATTTCAATATTATAGAATATTATGGTGACATTAAATTCATTTATTTAAAATTACACTATTTCTTTTTCAATTATACATCTGAATTTTTTGGATGTTGTTCGACATCAAAAAGGTAAGATAAATTATATTATTATTTACATAGAAAATCCTCTTAATGATGTATCCATAGACATATGAAAAATAAACAAATATTAAGTATCACGTAAATTATTTCAAAGTATATTTTGGATAAAACAAGCCAAAGTCCAAAAATATACATTAAGAATATTATATAATATAGATTTTATATTAAAACAACCAAAACCATATGTCAATAACAGAAAAAATACCGTCCGCTAACGCTTTGAACTAGAGTCAAGCGCATACGCAGTTGCATTGCATTGAAGTCACGTCACGGACGCAACTTCCTTCCCGTCTGGAGAATCGAAGCCGCTACACACGATTTAATTTAGTTGTTTACTCTAAGGAATTGTGGTATGAATGCTTGATACTCTGGGACTGGTATGACCTGAAATACTTACCGTAGAAGGGCGATCTAGATTAGAAACCTAATAAATGTAATTGTAATTTAACTGTCGCATCGACCAAAAGAAAGGTTAAGCCCTAGAGTCAGTACGTGTATCAAATATATACTGAAACATTAGATTGATTTAAAACTGATACACATAAATGTATGAAAACATAATTGTATGATTTCTATTTAGGTATTTCTTATCTGTCAAATAAGGTATCCATGGATGGAATGAATCCAATTATAAATATGAATATATGAAAACGTATTTCTGAATCAAGTCCTTATATGATCCTTACATTTTTCTTGAAAGAACTGAATTCAAAAATAGTAATCTTCATCAATTGAATGATTTGCAAATTCAAAATCAATCCTGTTCTATTTTTGATATACAAAATCACGTTATTTGGATTACTAGAACTATTAAATTCACAGAATTATTATTATGGGCATAGTTATTTATGCGTTGCAAGTGTATATAGAAGGGAGAGAAACAACTAAATACGTGATCAATATTTCATAGACGACGATGTAAACAAAACGTTAGATAGTATCAGACGTAGACACAGACAGGGACAATAAGTTGGATCGAGCGTTTCGCAACGAGTTGACTCACTCGTGTTTGTAATTGAAAGAGCTAAGTTAGATGTGGTAATAGTACAAAGCTTATTTTGGAAATAATGAATTTTATTCTAGCTACTACTTCTTGGGCTTCGCTCGCTTGTATTTAAGGTTTTTTAAGACTAACTACTAAACATGAATTTCGCTTTATGCGTAAAACAAGTAGCTTAAGCTGTCTCCTTTGTTAATCTTAAGATCTACCGTCATATAAAATCTATCTTTTTTTAAATACATTTCATTATTATTTATCACAGACTAACATGCAATGTAAGATGTAATACAATCCAAAAAAAATATTTATGATCAGAATTACTTGAAACTTGGTATTAATGCTTTTCAATAAAATTAAATAAATACTTGTTTTAGCCTTTTTCCAAATTCATTCTATAAAGGGTAAAAATGGGGGATGAAAGTTTGTATGGAACTACCTTTTTAGATATTTTTTGTAGTTTTAGCGCGAGCGAAACCGCGGGTTCTGCTAGTATTACATATATTAACAATTCGATACCGACATAGGTCAAAGACTAACAACCGTTGTAGTAATGTCGTGGCTAGTTTATGGTGTCGACCGAGACAGTCTTGGGTGGGATTGATCGACGTATGTACATGACTATAACACCATTTGTATTGATAAATTATTATGTAAAACAAGTAACCTAAATAATTTTGAATTCGGCGTTAAATTCAAATTATAACTGGAAGTCTTTCCGGGATTTTTCACGTACTTATTTATTTAGATTTTTTAATCCGGCCATCAATTGATTTTTTTTTGTTTAGTGGTTAGCTATTGACAATCTTTAATATTATTAATAAAAAAGTTTTGGAAACAATTTTTTTTTAATTTTTTATTCATATATGATTTCATAAAATTTTCAATAACGATTATTGTCGTCTACTGGGCGAACACTAGTAAGTAACCTTAAGTAGTTTTCACTGACCAGTATTCTGCAGCTTATTTTAAATTTTTTTAACCTTTAAATATGTGTACAATATAGAGAGAGCTGACTGACTGACTTTATTTCTTAGGACCGAGTTGATTAATGGAATGCATACAAATGTTCTTCTAGATAGACATTTTCATAATTAGATAGGCATCAGAAGCATTCCATGCGGGTGGACGTAAGACACACAGTACATGAATGATAACGTGAAAGTACAACCAACTGTGAACTGGAGGGTACTGTATTTACTCGTCCAAAAAAAAGTTTATTTATAATAAGATATAAATGGAAATATTAAAATATTTTTATATAGAAGTCACAGGCCCACAAAAATTTAATGAGAATCTCGCAGTGGATTTTGATGGTAGGCCATGGCAACACATTAATGACGTATCTACGTAGAAATGCGAACATCGTGTGATATTATACGATATTTATTTATTAATTATTAGCATTGCCCGCAGCTCCGCCCGCGTTCAGATGACCAAAAACCAAATTCTTAGGTTTTACATATTAGTATACTCTTACATTGCAGTTTTTGTATTTTTTCTCAGAAATTAGATATTTCCCGCGGTAAAAAGTATCCTATATGTTGACCCGGATAACCAGCAATCATCATACCAAATTTCATCAAAATCTGTCCAGTGGTTTTCTCGTGATGCGGTAACAGACAGACAGACAAAAATTCTAAAAACTATAGATTCAGACTCTGTATCGATAATAATGTCTATTTCAATAAGATTTTCCAAAAAATATTTAATGTAGGTACAGATTTGGCTTAGTTACAATTTTATTATATGTATAGATTTGTATGGATCTCCTGCAGTTAGTTGTACATATAAACTTACATCTAACACATGCCTTACATCTATTTAAATTACTATGTACTACCAATTATAGGGGAACACATCATTCTATAACAATAACAATGTCCATAAATTTACATCATTAATACAAACTAAAATTGCTAAAAACATTGTGTTATTTTGAGTCAGTCCAACTTTAGAACAAATGTAATGTGATTCTGAGTAGGTGTAAAGGAAATACCTACTAAATTTTAAACACAGTCAACATGTCGACAAAACGCTGCGTAGGTATAAACTATACACTAACACGCTTGTCCAACGTCATTCATTGTACGGCCGTAGCGTATCAATCCGCAAAATTAAAATCGATGAATCAATGAACACCGCGCTTGTACTCGTATTCGATTATAATTATTATTAGGTACAAAGCGTGTCACCAATATCGAGTTTTTATTGACTCATACATTTACGTCATAAATAACCTTTTAAAAGTAAAGTTATTATTGTTTACCCAAAAAAACATATGATCGAAAAGCTGTCTATGTATAAATAGGCAAAGGCAAAACAGTTCAGTGCCTTTTTCTTCTCTATTTCTTTTACTATTTTTTACATTTTTTCAATCCAGTTGACAATACAATAATTCTATACAAATGGAGTCATCAAAAGGAACTAGGAGGTGAATATTGGAACTCTTCAATAGTTAAGATCAAGATCTTGGAGATTGGGCTCTATGTATTTGATTAGATTGAACGTTTCCCTTACAGCCAATTGACTAAAAACGAGTTTTTTTAAATTATATATACCTAGAACAACGACATTTATTCCAGTCCATTAACGCTTGATTTTTGCTATTTTCCATAATTTCATTTTATTTTTAACGCTTTTTTCATAATAAAAAGGCACACTATAATAATAAATTAGTGCATCATTTTACTAAGAGACATACTCTATATTCATCGTGTTCATACATACTCGTATGTATATTGTAGATACATATTAAACCACTGCGGTTAATTCAACTATAAAGCGCTATGAAGTTAATACTTGTGATTGTGTAGAGTACAGACAATATCGATCGAATTGCAGGCGGATGGCTTACCATTTATACACATCTGAAATAACGATAGTCCTTCACTTACTATAGAAGAAGTGCATTCAAAACATACATTTCACATTTGAGCCGTCGATTTCGACGATGTTATGACTGAATGCGTTTTTTTTACTATTTTATTATTATAGTTACGTATAACAGATTATAATCTAATCAAATAGCAATGAACATTATTTTTAACCCCCGACGCAAAAAGAGGGGTATTATAAGTTTGACGTCGATGTCTGTCTGTCTGTCTGTGGCATCGTACCTCTCAAACGGATGGATCGATTTTGATGCGGTTTTTTCATTTGAAAGCCAGTTTCCTTGCGGTGGTTCTTAGCTATGTTTGGTTAATATCGGTCCAGCAGTGTAAGTGTGTTCTTTTCCAAAATGATGTAAGGCATTATGGCGTATGATTACTCGATTGAGTGCTTCACGCGTGCTAGTGTAATCGTTAAATAGCAATTAATTTGCGTTAGGTTTTTTTTTTAAATTATAGTTATCGTATAGAGATAAGAGTTCATTACATTTATGAAAATATTAAAAACAATCGAGATGAAAGTGAGTAGGTAGTGATTTAAATTACACATAATAAAAAAAACATTTATAAATATAAATCATACAAAATTTAAGTAATTTTCTTTGTTAAACATTAGCGTAGCAATAGCGCAATGAAATTCTACATACATTGTCAACTAACTTGACACAGTTCTATAATTCAATGTGGCCTATAATACTTAAGAACCATACCACAGTCAACCGCATCTGACCTAACGCATCTAACCACATCCTACTACTTAAAGCAAACGGTTTTATTCATCAAATAAAAAAAATAAAATATGACTCTTTAAAAAATATTTCTTATAAGCCGCAACTCTAATGTAAAGATTGTCTTTAAATTATATGTTATGTATAAACATAAATATATTTAAATGATAACTAAACGCAAAAAGTTTATTTTTATAAAGACATTATAATTGCAAATAACAGAGAAAAATAATAATTAGGTATCCTTCCTTCTTATCCTCATTATGTTATAGAACCTGGGCGAACTTTACTCGGCCTACGGGGAATGATATAAAAATTGCGTTTATATAGATAAACTCAAAAAGCAAAACCTTATTTAAATACAAAATTTGAGCCAACTCGTTAGAGCGATTTCTGAAATACACGAAATTTTATATATACAGGGAAGTACTTCCTAATATACTTAACTATAAATAATGTAACTTCGGCTTTACTTAAAAGATAATAAAGTTATGGTACCACTATACGTTTTCAGGCTTTTTTATAAAGCGAAACTTTGAAGTATATGTGTCTGACGGCTGGACAGATTTGGATGAAATTTCGAACACAGATAGAATAAGATCTGACACTTACGCTTCTGATAAACACCGAGGGACGATGCGAAGCGCGGGTAAGTCGCCCTCTATACAGATAAATAAAATTGAAGAGTCTGTTTCTAATGTCAAAATAACAGCTTTTTACTAAATGCATATGGAATTATATACGGTATTTATAGGAAAAACACAATTTAAAAAAAAATGTCTGTCTGTCTGTTTGTTCCAGCTTATTGCCGAAACGGCTGGGCCGATTTTGGCAGGCCTTTCACTGACAGGTAGTTGATGTTATAAGCAAGTAACTTAGGCTACTTTTATTTCAGTAAAAGAATTAGGGTTCCGCTCAAAAAAAAAAAGTACCTATGGACGAACCAGAGCGAAACGAAGGTGAGTCGCTAGTTTTGTAAATAAAAATGTAATCTTGCCTTAATATAACATATAAGTAACGGAATTTATTTAAAAATAACACAGTAGTCTACAAATTAACTATTTCCTCACTATCATTACGAGCTGGCGTGACGATACATCACCGATGACAGTCATTGAAGTAATATAGCGGATATTTCGCAAGCCTTTGTTTTGAACAATGTGATTTTGTCACGGCATAATTCAGATTGGGCAACAATAATAATGCCGGCTAGGATGTAACTGGTGCAATAAGCAGTACACTAAATTTTATAAGTCCGCCTAAATGTTTAATCGCATTATTTCTATTGCAAGTGGACACGCTATCTAATAATTACGCGAAAATTTTGGGTCACATATAAAAGGTTTATTATATGTACAATGTACATGATAGAATATTATAGTAATTTCCATTAGTTCCGTATGTTAATGGCTACTTTAAATAGAGAAGGTGTGTTTTATAGTCAAGAGGCAAAAAGTTAAGAATTAACTAAAACGTTAATGTTTTATGAAATGAACTAAAAAAATCGTAAGTTACATGTACTTTTTATTAATATGACTTTTACTATATGTATGTATGTAGTATATTAACTTCGATGATCGATTACGAACGTTAAAAACCAGTTTCTTGTATTTTTATTTTTTTATTTTTATTATTTGTTGTTATAGCGGCAATAGAAATACATACTCTGTCAAAATTTCAACTCTCTACCTCGGTTCATTAAATACAGCCTTCTGACCGACGGACGGACGGACAGCGAAGGCTTAATAATAGAGTTCCGTTGACACACTTCGGGTACGGAACCCTAAAAATGATACTCCATTTAGAGAGATCCATCTAGAAAGAGATAAACTTGCTATATACCGTAACACAAGTCTGGATAGCATACATCTGAATACCGTAACATAAAGAATCTTATTCCTATTAAACTAAAAGCTCAGTTCTGGCGCACAAATACTCTAAATTCCAATTCTAGACAATTACGCAAATAAATAAATAATCCTAAAAACTAATTTAAATAAAATGCACCTAAAATAGTATCTTATAATAAACCAAAAAGGCAATAAGATGGTTGGTTGAGGACAATCTCTAATAGCAGCGTCTGGGACAGACGGATAGATTACTTTCAATTTAATTGAGTGGACTCCCAAAGTGTTCTTAGTGTACCAAAGAACTATTGTTTGTGCACTTCTGTAATAAAATTTTATAATCAGCATAATATTACCATTTCTTAATAAATTATTTATATTATGTACATAACTATATACATTATTATATATGAAAATGACAAAGAAAATATTTCTTACGATCACATAAATATATATATATATATATATATATATATATATATATATATATATATATATATATATATATATATATATATATATATATATATATATATATATATATATATATATATATATATAAACATTTTTTATATTAAAATGAACATGATTTTTCAAAGAAGATTTTCTTCAAAATAATAATGCGAAAATAATTTTGATACAACTTTTCTAAAAGATAGGAGGAGGATATAGGATTTATAATTGCAAAAATACAAGTTTATTGTATCGCTAATTTGATTGTACGTTCATTTGAAATAGTTCGGTATAAATAAATAAATATATTAACACACAGCACCATCTAGTTCCAAGGTAAGCTACGAGGCTTGTGTTATGGATACCAGATAGTTGATACACTACACATACCTATTATAACTTTAAAATTTAAATACATATGTACATATTATAAATATAAACACCCATGACTGGAGTACAAACATTCGTGCTCATCACACAAATAAATGCCCCCAGCGAGACTCGAACTCGCGACCGCTGACACAGCAAGTAGCTACAAACTGAGCCAAATGTCTCGTCAATAAATCTTATTTGCATAACTTGAAATCATGTACACTTTTCCCAATATAGTCATTTGCTTGAGCATTTCGTTGCAGAAGGCTCAACAAGGAACATAAAAGTTTACGAAATCGCTTGAAGGTCGTACCTTTTTTCAACAACATATAAGGCAAGTGTACTTAAGCCCGGTGTGCTGATTGGTGTTTCGTGTGAGGCACGCATCGAATGCGAGAAGAATTTTAATTCCATTAAACATTAATTTAGGTCTCAACTCTCATGTACTAACTGCAGTAGTGTCGACTTACAATATTTAGACTGACTAATTTTGTTAATATAATCGATTCGTAAAACAGATTTTGATACAAATTAACGATATTTTAAATAAAAATTTACTATATTTGATTCAAAAATCAAAATAAGTCCACGAAAATAATCCAAAAAGACAGTTTTATTAAAAATGTCAAATATTCGCGTAAGTCTAAGAAAGTACTAACGATATTTTATACTAAAGCTTTCAATATTATAATTATTGTAATAGTTTCCTAACAGAAGGGAACGAACATAAAACCACTGCAATGGGAACGGCATTAAGCTCACACTCATATAAATGCACTTCAAACGGTTCCCTACAAAGGAAAGAGTTAAAAGGTCGGCTGGCAGCCACATGTGCCGGTGACGTCAGCCGGTCAGCTGTTTACGAGATAGCTTGCTCATTCAACCACTAAGTATTAGTTGCCTTACGTATTTCATTAACATTTAAAATATAACACCGTTCGTGTCATATTTAATTAAGTATAAATAAAAGTAATATTTTTATTAACAATGAAGTTTGCTGTTCTAGACATTTACTTGAACTAAGTTTAATTCAACGAGAATCACAATTCATTATTTATAACAGTATGGCCAATTAAACTATATATTAATGAATATTTTTACTTAATCGTTAAAAAGACAACAAAGAATTAATTTTATTAATAACATCATTACTTCGCTAAAGATCCTACTTCAAGCCGCGTGCCATATATTCACTTTTTACTCGTAGGGAGCTGACGTACCCGGATAAAGTCAAATAACCCATAAACTATGTCTATATAAAAAAAAACACGTCAATTCATTTACGGGTAAGGAGGACAAAGAGACAAATACAATTTTTAATTAAAACTGAAATAATCGAATACATGTTACAAAATTGAACAGGTGTAACTTTTTTTGCTTAATTAATTAATATCTCAATACAGCAAGTATTCTCATTACGGGAAACTTGATTCAACGTCCTTGTGCGTTCTTGGACTTAATTTAAATTATAAAAACTTTCTTGTTTCACATTGAGTAACATAAATTAATGAGATTTTTTATACGTAGTACTAGCAGCTTAACGTCGTTCCTTCGGGTTCGCCTTTAGAAAAACAAAAACAAATCTATCCCTCGGGAACCATATATTTTTCCGGCATAAAAAGTGATAAAAAGCCTATGTGTTATTCCAGACTATAATCTATCTCTGTGACAAATTTCATCCAGATCAGTTCAGCCGTTCTAGCGTGAAAGAGTAACAAACATCCATACATACTCACAAACTTTCATATTTTTAATATTATTATAGAATATATTATAGATAACCCGTAACTGAGATTTACTTGCACTAAACCACGGTAATGCTATGCATAATTACCGTGACTAAATTAACGTTGTGTATTAAAGAAAAAGAAATGATAAATATCTTAGTAGTATATACAGACAGCATTACACAAGCTAAATGTTTTAAGTCTATACATACATATAATCAAATTCTTAGTCGAATCTGTATTAAATATTTTTTGGAAAATCTTATTGAAATAGTCATTATTATCGATATAGCAGAAGCCGCCCGAATCTAGTTTTTAGAATTTTTGTCTGTCTGTCTGGGAACACATCACGAAAAAACCACTGAACAGACTTTGGTAAAATTTGGTATGATGATGCTAGTTATCCGAGTCATCTCAGAGAAATCTATACTAAACATATAAGCGAGCAGCGAGGGTGAGTCGCTAGTATTATATAAAATAAATGTCATTTAAAAAACAAAAAGTCACGACTATAGAAACATTTGAGTTTGTAGCAATGTAAGCAATCGCTTGACATTTATTCGACACAACTGTGCACGTACCGTAGCACGTTGGAAAACAAAACCCCATCGCTTAACTGTGGGGAAATTACCAAGCACACGGGAAAAAAACTATGACATATTTTATTGTATACACTTACGTAGAATAGAAACACCGCTATTACATCCTTAGCCTTTGGGAGTACACTTAGTTTATATTATGAAAAAACGCATCTTTTATCGAATTACCCTTGCCATTTCTAGTCACGGCAACTAACAGTAAGACCGTCCTAATAAATCCCCTATTCAATGTCAACAATCAATAAATAATTAATATTAATCAATTATTTATACTATTATTTTAAAGATGTAGAGTTTGTGAGTTTATGAATTTGTGAGTTTGTGACGTTGTAGGGGGTAATCTCTGGGTCTACTGAGCCAATTTAGATGAAATTTAGTAAGAAGATAGTTTGAGAACCTGGGAAGGACATAGGATACTTTTTATCCCGGAAACATCCTTTAGGAGGGTGAAAATGGGGATGAAAGTTTGTATTGGGAAGGCAAGCTAGGGACGAACCCGAGAAAAGCAAGGGTGAGTCGCTAGTGTAAAATAAAGACTAAAATACATCGCGACGAGGGGACTTTTGATAATAGATTTATTTCTACACTTAATACTCTACATTCAACTGTCCCAAGTTTCTACTTGTAGAAAATTATCGTATTGAAAACAACGAACGCACACTTTAGGCTAACAATATGTTTAATTACCGCAGCAAAATTGTGCCTTTTGAGTATTGTAATATAGAGGTAATTTTCATAAAATAACCTCTCTTTGAATGGAGTTCTCTCTCGAGTTTCTGAAATAATCACAAATTACAGGGGAGTGTGTAACAAAAGTGGGGTAAATTTAGGGAAAGCCATTCGTACATAAATAGTTAGTGAGAAAATACTAGTTTTTCCCACGGCTTCGCTTATGTTATAGATACGTAGTGTTAATTTTATATGTTAAGATAACAATCTTGACATTAAAAATATTATTATACTAACAAGTAATTCTTGTATAGCTTTATTTATTAAGCATACAATGTGCATGGGACGAATCGATTACCTCCTCAATTCGAAGGTGGTTAATGACCATAACTTATCAAGTGACGGCTCGTTGGTCCAGCTCCTAGGCCGACCGTAACGCGATATTCTTGAATGTCACCAAGAAACAGAGCGTGGGAAGGTTGGTTTTAAAAAAAAGACAGCTTTAAGTTGGAATATTGAAATTTTCACTCATTCGATGCGCTTTTTTAACTCATTCAATTTAAGTTTACGAATGTGTTTTACTTAAAGTAAATATTTACTTATTTATAAAATACTTTTTTGTAAATGATACTAAAAATAAATGGATAATAATATTTAACAAATTATAACTCGTTGTTAATTTAAATTTAAATACAAATTTGGATAACTAATCAATAAAAAAAACAGATATCTCGATAACATGACAAGTGTTTAACTTCTATCAATTGTTATAAAAACAAACATACATGCATACATATATACGTAAATGCATATTCCCATACTTTATCTCAATTATTATAAATTACAAATTAGCAAGTAAAAAAACTAATAATCGATCATCCGTTTTATTAGAAACTATGAGTTGATTAAAAACGTGAAATTATCATATGACCCGAGCACAAACCGAAATTATCTCTCACTGCATTATAATCTGTAAGTCAATGGGATAAGAGTGTTATTAACACCTTAAACCACCGTCAATGAAGTCAATGACCCGTTTAAGAAGTGTAATTGAACATCAGCAAGTGAAAAAGAACACAAAAACTCATCGTCGTGTAAAACATTTTAAGCTGACGTGAATCAGTACTTAGTGTAATGAACGGCAAAAATTGCACATGGTGTCTATTAAATTGATAGTGTATACACACGTGTTATGCATTTCTTGCTAATATATATATGCAATATATACCTATTTGTAATTACAACGTCTTATTAAAAATAATAATTATTATTATGTAAAGAAGATAGATGTTTGCAAAGAAAATGAAAGAAAAACGACGGCCGTGGTCATGCATCGTGACCACAATGTGTATTTTTATTGTAATCAAGTAAAAAAGATTGAGTAGCTCTATTAAAATACAAAGACTGTATTATTAGTACGCAAAATAAAAGATAAATATGTATTATGTTTATATAATTTTTGCTAATAAATGCTATGCACTTATATATTCCACAAATTCTCGAAATTTAATATAAAAACCTAGATATTTAATACTATTTAGATTTACGCGAATACTTGACATTTTAAAATAACATATTTCATCGCAGTTTTATTGTATACTAGCAATGCCCGCGGCTCCGCCCGCGTTCAGATGACTAAAAACCAAATTCTTAGGTTTTACATATTAGTATACTCTTACATTGCAATTTTTGTATTTTTTCTCAGAAATGAGTCATTTTCCTGCGGTAAAAAGTATCCTATATGTTGACCCGGATAACCAGCCATCACCATACCAAATTTCATCAAAATCCCTCCAGTAGTTTTTCCGTGATGCGGTAACACACAGACAGACAAAAATTCTAAATACTATGGATTCGGCCTCTGTATCGATAACAATCTCTATTTCAATAAGATTTTCCAAAAAATATTTAATGTAGTACAGTTTCGGCTTGGTTACAATTTTATTATATGTATAGATTTTGGTTTTATTTTACGTTTCGAATGCTTTACAGCAATCATGATCACGGGAGAGACTGAGGTTTTATACGTCTCAAAAGTCAATATACAGTAGTTAACATCTAAAAAGATGGTTTCATTTTTAAACATACATATTTTTATAATTAGATAATTTACATACGTTACCTTAATTTAAAAAATAATTTGAAAATTTCAAACGACCTTACCGAGTTACGACGGCCTAGACCGTCACGGCGTGTGCGCACGGTCAAGTGTACATCGTAATTATGTTACGTGAGAATTGCTCAGAAATTATGTAGGTTATCTTTGAAGATATAACTGTATTTCGTAAACAAAATATACCTTATCATATAGTTGTCTTCTATCTATACTAATATTATAAAGAGATAAAGTTTGTGAGTTTGTGAGGTTGTAGGGGGTAATCTCTGGATCTACTGAACCGATTTAGATGAAATTTAGTAAGAAGATAGTATGAGACCCTGGGAAGGACATTAGAAAAACAAGTTTTAAACAAAATTTGTAAAGAATAAATGGATCTTAAAAATGGATAGATGCATTTTATTGATTAAACTAATATTTTAAGAGTTATCGGCCGAGATGTCAGAACCGGTTCATTAAATGGGCCATAAATCGGAAAGGGTAAGTTTTACAAAAAAAAAAAATCAGGAAACAAAATATGTGAAATTTTATTCTCTACAAAAATAGTTTCAATAACTTTTGCCCTAAAGTGCATAGTTTCCGTGATATCAGCTAAAAAGTTTTTTCAAGATGGCGCCTAAAGCTCCACCGAAATCTGTCAGCATTTTGTGATTTTATACTCAGTAAGTGACCCTAAACCTTATAAAATAAAAAAATTGGATCGGAATTTTAGTGCAAAGTTAAATTCTATTTTTACTGTAGTAATAGGTACTTCATGGATAAATTAGAGCATTTTATCATTGAAATATATTTAATTTAGACGATAAAAAATTAAAATGCTTAGTTATATGCGCGTAAAATCATTGACTGCAATTAAAAATATAAATAACTATAGAACATATTATTATAACTATAATACTTCTACATACACTTAACGGGAATATAAAGTGCAACTTATTGCAAACTTATTATACTTTTAAACGGAGAGACGCAATATTTGACTTGAGCAGGTGTATTTTTTGTGGGAATCCTTGATATTTCATTGTATGTACTTATTTTGTGGAACTGTTGTTTCTTAAAATTATGAGCACTTCAAAAAAACTTTAAACTTTATAATTAATTTAAGTACAGTAATAGCTTTAATTAGACTTCTATATAAAAGCGAAGGTTAGTGTGTTTGTTGATCTAAATCATTTACGATTTAGATCTAGTATATCTACAGAGAGACTTCGAGCTAAAGACAAGCTACTGTTAGGCAGGTACACACGAACGAACAGAATAAGGGTAAGTCGCTAGTATGTTACATATGCATAGATACAGACTGACAGGTTTATTTTAAAATGACTTCATTTAACCTTAAAAACAATTAATTAACATTACATACTACATTTTTAATATAACATGGCTACATGGTGTTTTTCACGTTCGATAATAATAACTACAAACTACACCTTTATATATACACTCAAAAAACCTGAATTTGAATGTTTCTTTGTATAGATGGTAAAATCTTTTCAATTGTTGATACTATTCTAAAAAAAATGAGAAGTGCGAAAGTTAGAGTACAATATTTTCAGAGAAAATTACGTAACATAACTAGATTATTATATTGTTGGATACCATCTTATTTATTAAGTACCTACTTGCAGATATTTAATTACCACTATTTAATAGGAAGCATAAATTAATTTCAATATAAGTGGTGGGCATATTTGCATTAAAAAACTATGAGATTTATATTGGATTACATTAAATGTAGTCCAAATTCATATAATCCAAAATGTAATCCAAATTCTGGAGGTACGTTTTAATTTTTTTGGATGGAACCCTAATTCTTTTTCTAAAATAAAAGTAGCCTAAGTTACTCCTTATAACATCAGCTATCTGCCAGTGAAAGTTCTGCCAAAATCAGTTCAGCCGTTTCGGAGATTAGCTGGAACAAACAGACAGACAGACAAACGTTTTAAAAATGGTGTTTTTTTTTGTAATTTCATATACATTTAGTAAAAAGCTGTCATTTTGACATTACAAACAGTCACTTCAATTTTATTTATATGTAAAGATGGTGCGAGTAATTTCCTGTAATATTCTGCCAAGCGTGTACCAGCACTAGTACTATTAATCAACCAATGGTCGATATGTAAGTAACCAAGTTGCCTTTAATGTTATCAGAATTTTCAATCTTGACAAAATATACTAAAACATTAATCCAATTGGATAAACAGTTTTTATTGCATGCTTGATATAACAAAAAAATGATTTTTTTTTTCATTTTCATTTTCCACAAATGTTCAGTTCGTAAACATGTTTTAAAATTTCACTAAGAAATCAAATCTACGATTTCCTTAGAAATACATATCAATGTTACCACTGCGCTATTAGTATATACTATATAATATAAATAATATTAAATACATACAATCAAATTGTAATTATTCTGTCGGCCACTTTGAAACAAGTGGGTACGAACATTAGTAACTGTCGAGTCCACGCCTGTCTCTATGATTAATGCTGTCAAAATAAAACGTCACATGAATGCAAAAAATAAACAAACGAAACCCCGTCACGATGATACTGTATATTTTCTATTGCGAAACAAGGTTTAGTTTTTTAGTTTAGTTTAGTCTTTATAAAGAAAACAAAAGGATGACAATTACATTACGTCAAAAATTGAAAAACCTGTGTATGTACTTATGTACGCACGTAAGAAGTTATACTTCTTTGGCGTAACAGAACAAAAATAGCTAAAAATTTCATCCCGTAACTCACAACTCTGCGTTTGTAAAAGGCATGCAGGTAACTTGATCATGTCGCTTTCAACTAACTTCATCATGTCGCTATTTGGCTGTCGGTGTGCGCGCGACATAAATATTTTAATCCTATTTTTTTCCAAACGTGCCAAAAGAAGTTTAACTTCAATAAAAATATATATTATGAGACTATACTTTCCTACTTAAGTACTATTATAGTTTTAAATTTAAAGTAACTAATTTCCTTGCACTTTTTATTTGATACACGATTGTAGGCCAGTTTTTCATCGTGATACAGAAACCTGGTCACCCTACATACAGACCACTGGTCGCGCTGCATTCCTTGACACCTGGCGTGCATCTACATAACGCGTTCACTATTTTCCAGTAGGCACAGAGAAAATTTAAAATACTCAGACCGTGTTTATTGAGAAACGTGACTTCTATTTAACTAATCTATTAACCTGTAGCAATAAATACTGCCAGTCACATAAATAACCTCGACCTGTATATATATATGAAAATATATACAATGAAAATATTACTTACATATATAAGAGATATAAGACAGGAGTAATAAAATAATCTTTTAATAATAAAACCTTTTTAACGTTCTAAGCAGGAATTTCGCAGCAATATTGCATCCGAGCCGTGGTATTTTGATTACAATTACAGTACGGAGCTGTGAAAAAATTTATTGGAATTAAACGAGCGAAAGACTGATAGACATTTTTTTTATAAATAAATTAACCTTTGTAAAGGTATAATATCCGTTAGCAATATTTTTGTGTATTAGAAACTAAATTAGTTATTAAAGTTTTAGTGTATTTGAGCCTTAAAATGAACCTAATTCGGATAAAAATATTTAATTTTAGATAACATTTTATTTTGTACAAATATTGTCTACATGAATGTTCAAGTAATAGAAATAATAAATACAAATAGGTATTATAAGGAAATTATTTATTTATTTACGCCATTCTTGTAAAGGATTAGTCACTATCTATTTTTACGCGCTTGCTAATTTATGACAATGAATAGAACAATAATAATTATTTCTATTCAGAGGAAAAAATGCTGAATAAATATTATTTGTGTTAAATTTAGAAATCACTGAAATTATAAATGACATTCAATTATAAAACTCTTTGAGGGAAAGAAAGAAAAAATAGTAAAAAAACAGATAAACTTGGAATTGTCCATACCTGCGATAAATCTGAATTTTAGTGTACATATTATGGATTTTGACGCGATGATAACGACCATGAACAAAAACAAAACATTACAAAGAATACGATTTTTCTTAGATTTGACCTTAAAAATAAATTCGCGGGTATTTTGAATACCATTTTGGATTTCTGGCTATACGGAAGTACAGCCAAAAATGCTTCAAGAGAGATATGAACCGTTTTGTTTCTGGCTTTTTGCTTCTTAGATAGAGCATCAAAATTAATTATCAAAATATGTATAACAAGAAATCAAAGTATATATAATAACAACGCATAGGTACATACTGACACCTGATATCTAATCAAAGCAATTGAAAGTAGAACGATACTTTTTTTAATAAATTAGTGTCGCGTATATTTAAAGTATATGCACATACACATATTACGTGTACTCTTAGTAATAATTCGATATGATGTTTGAACTAATTATTTGACGTTTGATGTTGAGATAAAAAATAATTTTATCTGTACATATAATAAAATTGTTACTAAGCCGAATTTGTACATTAAATATTTTTTGAAAGATCTTATTGAAATAGTCATTATTACCGATACAGAGGCCAAATCTATAGTTTTTAGAATTTTTGTCTGTCTGTCTGTTACCGCATCACAACAAAACCACTGGAGGGATTTTGATAAAATTTGGTATGGTGATAGCTGGTTATCCAGGTCGTTAACATATAGAATACTTTTACCGCGGGAAAATATCTTTCTGAGAAAAAATACAAAAACTGCAATGTAAGAGTATACTATTTTATATGTAAAACCTAAGAATTTGGTTTTTGGTCATCTGAACGCGGGCGGAGCCGCGGGCAATGCTAGTCCAGCTATATTTACGCTTAAATAATTATTTTTGAACCAGTGTCAGCTTTCAACCGTCTTAAAAAAGAAAGGAGTCTATCAATACAGGTGTTTCTTGTGTGTTGTTACGCGATATCTTTGCACATTGAAACAATTTTAACATTTTTTTAATATTCAATTAAAATTGACTAATTCTATTTCTTGAGGATGGTTCCATTTTAAAACAAAACGTATAAGCCTCTAAAAATACCTAGATGTGTAGCTATTAAAAGATAAATCAATGGAAATTTTATAACTTAATAGGATTGCCTCACTCGTTTGATTTTTGGTGCCCGTCTTTTCGAATGCTTTACAGCAGTCATGGTCACGGGAGAGACTAAGGTTTTCGACGTCTCAAAAGTCCTTATATAGTTGTTACACCAGCCAACTACAAAATTATATAATGATTTTCAAAAATACAAAAATCGCACACAAGTAAGTCTCTATTAAGAGCTTGAGCTCATACCCTCCGACAAAAAGAGCGAGTCATATTAAATGACCGAATGCTGAGGACTTCATAAAACTAATACAAGCGAATTCGCAAACCTGAACTAGCATAAATATAATCTCTAGTTAATAGAATTACAAGTAAAGCTTACAAGTTAAGGCTTTTAGCATGGCATTAAAGCAAATGAAGGCATAACGCTTATATGTCCGAGTATTTACGGTTATCTGATCGCGGTGAACTGATATGGATAAGCTTCATCGTTTATGTCTCCAATCTTAGTACTACGAGTTATAAAAACTTTAATTGTACAACATTCAATCCGGTTTAAACAAGGAATGTCAATTTAAATGTTATCTTTCCACCTGGACATTGTTCAATTTTGTCTTTTAAATTAGCGAATCAAAAGCAGTACATAAATGCACTTAAATATTTTTATGTAATACTAGCGACTCACCCTCGCTCCGCTTGGATTCGTCCCTATTTATGTTTTAACGTTTAGTATAGATTTCTCAGAGATGAGATATTTTCCTACAGTAAAAAAAATATTCTATATGTTGACCCGGATAACCAGCTATCATCATACCAAATTTCATCAAAATCCGTCCAGTGGTTTTTCCGTGATGCGGTCACAGACAGACAGACAAAAAAATTTAAAAGCTATAGATTCGGCCTCTATATCGACAATAATGATTTTTTTAATTATATAAAATGTACAGATTCGACTCAGTTTCTATTTATTATATGTACATTTCACATAAGTATCCATAGTAAAATGTATGTATTTAAGACATAAGAGCTAACTCAGTATGAGAAGGCAAGTAAATACCAAGTAAACTAACACTAGTCTGTCCGAGAAAAATCCGTGTCGAGTGTACATTTTTTTAATCCATATCATGAGAGCGCGTAGAATGAGAACCTTAAGCTTCTTTGGATGTACTAAACCGATTTAAGTAGAACTAAGATGCTTTTAATTCAGACTTATCCGTACGATAGAATCCCATAAAAATCAATTCAAAATGTTCTCGTATTATGCGCATGCATGGAGTAAAACTGTAAGTTCAGATTTTAATACGCGTTCAAAACACAAATTGAAAAAAATATGATATTATATGAATACACAAACAAGTTTAACATTGACTCTTCTGACGAGCAGTGAGCTTGATGCGTGCAGTTTCCCTACTTTTAATCCCTCCACGACCGCGGACACGCCGGCGTGTCAGTTAACAATAGATTTCTTAGAAATTTAATTAATTTCTTAGAAATTTACCTGGAGGTGTTAACTTGGAAAATGATGATATTGTATTGTCCCTTTTTAACTCTTTTAATCCCTTAAATTAGAATTAAAGGAATAAAAAAAACCCTATGCTTGAGCTCATTTTCGCTATATGCGAGCTGTGATTTGTCTATCAGTGAATCAGTTAAAGTCAGAATGCATTTAAAAGTTTTTGTTTTAAGTAATATAATGTAAAGCTTTTCATAAACAAAACTTCGTTTCAACCCAATTCCATATGAATCATTGAGAAGTTGTAAGAACTCATGATCATTATACAAATTTATAAATATTATGCTACTCGTAGTAGAAATTATGACATAGCAGTGATTTTGAAATAACATCGCGCAATATCCGCGTCTGTAGATCTGTTTAATGTACTTAATGATTTCAAGACTACAGTAATTTTACTAAGGAATTAGCTAACTTGTACACGCGGCTTTGCCCGCGTTCGAACTGCGATATAATCATCTTCCGATCAGTTTTACAATAATGTATGGAAGTCTGCCCGATTTGTTGATATTAACGATGACTGCTCCGCTCCCTTGGGCAGTAGCATGATGATATATAGCCTTCCTCAATAAACGGGCTATCTAATGCAAAAAGTTTTTTTCAAATCGGATTAGTAGTTTCTGAGATTAGCGGGTTCAAACAAACAAACTCTGTCTCTTTATAATATATATACTTTAATATATAAATAACATATAATATAGATAACATATTTTTCTTGACATTTAAGAATCAACCTTTTTAACTACAGGTGCTTTAAATTTGCCTGGCAGATTGAGAGTTGACAGAAGCTTGACTTCTAAAGGAAATTACTAACATAAAAAAGAATATAATTATTGAGACGCGTGTTACAAATGCAACTCACGTACCTGCGTAAGGCACCGTATAGTGTAATGGTTTTCAGCGGCACCAGTGAATTGTCAATTCGCATCGCTCCAACTCTAATCGCTATGGGGACAAGCTTTCATAATAGCCTTTAGCTGCAGGTCTATTCGTAAATTTAGTCTTGCTATACGATGCTAGGTATATATCTACGTAGTACAATGTCTATACTAATATTATAAAGAGGTAAAGTTTGTGAGTTTGTGACGTTATAGGGGGTAATCTCAGGATCTACTGAACCGATAAAGATCAAATTTTGGTAAGAAGATAGTTTGAGACCCTGCGAAGGACATAGGATATTTTTATCCCCGAAATCATCCCTTAAGGATTGAAAAGTGGATGAAAATATCTATAGGGAATCAATAATTTCTCAAGTAAGGGGTAATATGCATTTCATCATACCTACATATGTATAATATATAGTCTAACTATTCCATACTAATCTTTATAACGTAAGTACCAAAGGACGAACCCGAGCGAAGCAAGGGGGTGTCGCTAGTAGTATAGATAGATTAAACCGTAGAGAACAACTGGCCGGTAGGTTTATGTAATATCCTGCGTCAGTGTCCGTTTTCATATTGTTTTGAACTCATTCGATACAAATCATGTCGTTGAATGAATGGTCTGACTCCCCGCCTTGCTGTTTATTGTACAGTTCATAATAATTCTGATCCTATTTAGAACAAGGATTTATTAATTAAGTGTCCATGGGGCTTAGACAAGAGGTCATTCTAAAATCATTGAATCATCAATCATTTGCCATATATTTAAATTCTATAAGTATAACACCTTCAGGTAAATTTCCAAGAAATGAATTAAATTTTTAAGAAATCTATTGTTAACTGTAACGATGGCGGGTCCGCGGTCGTGGAGGGATAAACGATTTGTAAAACGAAATTTTATTTAAGTCCCATATTATACTATAATGGATATCGAGTACTTATATAGTTAAAACCTTATTTTTATTTACTAATATACTTATATAATATAGAGATAATTTTAGTTAGAAAACATTTAAGCGCAACACATTTTTTTTATGCACTATATAATTACAGCTAACAGACACAACACAAATAATAAGCTACATTTCGACAATAAATGTCTAACCCGTAATAACCCGTAAACCGTACTAACTTTAAATATGATTATGAAGCAAAAACCAGTACTGTCCAGTAGCTGCAAAGTTACTGGTAAGGTGCGACGAATAAGCCATTAACAGTAAACATTATAAACACAATTTTTAGGCATATATTATGATGAGACATTTTTTAATATTAATGGTGCACATAAAGATAAGTATTAGCTACAAACGACATTAAATATACGATATATTTACATAATGTAACGTTACCATTGAATTATCACGCTATATTATAAGAATTTAAAACCTAAAATCTCGGGTTCGTCTCTAGTTACGTTTTAATGTTTAGTATAAAATCAAGAAATGAGATATTTTCCTGCAATAATAAGTATCCTGTATGTTGACCCGGAAAACCAGCTATCATCATACTAAATTTCATCAAAATCTGTTTTCTCATGTTGCGTTCCCTCCCAGACAGACAGACGTCCAAAAATTATAGATTCGGCCTCTGTATCGATAATATTAATGTCTATTTCAATAAGATTTTCCAAAAAATACTTAATGTAGAGATTAGACTTAAGACTTTTATTATATGTATAGATTATAATAATCTTTATTTTATTGGGCCTGTATTGACTGGATAGGTGAAAGACAGTAAAAGGTTTCGAACAAACAATGAATATAGGTGTCGCCATTTATTTGTCCAAGTTACATATGCGGTAATATATACAAATCATAATCTTCTACTTCATCTTTCACTAAACCACAATACATAATTTTTTCCATTATTCTATGCCTCATACTGTCTGTGACTAATTATTACCTTTAAGATATTAGCTCGATATTCTTTGAAACACTGGTAAATAACGTCGCTTTAAAGCATAATATAAGTTACTAGAGACTCACCCTCGCTTCGCTCGGGTTCGTCCCTAGCTTGCTTCGCCATAAAAACTTTCATCCCCATTTTCACCCCCTTAAGAGATAATTACCGGGATAAAAAGTATTCTATATCCTTCCCAGGGTCTCATACTATCTTCATTCTCATCTAAATCGCTTCAGTAGTTCCTTATAGAGATTACTTCCTACAAACAAACTCACAAACTTACAAACTTTACCTCTTTATAACATTCTTTGTCAGAGTGTAGGTTATAGTCTAGCAAAGAAATTAATTTAAGTATCATTTGTATCAAAACAAACAAAAACCTTACCGAACTATGTATACAATATGCAATTCTCCATACTAATCTAACGGAACATTATTTTATCGTTTCATCATCAGCTGAGCGCGCATACTCGTAAGTAAACTGCATTATGGATGCGTATCGAATACATCTCTCATCGTTGATACGGAATGCTGAAGGCGTGCATTTTTTGTAAAGTATGTATATACTCGATGTCGTAGGAAATAAGGTAGTGTGCCCATGCACCGACAATAATGTTAAAATAAAGGTTTAACTTATTGTTTAGCAAAAGCTGGCACGATCTGATCGGTGGAACGAAAGAGGAAATGTTATTATAATAGGTATAAGTGAACTTTGCTTAGAAAGTCTTTTCAGGTAACATCCTGGCGGTAAATATTTTCAACCGACTTCAAAAAGAAGGAGGTTCTCAATTCGACTGTATTTTTATTTTTATAATTTATTTAAACTATGTGTGTATTTAAACGGGGTGTTTTCCATGTTTTACTATTACTTCCATAATAACAATTTTTTATATTATAAGGAAAAGATACACTAACTTCAAAAACATTTTAAAATACCTATACTACTAATACTAATACTATATAATTCACCATAGTACTCGTACGTATGTATTTTTTCTTTGAAATTGGAGAATTCATGAGCTTAGTCGATAAATGTATCGCATAGCATAAACAAAAATATATAGCCGAATTGAGGACTTCCTCTTTTTTAAAAGTCATGCAGAACTTACTATGTGAAGCAGTACGAACGATACGTGCTTTAAATAAAAAAAACCCAATGCTGAAAGTTTAATTTAACAAGACAAGATTTAAATAGAGCCACAAAATATTGCAGTGTAATAAAACCTCGATGACTCTGGATCGTCTAACAATGATGGCGTCCAGCCAACTGAGTCGCTCGGACCGCCGGTAACCAAAACGCATGAAGATGCACACGATTAACTTTCTTGTATTACTTCTACCTTTTATACTTTTTACAAAAGAAATGTAGATTTGAAAAATAAAATTATATCTATACTAATATTATAAAGAAGTAAAGTTTGTGAGTTTCTGACGTTATAGGGGGGTAATCTGCGTCTACTGAACAGATTCAGATGAAAGGTAAGATAGTTTGAGATCTTGGGAAGGACATACATATACTTTTTATCCCGGAAATCATCCCTTATGGGGGTGAAAATGGGGATGAAAGTTTGTATGGGGAATCAAGCTAGGGACGAAACAGAGCGAAGCGAGGGTGAGTCGCTAATATACTATAAGTTAATACTTCCTTAGATTTACGCGAATATTTAACATAAAAACTATTTTTTCGGATTTTTTCGTGTATTTATTTTGATTTTTAGTTCCCGACGCGGAATTTTCGAATGCTTTTAAATAACAATCACGATTGCAGCACTGCAAAACATTTGAACGTCGGGAACTAAACATCAAATTAAATCTGAAAAGATAGTTTTATTTAAATTATATACGAAAAGTTGTTTCTTACTTTTGGGCCAGAAAATTTAGATGTAGATTTTCATTCCAGTACGAAAACTAAAAAGCAGCCATATTATTCACATGAATCGAAAGAATATGTTTTTATGACGATGCCGTATGCCGAGAACAGAACAGAAAAAGAACCTAGAACAGAATAAATATCTGCATAATTAACACGAAGATTCAACCTGTGTGGTATTCGAACTCGCTACCTCTGACAACGCTAAAGACAATAGATAATGGTAATAGACACGAGCACGATATTGTCGCATCTAGATTAAATTATTTTAATGCAGATAAATAAAATGTTTCAATTATTATTTATAAGTTAGATGGATTGAGTTTAAAGTGCAGTGACAAAATTAACGATTATCCATATATAATTATTACTTTTGTGTTTTTCTGTGCGTTTGTGCGCGCTAATCTCAGAAACGGTCAACTGAACGGTAAGCTTCACTTAACATTTGGTATTTATTTTATTTTAATCACTTCATAAATAAAAAAGTTATGTGAATTTAAAGAATCACCAAATAAATATGTTTAATTTAATTACTCATTTTATGTATTCGCCTTGACACTATTTTATTAATCTTACGTCATTTTTATAATATACCAAGTTTAATTATTGTTTAGTATATTGTCATTTTAATTAAATCAAGAGCAAGAAGAAACATAACAAAAACAATGCTATTAAAAAATTGTAGTTTTATAGACAATTAAAGTACTGTTATTCATTAAAATAGCATTTTTAATACCATTTTATTATTAGTATAAGATAAAATAACAACAATAAGCATACAAAATAACAGTCCAAGGTCATGTATGTTCCTGCTACTGGTGAGTCAGTTATAAGGAAACAATGATAACTATTAACATTTTTTGTTTTGGATATTTTATAATAATATACGAAATAACTTTATATGCCGCTAGTAAAATTTAATACACTGACAACATAAAGTTAAGTAAATTTTATTGATGAACTTGAATGAGAAATATTTGTTCCCTTTTATTCAGCCCTTTTTAATGTCCCACTGCTGGGCACGGGCCTCCCTTCAATATGAGGGGGATCAGGCCATAGTCCACCACACGGGCTGAGTGCAGGTTGGCAGACTTCACATGTCTTTCGAAAACTTGCTAGGTTCTCTCAGACATGCGGGTTTCCTCACGATGTTTTCCTTCACCATAAAGCAAGTGGTAATACTAACTTTAGTATGTAATTTATTTACATTTTTATTTATGTTCACTTTATATATATAAGACCTTTATGTTTATAGCTAATAGCTATATGAAAATATGTTACTTTATTGAAGCATTCCATCTAGTAAGAGTTAAATTAGACTATTTAAAATATATGCAACAACTGATTAAAGCCAAGGTCCCTTATTAACCCCATTTTAGAATCAGAAATGTGACGCATAGACGACCAGCTTACTGTAATTTACTTGTTAATGCCTACCGGACAAAATAGCATTTATCCTGTTTATTACTGACCCAAAAGTAGATCATGACACAGACATTTTCAATATAGATGAACTCATATGGAAATTACAAGATTTATTCCTTATAAAAACATTATAGAATATGATATATCAATAAGCTAATGGATATTTTAAGGAAACTACTTTTACAATATAATTATTTAAGAAATCTATATTTACTAGTATATTTGATTTAATACTTTTTGTTGTTATACAACACTGGCCAATGCATACTACAATTCATATTCTGAATGAGATTATATTACATCATGAAGAGAAGAAATTCATTCACAACCAAGTAGATAAAAGCAGGAAATGAAACATTGTGTTATCTTAATGTTAGAGCATTCATGAAGAACAATGATTTGTGGGCCATTGATAAGATGTACAGGATATGTGGAGGAATAGGAAACGGATGTAATAATTGCATATAATATTGCAATAATGAAGAATTCTATGTAATGTAAATTCATACATATTTCTTTTAAGAAATAATTTAAGTAATACTTTTTAATAAATATTATATACATAATTGTATAATAAAATCTTTAGCCATATCATCACAATCCTTACTTATATATTTTATTCATCATCAACCAATCATTCACATATTTTATCTTTTTCAATATCATAAAAATATAAAACAAAGCTTCAATTTTACTATTCATTTTCTTAGTATTATGACTCACATCGAATAGCGTAAGAAACACGAGTTTTCAATCATAGATATGAATGGGATCATTAATCCTCAGTTTTATATCCTGCATTGCCCAATTAATGGCCATAGACACGACTGGGTGTGTTCTTTCAATGCAGTGTAAACAATACTTCGAACGAGTGTAACACAACAAAACTAGTATGTAAACGTATAAAATTTGGAACGCTCATTTCGATTATTACCCTCGTAACTAATATAGAAGTTTAAACAAGAAAAAATATTGAGAAGCGTTAATAAGAATGTCGCATTCATCGTAAACAATATTGGCGTGTTTGTAAACAAAAGTGCCGGTAAAATTGTTTTTACATACCAATACTTTGATGAATCGATTCTCCAATTCATCCCTGTCTGGCATGGGAGGTTTGGTGCGATTCCTGGTCGACGGCTGCCGTACATGGTTACTCTTGGTCGTCCCGACCGGTCCGTCTAGCATTGTCTGATCCCTCGACGTTATCAAGCCCATTTTTACGCAACACACTTATTAGACACCATCCAACACATTACAATCGCCTCAGGTCATTTTTATCACAGAAAACAACACTAAACACGTTTACTTTTCAAGTCACATTCTATAACTTGCGAGATTTTAAACCCGAATTCATCAACAAACTGAAAAAACAACCGCACCGCAGAAAAGCATAAAGCAAAGCACGTCCTCTAATGAAATGCGGGCTGTGGCTATGAAGTGAAGTTAGCACTTAGCGCCTTTTCCTTTTGTAAGCGGTGTGTCAGATAGTTGGCCAATAAGAATAAGTTACGTTCCATTACACACATTTGTCGTTTAAACGGATATAATGATATATTTTGTAAGTATTTTTATTTGTTATCCATGGTAAGTATCATGTATTATAAATAAAAACACTTGTTTGTTTTAAAAATAAAAATAATATTTATGAGTACAATAAATATAAATTTGAGCCTTAGATTATCTTTGTATATAAACTAAGGTTTGATATGTTCGAAGCAATTATTGTTAATACATAACCTGGCAATTTCCCGGGTATGTTGTTATCAAAAAGGGCTTCTTATATTAAAAATAAATATTTATTAATATTATCAAGAAGGATTCCACCAATGTTACATGTCATTATTTTTATACAAAAAAATCGAGTAAAGGAAATATCTTATAAAATTAAATACCTATTACACAAATATTATACTTTTACCCTTCATTATGTCTTATTAAACATTGTATATTATGTTAACTAACTAAAGTGCAGACAATATAACAAATTATTTCAGTACGAATGACACGACAGGCATGTCAAAGATATATTTAAGAGTAAGTTGTCGGAAACTTCGTTTATCAAATTATTTATCAAAATTTGATAAATAATTTAATAAACGAAGTTTTAATTAATCTAATTGCATCTTGCTCAAAGCATTTAAAATTTTGTTAAATGTTGTTTTTAATATTAAAATTTAGTAAAACTAGTTTTCATATTCATTCTTGAAATAATAAAATAAGTATTTTTTTTTCTGTTATATTATCTAGTCTTTAAAAATTCCAACAAAATAGTAAAAATTTTCATATATATTAATAATGACCTTGATTATAATAATCAAAAATAATAAATGATTGGTAACAAAATTTAAAACAAAGAGCTAAATTTAAACTGATTTGCTAAATTACATATACGAGTACATACCTAAATTTTTACAAATAAACAACTATAAAGATATAATGTATAAGTACCTAAATACAGAAAACTACAAATAATAAAAATTATGCCTAAATATTTATACATATACAACTATGAATAATGTAAAATATACCTAAATATTTCCAAATAAACAACCATAAATGATATAAATTATACAAATTTATTATTCAAATTATTTACAAATGAAAATCTACAAATAATATAAAATTGGTTCAAAATATATCATATTAAAAAAAATATCTATAGAAAAAGTTTTTAACAAAATTCTTACGTAAAATAATTAAACAATATACATATTTTTCTTAATGCTTAAACTCATAGCTTTAGTGGTCTAACTTCAATAATAACTAAAAATGACACAATGACGGTAGATGTTTTTAGTAAATTAAACAAGTACCTACGCTGATGTATCTCGACATTGTATAACATATATATTTTTAGTATTGTTACATTTAATTTATTAGCAATAAATAAACAAATTGTGTAATAGGAAGAGGCTAGCGTCTGAGATACAGGCTCGGCCTAGTTCAGACGTTAGTATACCTAAACAAAGATTGTGCTAATTATATAGTTTAAAAATAAATGTCTTGTAACCCTTTTGTATTTACGTCAATAAAGCTATTATTATTATTGTTTTTTCATTTTCATTCAATTCTCCCATTGCTGGGGTTTATTTTTCTCTAACGCGGACGTCAGTCAAACGTTAGAGAGGTGATATAAATTTTTTATCTATTATTGCATTGCTAAGAATTTTCTAACAATGCGACAAGTGTTGAGGATAACAGCTTTTTGTAGCTGAATATAAATAAGTGGGTGAAAATTGAGTTGTTTGAGACTGGTGTGTAGCGTGACTGGTATGACTTCAGTGGTTGAAACAATGATTGGAATTGTTTTGACTGTGTTTATATGCCATTGTGTTTTGAGCTCTATTGATAAATCTCTATTTTTTGTAATTTTATCAGCGTATGTGGTTGCCAGGTTATGTGTATTTGGTATCCCAATATCAATAAGGTAAACTATTTTATTTTTCTTATCGCAGTGTTATGTCTGGGCGATTATAATGAATTGTTCTATCTGTGATTATGGTTCTATCCCAGTAAAGTTTATGATCAGCTGTATCTATTACTGCTAGTGGTTTATATTTATAATATGGTACGCTTTCATTAATAAGTTTAAATTTTCTAGCAAAATATTGGTGGATAATGTATGCGACCTGATCATGTCGATGCTTATAATCTGTTTGAGTTATTGATTTGCAAGCACCTTTAATGTGCTGTATAGTTTCACTGGCACTGTAACAATGTCGGCATATATCTGATTGAGTATCGTGAATGATATGTTTTTTATAATTTCGTGTCTCTATAACTTGGTCTTGTATGGCTAGCATAAATGCTTCCGTTTCAGGAAACAATTCACCTTTCGTCAACCAGGCGTTCGACGCTGTCTTGTCGACAATTGGATTAATCAGATCCCGCCGATGTCTTCCATGAAGCGATTTTGCTAGCCATACTTCTAACGTTTCTTGAGGTTGTGTCACAAGTTTATTTGGTTGTGTCGAAGGATCACTAAGGTTCAATGGTATTAATTTGCAATCTAATTCTGTAATTATTTTATGAAGTGGTGAATGTTGTGAACGAGTGTGGAAAAATGATCTCAGTGAATGTCTCTGCTATGAAGATTTTTAATATCTATTATTCCTCTTCCTCCTTCACATTTAGGTAGAGTGAGTCTTTGTATGCACGAGCGAGGATGGTGTTTTCTGTACTTTGTCATGAGTGTGTTGATAGTGCGCTGATGTTTGTGTAAATCTGTTTTCGACCACTTAATAATTCCAAGAGTAAGTTAGTATAGGGACTGCATATGTATTAATAGCTTTTATGGTGTTGAGAGAGTTTAAATGAGTGTTTAAAATTTTATGTAATCTTATCTTAAATTTTTCACATATCTGTAATTTAGTTTGTTTTTGATGTATTTGTTGGGTCTGTTGATATCCTAAATATTTATAACCATTTTCATCATCTACTGGATCATTAAGTTCTCCTGTCTGTAACTGGTAATTATTATGTTCTATATGTCCACCTCGTACTGATCGTACCCTACATTTATCTATACCGAATCTCATTTGAATGTCAGTGGAAAACATTTCTGTAATATCTGTAAGTATTTTTAAGTTTATATGACTAGATGCGTAAAGTTTTATGTCGTCCATGTACATAAGATGTGATAGAGTATATTGGGTGTCTTTATGCGTGATTTTATATCCTTTGCCACTCTTATTTAACATTAGCGATAAGGGATTTAGAGAAAGGCAAAACCAGAGGGGACTAAGCGAATCTCTCTGAAATATCCCTCTGCGTATAAGTATTGGTTCTGTTTCAATTGAGTTTATTAGGTTAGTGATTTTTAATTGGGTAGTCCAGTTTTGCATATTATTTTTTAAAAAAATTATAATAATTGGGTGTATTTTATGTATTTCTAAGGTTTGAATAAGCCATGTATGTGGGACTGAATCGAAAGCCTTCTGATAATCAATATACATAGTATATATAATTCTTTTCTTCTGGATTGCCTGTTTTGATATTACGGAATCAATTATAAGTTGCTCTTTACAGCCCTGACTATTGCGGCGACATCCTTTTTGCTGTTCAACTATTATATTATTGCTATCAATATGTTTGTAAATTTGTTCTGTGATACAAGATGTTATGATTTTATATATGGTCTGTAAACAAAAGATTGGTCTATATTTACCTGGGTTACGTTTATCGGTGTGATTTAGTCAAAATAACAGATGATATCAGGAAAGGTATGGACCATCAAAGACTTACTGTGATGGTTCTACTAGATTTTAGTAATGCTTTTAATACGGTGGACTTTGACATCTTGCTTGCCATTATATCTTCTCTAAACATATCTCCTGAGGTTGTTGACTGGTTTCGTTCTTACTTGTGCGATCGCCGGCAACGAGTTCGGATTGAAGATTCTTACTCCGATTGGTGCAAAGTTACTGCCGGTGTTCCACAAGGTGGCGTGTTGTCTCCTCTCTTATTTTCAGTTTTTATTAATACTATTTGTCTCCAAATTTCTTCTCACTACCACCTATATGCAGACGATTTGCAAATTTATGCCGTGACACCTGTGGCTGATTTACCACAAACAATAGAAAATATTAACAAAGACCTCTCCTCTATAGCTACATGGGGTAAATCGTACGGCCTTAACTTAAACGCAACGAAATCGCAGGCAATTATTATTGGCAGTCAAAGAATGTTGTCAAAAATTAAAACTGTACAAATACCAGAAATATCGCTAGATGGTGTTAAGATTCCTTTTCAGGAAAAAGTTAAAAATCTGGGTTTACTTATTGATCAACACCTGTCATGGGATCCGCAAGTGAGTGAACTGAGCCGGAAGATGTTTGGAGCGATTGCTTCTCTTCGCAGATTGCGAAATTTCCTTCCGATACCTACCAAAATTGCGCTAGCAAATTCACTCCTACTACCGATTCTTGATTATGCTGACATTTGTTATCTCGACATCAAAGAGGAGCACTTGAATAAACTTGAGCGACTCCAAAATCTTTGTATACGGTTTATTTTTGGCCTTAGAAAATATGACCATGTTTCTCAATTTCGTAAAAAGCTCAAGTGGCTCCCAATCCGATTCCGCAGGAATACTCATATTCTTCATCTTCTCTACTGCGTGCTGTTTAACCCTTCAACTCCTATTTACCTGAAAGAGCGTTTTGAGTTTCTGGATGGTTCCCATGCTCGATCACTTCGCTCTGCTCAAATTTCCTTCTTAAAATTCCTACTCACTCTTCCTGTTTCTTCACAAATTCTTTTACAGTAAAAGCTGCTCGATTGTGGAATTCTATTCCTTTAAGCATTAGATCTGCCAAAAGCTTAGATAAATTTAAAAAGTTATTAAAAGATTATTATATGTCTCTTTAAGTCTTTCCCTTAGTCCTTTCCCCTAATATCATCGTTATTATTATTTGCTCTATTATCTTCTAGTATCTAATTCTATTTACTATTTGATTGATTTTTTTCTTTTTTATGTGTGTGTGTAAATTTTACGCATATAAGTATGTATGAATGTATGTATGTATGTATGTATGTATGTATGTATGTATGTATGTATGTATGTATGTATGTATGTATGTATGTATGTATGTATGTATATATATATTTATCTATAAGTATTTATATATAATAATCGTATTAAAGCAAGTACACCGCCTACCGTTTTTATGAACATTTACTCCTCCACCTCAAGGTTGCCTGGAAGAGATCGCTTCCAGCGATAAGGCCGCCTGCTGTGCATCTTTTCTTTGTGTTGTTTTTTTTATTTTATTTTATATCTATTTTTGGTGTACAATAAAGAATATTATTATTATTATTATTATGTAATACCTTGTGTGACGAACAAAGGCAGCGTGTTTGGTGATTTTATAAAGTTATTTATTTGAAATAGTAGATATGTATGGATAGAAGTTAATTTTTTGTACCAATAATTATGTATTCGATCAGTTCCAGTAGCTTTCCAGTTATGAGTTTTTGTAATAACATATTTTAATAGATCTATACTTACTTCTTCAAATTTCACTTCAGTTACATGTTCATGTAAATATTGTGTTTGCTCATCAACCAATTGGCTTTTCGTATGTTCAACCGGATTAGACCATATAGATGGCCAAAACTTATGTAAATCTTCTGTGTTTGTGTGTGTTGTGTTGTTTGTGTTCTTCTATTATTATTATTATTCTTTGTAGCTTTAAATTATAAAAAATATCACTTACATGATATGTATATGGTAGGTATCTACTTTTTTATTTTTATATACTAGCAGAACCCGCGGCTCCGCTCACGCTAAAACTACAGAAAGATCTCTAAAAAGGTAGGTACCTAGGTTTCACACAAACTTTCATCCCCTATTTTGCCCCCTTATAGTATTAATTTCGAAAAATACTAAATCACGTATTCATTTGTATTGAAGAGCATTAATACCCAGTTTCAAGTAATTCTGATCAGAAATAAATTTTTAGATTGTATTACGTGTCTTCCTGTGGGAATGAGATGATCTCCCGCGATAAAAATTAGCCTATGCCACTCTCCAGCTCTGTCTTCACATCAAAAATCACTCCCAATCCTTCACTCCGTTTCGACGTGAATGACAAACAAATACACTTTCACATTTATAATATTATGTATTCTTTTTTTATTTTAAACTCGACGTAATTATTGAAAAAAACTTTCGTAAAAACAATTGGCTCGTGGTATATGCCAACTTTGACATGCCACTCGTGTCTTCCGTTTTAAATCGGTTATGTACTGAAATTATTTCAATGAATAACTTGGCAGTGATTAACTTCAAAGTCAATCTAAGTTAAAGGAAAAGAAAAAAAAAACAGGAAATTATTTTAATATAAAATATGGTAACGAAATAAAACAACAAATGTTTAATACATTTTATTTTATTGGTTTATGCATAGGTACAGAAAGCTGTATCGAGAATAACATTACCCCGCAGCCGATTAATAACAATATAAATATACACCAATCTTCTTGTTAGCACCATTTTTTTATTATTTTTCTTTTTTTTAAAACGACTTGTTTAACCTAGTGTATATGAATGTATTAATGTAATATAAAAGAAATTGACGGTCTTTTGATAATATTTAATTGTAAACTAACGCTTAAATTAACTATTAGTTTCATTTAATACATTAATCACACAACATTCTACAACTAACGTAACCATTTTTATAAGTTACATAATAAGATCTGAAAGGACAAACAAGCTGTTTTACTAACACTCGAGAGCTCTTAAGATGTACTCGGTTTACGAAAGGACCCCATTTGCTATTATAAGCCTAGTATTTTTGGAGATAAAAAAATATTAATTTATAGCTAAGAGTAATAGCTTCTGATAATGGGGGTTTCCCTGTCAACAGTACCGAGAACATTCCAGTATCAGTTACAATACAAAAGATAATTTGGTCCAGCTTCAACAACAAAAATCAATTTGAATCTGTAAAAACAAATCTCTTTGTGGAAACAGTCTTTGGTTAGGACAGAGAAGATTTAGAAAACTTACATTTATAAAATATCACAAGCATATACATATTCGCAAACTTCAGTCAAAATTATATTTTTGCTCATAAACATAATTAAAAAAAAAACAACAAGCATTATGCAACTATGTGGAGTAGTACCTAATATTATTCTTATAATTAAAAAAATGGTTGCACAAAATAATAAGTTCATTACAACGAACTAATTTCAGAAGCGAAGGCAGCTGTAACCCCGCCCGCACACTGAGCGACCACGACTACGATTGCAACGACCACGACTGCGGTCGTAACGACCACGACTGCGGTCGTAACGACCACGACTGCGGCCTCAACGACCGCGACTGGTGCCTCAACGACCACGACTGTGATTGTAGCAACCCGCGGTTTACATTTATTGTTAGGCCGCGACCAGCCTAAAGTGTTGTGTGGTACAATTAATTATGCGTCCATAACATCACATCAGACGAAAAGGGGACATGAAAGACTCCTCTTCAGCAGATAGATGACATTATACTATCGTTTACGCTAGTAGAAATCGTAAAAAATATGTTCAAATGACATTCATATTATTGACGAAGCTTAACACGCATAAATGTGTATTTTCTATACTTTTTTTTACATTTCTATTAGCATAAACGATTACATAATAAGAATTAAGACATGGTCGCGCGACAATTGTTTTCTTGGGCGACCACAAACTAATGGTCAGGTGGAGTGAGGAAAGCGCTTAGCTACTGCCGTCTATAGAGAAAAGATAGCAAACTAATACAAGCTGCGAAGACACGACAAAGCGTACAATGCACATAGTACTATGCGTGCAACGTAGAGTAACGTACACCGTACATTTGCCAACAACTACTTATATTACACGTACTCTTTAATACTTTTAGGCATATATCGCTCAATATAAAATACCTTAAATAAGTTTAAACTAACTCTATCCAATGTATTTTCACACTGTGTGTAAATAAGAGCAATAAAATATTTGATGCAAGTGAAAATACCCTGCCGTTTTAAGGCACTCAATGAGCTTATATTCATACTTCGCCTACAAAACGTTACGAGTTATATTGACCTCCTCAAACTAACCAAACATTAACAAGACAAAAAACAATAGAATCCAAACACTCCATAGAAATGCTTTAACCTTTGTATAGGCACTAAATACTCATTCGTTCACTGCTACACTCACCCCTCCTCCTAAATTTCTATACTATATATTATGCAATATATAATACCATTAGGAACTTATAATTTCTACTATATAATATGAAATTATAATTTACATATTGTGACAAATCCTTTGTCAATTTTCTACAAATTAATGTTCATAATACAGTCTGAAACTAAACTTGGTTATTGATAGTATAGGCCTTCTCAAACATTCATTGTAACAAAAGAGAAGCTTTATTTACAAATATTTAAAAAAAATGTACCGCAATTCTGACATCAGAAGTTAGTAAGTTACAAAATTCAAAGCAATTTTACTTGCGCGTACGCGTATTGATATAAATATCATATTATGGGCACTTGCACTTAAGAAGAGTCTTAATACTAACATTACGTATAACATAACATAAAAACCTTCGTTGATGTCAGAATTGTAGTCATTCTCACACACTTCTCCTACAAACGCTATGATAAAGTAATGCCATTATAATCATTATGTATATATAGTTTACTTATAGAGGATACTTTATATTTTTGACCGACTCCAAAAACAAATGTATTTTAGTGTTTTGCATTAATGTTGCATAATATATTTACTAATTATTAATTTGATACCTTCACCCATTAAAATTTATTAATTAATGTTATGTTATATTCTTTGCTTATAATCGTGCCATTTGGGCACAGTTTACTTCACCAATGTCGTATAGAATGGAGAAGATACGGTAGAGTTATTAATTAATTCAGATTATTTTCAACGTATATGTCCCCTCAAAGATGCTGGCAAATAAATTAAATAAATTAGCCCTATAGATGGAAAAAACACTTTTTAATCATTTTGAAGTCGGTTTACATTTTTTATTTAAATAATTATTTATTCTACAAAGGAACTTATGCAAACTAAACAATTAATTATGTGCGGCGTATAGATGGCGCTGTTAAATCATCGATACTTCTACTAACAACAGAAATACAACGTCTAAGCTCTAAATAATATAGCTTTTCCTATTTAACACAATAACAAAAAAATATAATTAAATCATGATATATTTTATATAGAAACGTGTTAAAAATACAACAGTCAACTTATTTGCAACAAAATCTCAAATCACTATGAACATGTGTAATTTCAGGCCTAATTTATTAGGAGAAGGGGTGTAACACTAATGCAAACGCCCACCAATACCTTATAAGTAAGCCATAACCAACAAAATTTATATCTCATAGAAAAGACCATGGCTGAGTGGACCATCTACCTACTCCTTCCTACCCTCGTTCATTATCCAACTTCAAAAAGGGGGGTAAGTTATTGAAAACCTAAAACACTGAAGACACGTCGTTACTGGTAACAGAATTACAACCCTTCAATAGGAGTAACGTAATTACCCTAAAATAAATCATCCCCCACCTATCTCGACTTAACAGATATAATAGTATAATATTTAACCAAATATATTCTATTTAAAGAGGATGTTGACATAATATGTACGTATCGTGTATTGCTGTGAGCCGCCGAGTATTTAGGTGCGAATTTAGTTTAATTTCGAATGGATTAAGCCGATCCAGATCTTTTACAGTTCCGTAGGAAGTAAGCTAGTAGGACACTAGTGTTGTGTCTGACATGCGAAGATAGAAGTAACTACTCGATGGAGTAGTCTAATATCAGACCTAGGAAATAAGTAAGCAGTTCCTCCTCACAGGGGTTCGATCTCTAGACCTGAGCCCTAAGAATCTCGTGCTTGATATAGGGAAGGAAGCTAGATCTGCGTCCTAAATTAGTCTCGTTGCTATCGTAACAGACGTGTTAAAGCTAACAAGTGAACATGTCCTACTTGGAGGAAGGATAGTAGTACAGCACGGCGCAGCCCGGCAGCTGCCAGCGCGAAGCGTGCAGCTCGATGAGCTGCAGCAGCGTGCGGCGGATGGAGGGCGCGGCCGCCGAGTTGATGAAGGCGTCGCGCACCGCCGACAGCAGGCGCTCGAGGTCGCCCGGCAGCTGCGTCTCCAGGTCGCGCCCGATGTACGTCAGCACGAAGAACAGGTTCTCCGTCTGCGAGGTTTTAATTGATGTAATCATACTTTCTCACGCTAATGCGAATATTTCACTTTTTAAATAAAACTCGTTTTGAATTTTTTCGCAGATTTATACAGACAAATTACGTTTCGAAGGGTTTAAAACAATAATGATCACGGGAGAGATTTATTGTTTAGACATCTTTAAGTTATTACATACTAGCGACTGACCCTCGCTTCGCTCGGATTCGTCCCTAGGTTGCTTCCCCATACAAACTTTCATCCCCATTCTCACCCCCTTAAGAGATGATTTCCGGGATAATAACCATCTCACTCACTCACTCTTCATATCATGAGATTTAAAAAAAATATTGTAGTAAAAAATATTTTATTTTCCTTCTATACAAACTTGTCTAGACAGTAACAAACACAAAAAAATAAAGAATTATTATCCAATTTTGTGCAGTCGATCGGAAATTATGCGTGTACATATGTTTCGGTGACTCATTTTTATTTATGTAAATTTATAAACGGCGTGACGGGACACCCCGTATCAACAGTAGTACTTTGAGAAGGTTTGAGTACTACTAGACAATAAATTAGTACTAGCGTCTCACTCCTAGCCAAAAACAAAAACAAACCTAACCCACGGAAACCGTACATTTTTTCGGGATAAAAAGTAACCTATGCGCTATTCCAGATTATAATCTATCTATATGCCAAATTTCATTCAAATCCACTCAGTCATTCTAGCGTGATTGAGTAAGAAACATCAATCCATCCAAACTTTCGCAATTACAATAAATAGTAAGTAAGATTATTATCAAGGTATAGTTTAAAGTGTGTCGGGCACTAACGTCGCTGGGCGAGGGCACCGGCTGGCGGATGCAGTCCTCGCAGCACTTGCAGATGAGCGCGAGCAGCACGTGTCCGGGCGCGCTGTGGCCGCGCCGCTGGATGGCGCGCCGCCGCAGCTGGCAGTACATCTCCAGCAGGAACGACAGGAACGCCATGAGCCGCGGCCGCCCGCCGCCCACTGTGGCGCCGAGCAGCTGTTGTCGTGGGAAACGAAAAAGAAAATTGTCACTACAGAGTATAAAAAAAAGTCGCTTGCCGCTGTGTCTGTCCCTATGTATGCTTACATCTTTAAAACTACGCAACGGTTTGCGGATGCGGTTTTTTTTTAATAGAATGATTCAAGAGGAAGATTTATATGTATAATACATGTATATTATAGTACAGAAAAGCCGAAAAATTCTAAGATTTGTATTTCATACTAACCGTTACAACGTACCTAGGGACGAACCCGAGCGGAGCGAGGCTGAGTCGCTAGTTAAGAATGATCATAAGTAGAACAGGTATCAATAAAAGTGGATATTTCTCTCATTGTAGCATTGGAATTTATTGTAATTCTAACATCAATTTCGGGGCCGCTCGCCACTTACTGTTACAGCTATATAGCTATATATATCGCTATACAATATCCAGCAGCACATAGCTACACTAAGTACCACCAAACCGCTATCTTAATCAAATATTTATGCAGGTAAATAAAATTGAAGTGTCTGTTTGTAATGTCAAAATAACAGCGTTTTACTAAATGCATATGAAATTATATACGGTACTTATAAGAAAAACACAATTTTTTAAATTTTTGTCGTCTGTCTGTTCCGAATAATCTCTGAACCAACTGGCCTGATTTTGACGGGACTTTCACTGGAAGATAACTGATGTTATAGGAAGTAACATAGACTACTTTTATTTTAGAAAAAGAATTAGGGTTCCGTTCAAACAAAATTTAAAGCTATCTAGGGACGAACCCGAGCGAAGCGATGTCGCATAAAATAATTAGAGCCATATGCAACGCAAAAGAGACCCACCTTATCCCTGTCGTGGTACCACTGCTGGCAGGTGTTGAGGAGCGACTCGAGGAAGGTCTCGGTCTGCTCGCGCTCGACCACGGCGATGCAGCGGCGCGCGGCCGGCAGCGCGTAGCGCGGGGACTCCACCGCGCGCGACACCAGGTGCCCCACCGCGTCCATCAGCGTGCGCGCGCACACCGCGTTCGGGTCTGCGGATGGGGTCAGCTCGTTATTGTAGACATAACTTTACTTCATTGTAGAGAATACTTTATTCAAAAATAATAAAACAATATATTCCATACTTGAGAACTCTGAGTGATATTCTACATTAAACATATTTCATTTAGAACAGATACCTAATCAGATATTTTAGAAAACACCCGTTTTGTATTTTTTACTTTTTAGTGTCTGGAAGTCTAAGGAGTCTAAGTCGAAGGAGGTGGTTTTTTTTAAGTTTTTTTTGGGAAAACAAGTGAAGCGAGTTCAAATCCCGGGTCTCTGATATTTTCTTGTGTGATTTATTTCCAACATGATTACCACTTGCGTTACGTCAACGTGAAGAAAAACATCGTGAGGTAACCTGCATGTGGGAGAGAACTTAGCAAATTATAGACATGCTCAGTTCGCCAACCCGCACTTGGCCAGCGTGGTGGACTATGGTCTGATCCCCCTCGTATTGAAGGCAAGCCCGTGCCCAGTGGGATGTTAAATAGGGCTAAATACATTTTATATCGCACGTAGCAGACACAAGTGCACTCACTATTTCCTCATTCGAATAGTGCTTTAGTATTATAAAATGGACATTTCGAAGAGAGACTAAGTGCATGAGCTACACGGCATGCACTTCAAAACTCACGAGGGTTGGAATATATTATCACCAATTTCTAACTCAGTAGCAGCTGAAGAATAACAAATGTAATTATACTTTCTACTTAACAAATCAGTTAAATATTTATTATCTTATGTATGGATAAAACTCAGACTAAGGAATAGTACTCATTATAGACAAAGTCTCATAGAACTAATATAACAACATAAAGCCAAACAATATTTTTTTAAAAAGTATACAAATAATTAATAGAATACACGTTACAGTTTCGTAATATATTTTTTTTGACATTCTAAATAAAACTATCTTTTCGGATATCTGAGAGTTTCTTTCGTGACCACGATTGCTGTAGCGTTCGAAAGCGTTCGAAACGTCGGGAACCAAAAATCAAGATAAATCCGCGAAAAAATCCAAAACAAATAGTTTTATTTTAAAATGAATAACACCTATCGAAAATTTCCCTTGTCCTTTAGAAACGTACAAAACAAAATATACAATATGTATGGCAAAATCGAGATTAGTAGCATAAACAGCAAATCATGCTATTATTTTTGACCTTGAATTTTTTTGATAGACTCCATCTATATATGGAATTTCTTAGTCTGAGAGATGTTTTACAATTAAACAAATACAACTCGAGCATATTTACAACCCATTGTCATGTTTCCGAAAGTCAAACTGTATGTACAAAAACAAAGTAGTTGAAAATATTGAATATGTATATACTTTATATAGTATTTAAATAAAAGATAACATGCAAAGAATTTAAAGCATTTAGCAAGTGTAATGCGACAAAAGTGTATAGTGACGGAGCAACAAATTTGGACACTATTAAATTAATACTTGTGATACATTATATGTAAAGCCATTAATTTATCAACTTTAACTCTATATACATATTATGCCTACATAATATGTAGGTTTCATGGTGAAAATGACCATAGGTTAATCAAACAATAACCGAATAAATTTCAAAATAATAAACCACATTGAATAAATTAGATTATAAACTAGCAAACCAAGTAAAAAAATCCTGTATGGATTCCTTATACAAGTGTATAATCTGACAAAAACTCGTACCTAAAACTTTCACTAGAGTCTCTGTGTTCTTTCTCGACACTTTTGTCGCAAAACACTCGCACTGCTTAACCAAAAAGAAAAATATAAGCAAACGTGATTTACCCTTCGCAGACTAGCTTCTACAACCGTACCATATCCCTCAAAGTGCTGGAGATGACATAAAAAAAAATTAGTCTACACACCATTTTTCTCACCTTCCAGTGCCTTGTCTATACACTCTTGTATTTCTGGCGGAAAGTTTCCCAAATCCCCTGCATCAGCTGCAAGACCTAGAGCGGCCATACCACTGGCTAGTGTGTCGGCTGATGTCAGAGACTTGGATCTTTTCAGTCCAGGTGTAAAAGATTGTGGTCTGACACTCTTGCCATTGCCGTTGGTTAGGGACGATGGCGGCGATTTCTTCTTTTCTGATATCATTTGTTGAGGCTGGAGTTTGAAGGTTACCCGAGGTCCGACCTGGAAAATCGTTTTTATTTTATTAGAAAAAATGACGAATGATAATGTATACTTTATAAAATAACCTTCCAATTAATTGCACCCATTCCCTCTAATTTTTTATCTTAGTCCAAAGGTTAGAATGGAAGAGATCGCTCACTTAGCAATAAGACTGCCTATTGTACTATTACTACTTTAATTTCTTTATGTAAGGTAAACTTGTGGTGTGTAATAATATTTGTTATTATATTGAATTAATTAGTGAATAAAGATTTTTTTATAAGTGATAAATCAAAAACTCCTTTCCGAACAAATAGAATAACTTTGAAGTAAACTAACCGTGGGCACGTTCCCACTGGACGCGCTCGTCAGAAGCGCGTGGGGCGGCATCACTGGGCGGTAGTGGGACGGCACTTGCGCGTGCAGGACCGCCGAGCGTGAGTGCTGGAGGCCCACGCTTGTGTATCCCATGCCCACCGTTGACCTGAAAGATGTACGTAGCATGCTATTAATATTTAAACTTAATTTGTAGTAAATTAATATCTGCCTTCTGTAGGCAAACAATTGCAAGGTGTTATAGAATCAGTCTGTCAGAATGCGTAGAAAAATATTTTTTTTATTATATAAAATTTTATTATATAAAAAAAATATTGTTTATCTGCCTTCTGTACATAAAAATACATAAGCTGGCAGACTGATTCTATAACACCTTGCAATTGTTTTGACGAAATTATTGTGGAATGACCATGACAATTAAAAGTACAATAGAATTTCCATCCTTCATTCCATCTTACGCAGTGTCAAGCCATATCCCAAATACAAGTCAATTCTGTACCAAAATTCATTGGTATCATCGATAACAAACGGATAGTCCCAATTCGCATATGTATGTATGTATGTTAGTAGTATAAGTAGGATAATAATAATAATTAATGACGTTAATCGTCATTATAAACCTCATTTACTGAATAATAATATTTTATTATTTATCCCACGTTTTAATCCTGCTATATTAACTTCGTAATTAGTATAACTACTATCAACTTTCCGGATATGTCGCGTTATTACCACTACGAATGGCGGACGAAATGATCCCCTCCCGACTCTACTGTTGAGTTTGTCGTGGACTCAAAATACGTGTACATCGCGCTGCTATTATAATTGCGAATGTTCATATGTGTGTGTGTATGTGTTTGTACGTATATTTATTATTTCTTCGTGCTGAAACGTCGAGAAGAATTAGGATGGAATTTAGAACATAGATAAACCTGGATAATGGATTAACACATAAGCTGTTAGGCACCAATTGACACACCCAAGCAAAGCAAAGGTAGGTAGTTAATAGAAGAAATGTTCTATTATTAAAAATTATTGAATAACTAGTAGTCAGGAATTTCAGATAAATATAATAAAATAAAGATTTAAGTATAATGAAGACCGTAGGATCGTTTTACACTTGCAAAAAAGTACATGTTCTTATTAAATACCTACGTCACTTTTACGTACACACATAAAGACGTAAGTATTAACATCTATACATATAATAAAATTGTAACCTAGCCGAATCTGTACATTAAATATTTTTTGGAAATCTTATCGAAATAGACATTACTATCGATACAGAGGCCGAATCTATAGTTTTTAGAATTTTTGTCTGTCTGTCTGTCTGTCTGTCTGTCTGTCTGTCTGTCTGTCTGTTACCGCATCACGGAAAAACCACTGGAGGGATTTTGATGAAATTTGATATGGTGATACCTGGTTATTTGGGCCAACATATAGAATATTTTTTACTACGGGAAAATGTCTCATTTCTGAGAAATCTATACTAAACGTTAAAACGTAAGTAGGGACGAACCCGAGCGTAGCGAGGGTGAGTCGCTTGTCTAATATAAATATTGAAACAAACACTTTTTTGCTTTATCATTGCATTTATAACCCAAGCTTACTAGACAGCAGACATCTCTCATGCCTCAGCTTGCTGTACATACTCGTAGATACAAATAGTTTAGTTACCTCGGCAGTCGGCTCAAAACAATAACAACAGTCTGCGATGACAGACAAAAACAAAAGGTATATTGAACCTTCATTATATTGAATATTTTCTGAAATATTAGAAATTCAAATCTTTGTTACAACATTTATATTACACTAGCGACTCACCCTCACTTCGCTCGGGTTCGTCCCTACCTAAGTTTTAACATTTAGTATAGATTTTTCAGAGATGAGATATTGTCCCGCAGTAAAATGTATCCTATATGTTGACGCGGATAACCAGCGGATATCATCACACCAAATTTCATCAAAATCCCTCTAGTGGTTTTACGTGATGCGTTAACAGACAGACAGACAGACAAACAAAAATTCTAAAAGCTATAGATTCGGCCTCTGTATCGATAATAATGTCTATCTATTTCAATGAGATTTTCCAAAAAATATTTAATGTACAGATTCGGCTTAGTTACAATTTTATTATATGTGTAGACTTGTGAAATTTGCTTGACTAAGTATGATGTTGCTATTTTATGAAAAAAAAAACAATTATCTAGGTGTGTTTTTTAGTTCTCACGCCCGTTTCTCTCGTTTCAAACAAGCATTGAATGTTATCTCGGACGGATTATGAGCGTGATAACAATCGCTAATTTAAGTTTGTTATGACAATTTTCATAGCACGTAGCTTCATTTATTTTAGAAGTATACTAATAGGTTATCTGTATGTACTCATGTCCTCCGTGTTACCTAAGAGAATGGGATTTATAATAAATAATAATTAATAGATATATTCGTAAATTTGTAAATTTTCAATTCAGAGTTGTACACTTCTGAAATCACTTAATAATGATAATTTTTATAGAAGCATGGCAACTAGCAGACCCGGCCAACGTTGTTCAGCCATATAAATTATCAAAGAAATTTAACAGAATACTAAAATCGCGATCAAAAATGGGGTGTGATGGTAAGAAGGTGTAAATACATACGTTACTACCTATTTTCATACCTACCAAATATACATTTTTTTTTTTATTAAAATCGGTCCAGCCGTTTCGGAGAAGTGCGACTACAAACACCGTGACACGAGATATTTATATATTAGATATCATAACCACACGATTTTTGCACAATGTCACACTTAAGAACAAATATTTCAAATTATATTAGCGTTTACATCTTCTCATTTGTAACTATTGTTGTAAATAGTATTGCACTATTTAAAGTTACGCCCATTGTATTTTCAACAAGTTCAATTAACATTAATTAACCAATCAACTGCCGGTGAATTTCTCGCAACTATGTATGGTTCCTATTACACTATAGCAAACGTAAAGCGAGGCGGCTCGCTTGCCAACTGCATGCAAGCTAATTATTTATTCGACATCGCCAATATATTAATACGGAAAACAATAGTCTGCGACCTGCGTCCATTCGCCCTTTCGGGTGTTACAAATAATAAATCCTCGGACACTCCGTGTTTATATTATCGCTAATGAAAATTCAATGAAGAACAATCTATTTAAGAATGTTACTCTATTATTGTAGGGTTTCTCTAAGATTGGATAATATACTCGTGTAACAGTAAATAACTCAGATTCTTGTTGTAAAATCTATGTCAAATATATATTATAGTATTCCTTCCTTAGATGATCTTGTTTCGAATTTAGATTTCGTTTATAAGACAAATTCTAAGTTTTATTTTATATTTCCTAATAAAATGAGTAGAATTATAGTTTAATAATTTCCAATTTTCTCCAAATGTTGGGACCAAAAATCTAAAATGAAACCACGACGAAATCCAAAAAGATAGTTTCATTAAAATTTTTAGTACAAATGAATAAGGTATGCAATAGGTAATCAATTTTCAATACTTAAGTATACGCATCACGTAATATTGATTTTCCAGTTAAGGGCATCAAATCGTGCGTAAGCGACTCTATGCGGGTAGAGTCAAATGGATGTTCGGAAACGTCGAGTTCGACGATGATGAAATAATTCGTGCGGAACAACTGACGAATAAATTAAACACTCATATACTTGTTAAAGCTATTGCTGCATAATAACACTAAATATTACCGAAATTCAAAACTAGATCAATGTAATATAACTCCTTTTTCATACCTTTAAACATACATCTATACATATAATAAAACTGTAGAGGTCGAATGTCTGTACATAGAAAAAAAAAATGAAAGAAAAAAATGTTAGAAGATAAATAGAACAAATCCAGATCTTTTCATATTTTTTTTGTTTCTCTGTATGTACGGGTTACTCTCCGAAACTGTTGGACCGATTTAAATGAAATTTTGCATAGTGTACCTTATATCCCCGGTCAACATTTTAGATACTTTTGATCCCATAAACTTGAAGAGTTCCCGTGGGATAGTTTAAAAAGTATAGTAATATATACAGCGTAGTACACAAAAACTAGTGATTGGATTTTAATGAAACTTTACAATAATATAGTTAACATATCAGAACAACAAAGAAGCCTCTTTATCCCGGAAAAATTTACGGTTCCCGTGAGATAGATTTGTATTTGTTTGTCTAAATAAAAAAAATATTTTAATGTACAACAAACGGACGACATTCGCACTTTTTTATATTCATACTGACCATACGGTTATACCTACTTCGCAGAATATTTATTTCGTGTATTGGAAAAATATGTTAGAAAACCATTACTCAACCGATTCTAATGCGCCATACTACATAATCGTTTAAAAATTAGCCTAAGTTTTCCGAAAATGAGGCAATATATTATTTGGACAAAATGAATCGTTTAAAGGCCAGTAATGCAGTAAGTGACCTCTAGCAAGTGCCACTGTGCAATGCGTGGTGAGGTGTGAAATGAGGACAAGTGGCTTGTCCTGTTCGCGGCTCTCTATTGATACTTTGGACTTACCAAATTAAGTACGATTAAACTGTACATAGAAATTGAAATAATAATTTAAAAAGTTTCTTGTACCGATGTATTATATGATAAAGTAGTTGAGCACAATATATAATATTTTGATTTTTGGTTGCCGACGTTTCGAATGCTTTACAGCAATCATGATCACGAGAAAGACTGAGACGAAACATCAAGCAGTCAACCAAAATCTAAATAAATCCGAAAAATTCTTAGTTATACTAAACGTAGTTTTATCTAAAATGTTAAATATTTGCGTAAATCTAATAAATTATTATGTGAACTAGTACGTACTGGAAACCGCAAACCAAATACCTACGCCAGTTAGAAGATCTAAAGACAAAGCGCGAGATATTTTAGTTTGTACGAATAATTAGCTTTAATACCTTGTATAGAATTATATGATCTGTGTTATTACGAAAAGTAAGTAATTTAGGTGTTTATGTATACAGTAAGTGTGTCAATTTATATCTGACTTACATATTTGTTAATTTTAATTCAATTCTTTGTGTTGTAATGTGAATGAGGTCCTTTATATTGTATTTTATATATAACCTCCTTGTATAACTATGTACTTATTTGTTAATTAAAAATAAATAACATCATTATCAGTCATTGTTTTCTTGCTCGGTCCTTTTATTTATACTTTTACCTATTTTAGCTTATTTACGTGATGTTGTCCTATTATTCCGTCGTGGAACTTAGGGCTGCAGCAGTAGTTTTCCATGCCCTTCTATCCTTAGCTACTGCATGGACATGGTTCCACGAGATTCCTACCCTTCTTAGGTCCGCCTCAATGGACCTCCTCCAGGTGTTAGTTGGTCGACCAGGTCTTCTTCTACCGGCAGGCTGCCATTGGAATGCTACTTGTGCAGTATTTCCTTCCTCTCTGCGCAAGATATGCCCGACCCAGCGCCATCGCCTTAGACCTATCTCCTTGCATACTGGGAGTTGATGGCATACTTCCCACAGATCTTCGTTTCTGATAGTGTTAGGCCAGTGGATACGGAGAATAACCCTAAAACACTTATTGAGGAAGACCTGAATCCTGTGGATTAGCGACTTGGTTGTCTTCCATGTTTCACACCCGTATATTATGCTTATTTACGTATCACCGTATATTTGTTTTCATTTCTTTAAATCGAGGCTTTCAGGAGTATTGGGTTGTACTTAACACAGTTTACTTCGCCAAAGTTGTATAGAATAGAGAAAAGAAGTGAAGATTAATAATTACCCGTTTAAAAAGGAAACTCACTGCATACGTTTATTCAGTTTATCCATCCATAAATTTATCTATAGGTTCAGATAGGTGAATAAAATTGAAGTATCTCTTTATAATGTCATAATAACAGCTTTATTCAAAATGCGTATGGAAATTTATACGGTATCAATAAGAAACAAACAATTTTTTAAAAATTTTATCTGTCTATGTGTTCGGGCTAATCCCCGAAACGGCTGGACCGATTTTGACGAGACTTTTACTGGCAGATAGTTGATGTTATAAGGAGTAACTTAGGCTACTTTTGTTTTAGAAAAATAATCAGGGTTCCACGCAAAAAAAATTAAAACTCATGAAATTGTAAGTCGCTAGTAAGTAATACAAGGACAAAATCAAAAAGAGAAATCATTCAAAGAGCAAACCAATAAAACATCTTATTTAGTTTATTGGAAGACTTCCAGAGATTATAACCCACAATGTTGAAATAAATATCAGCTTAAAGATGGATTATTACAGGAAATCGGCAAAGTAGTGAATCGTTCGACTGCCAAATCAAAATGCGTCGAATATTGAAGTTGGTCTGTTTAGAGATTCAAGGTTTTTGTAAAACTAATACTAATGCTAAATGAACTCCTAAAATAGGTCAAACTAATTATAAAACAATATTTTTGTGGTCAACTTGAACTTGCCTCGATTTCTTAAGAAAATTCAGAGACAATACAAATATAATGAAATCCAGAGATCGAGTGCTCGTACTATCGGACTACTATTATAAATGGGAATGTTTGTGTGTGTATATGTGTCTGTGTTTGTTTGCTTGTTTGCTTGTTTGTTTTTTACTCTTTGACGTTAAAACAGCTAGAAGGATTTGAATGCTTTTTGGTACTAGTATTGGCTAATGTTAGGCAACCGAGTGAAATGAGGCTTATTCGCTAATATTTAAGATAAGTTTGATTTAAATACACTTCTGAATATAATGGGAGGTCATTTAATCTTTAACGTATGTATGTATTAGAATTGTTAAGGTTTCTAAAAGCATACAACATGTTAGGCACAAAATAAATCTGATACTGAAGGACTGAGCAAGGACATACATTCGTATATGTATATACAAAGTATGCAAGAAATATGATACCATATAACGATCTAATTACTCGCAATCTAAATCCTGAGTCATAAGTAATGTGTAAACTCTGTGACGCGTAAATTACCGTCTGAATGACTTCCAACAGTGCATAAACAGTAGGTATAATGGTTATGGCTGTATAGTCAGATAAAATGGTAAAGTGAATACCTAGTCATTTGGTTCTTTCAGCCAAGCAACATCTAGTAATTATAATTTTTAGCATACTAGCTTTTTAAAATATTTAATACTAGCTCTCCTACCCTCGATATTATTTACATAATAGCGACTCACCCTTGCTTCGCTTAAGTCCGTCCCTAGTTGCGTTTTAACGTTTAGACTTCTCAGAGATGAGATATTAAAAAGTAAAAAGTATCCTATTTGTTGACCCGGATAACCAGCTATAATCATACCTTTCATCAAAATCCGTCCAGTGGTTTTCTCGTGATGCTTTAGACAGACAGACAGACAAAAATTCTAAAAGCTATAGATTTTATCTAATTTATGATAATATGTATAGATAGATACTTATTATGTTACTTCGGGTCATAGTCTATTTGTTTACCATCCAAATCCGCAAAGTCATTTTCTCAGCGTGAAGGAGCAACGAACATACATACACAATGGAAGAAGCTCATATACATATATTTTTTGTATAGTGTTTTTGAAAAATATAAATATTTTTTATTGCCTAAACAAAACGCCTCGGGTTATATTACTAAGGATCAGCACAAGCCCTGGCGAGGAATGTTAAACGCGTCCTGAGATTAATAAATTGGTCAATTTTCCTAATCATACAAACATTTCATGTCTGGGGTTGAATGAATCATGTAATAACTAACATCACTGGATAGTGGGCGGTCAACAAAGATGGACATGAACCGAGAAGTACGATGAAGCAAATTAAGCGGTCACTTTTATAAAAAACGAAATAATCGATGATCATTGACATCTATACAAGATCTCTAGTTTCTGTAAATTAATTAGGTAATTGTTGTGTAATTTTCGGTAGAATACGTGATACGTACTGTAAAGTGTTTAAAGAAGGTTGTCTTGATTGAAAAACCTACGTCAATGATTTGGCAAGAGTATCTATTCAGTATTCAGACCTCCAGTATCCAAAATACAAGTCGCCTTAAGGGTCAGTAATATTCGTAAGACGATGGCACCTTAAGACAAAGAATATTACTGTACTAGCCATAAACGGTATTTGAATGGAAACACGAACAACTTAGCAAAATCCATGACAAAAGTACCTTTATAAAGTATTAAGCTTTTTAGAGACCTATCCGTAGAGCTATAAGTTTTTGACGAATGACTTCTAAGTATTTAATTCAATTCAATTTCCTTATTAATGGCTTCAAAGCGTGCCAGTTGAGCATCGATTACGTCGCCAATGTCACGTAGAATGGATAAGACACGAAGGAGAGAATTCTATCTAATAACATATCTTTAAAAACTGCAAAGTAATTTTATTTTTTTATATAGCTATGTGTATTCATTTCAAGACAAAATTTGTCTAATAGCAGAACTGCGTCATGTTTATAAACGGAAAAATATTAACATCTATGTACCATGGTGTCCGACCTTGGTTTTTAACGACAGCTCAATGACAATACTAAAGAATGGCGAGCCGTATGCGCTTCTATATGAGGTTTCAGCTGTAAGGATAATTGATTTGCTAATGATAACATAAAAGTCTAAGGCAGTAATTTAATTTTTTTGGCGTCGCTCTTACGACAATATGAACGTTTTAAAAGACATCCGCGTTTTGTTATAGGTCTTCACATATTATTGTTTATTTCAAAAGTTACATGATATTACAAAAATTAAAACCAAAAAATAGATTGGTTTTATTGAAAATAAGTAACATAAAAAACTTAGAGAGTTCAACACACTCACTTTGAACTGAAATAAAGTTAATGACAGGAAGAGGAAACGGCCATTATTTAAATGTTACCATTCATTATCTACAATAATACGAATTTATAGTTGAAACATCGTAACTAAATCAAATGTACACTTTTTATTGTTGCATTTCGTTGATATATTACTCACATATCAGAGGTCGAATATCTCCCACGAACCATTTTAAAGGCATCCACAAAATGAAGTAGTTTCCAAGCACACGTCAACTATATCACTATTTAACCAAGTGTTTAGATAAAAAACGTTTATTTACACATCTTTATAATTTATGACATTAACAATTGTTGTGTGAATCTCTGTACAAACTTGGCTTATTGCTGTAAAACCGTGTTTCAATTCATCACATCGCATTCTATAAATAAAAATCCTCATAAAACTACAGGCGTCCGACATAAAACTCCAAAGTTCAACACAAAAAGCTCACTGGTAGTCGATTTATAGAGGTGGATCGTGCGTGTGTTTATTAGACGAGATTATTTTTCGCGGGTTGATTTCGTTCGAGTGCGTTCGCGTTTGGTTCGTCTTTGTTAGGGCGCGTTCGCAAGACCGCGTGTCGACGCATGCGCAGTTCGCGCGGGCGTGCTCACGTCACCGCGCCCGAGAACAAAGTGATAACAATTGATACTACGCACCTCCGCGGGGCATCAACGGAAATCGCGTAAACTATCTCCCAAGATTTCTGCTACCGTTGGAAACGAGCCAACGGCGTTGATTTGATGGTCCTTCGCTTGTGAACTGTCTGCATTTTTCTTATCTTCTGATCATCATTTTTCTTCATTATGATCACTGAGTTTTCTTTGTAGATACTCTCAATATATTTCCCCCCTTTCTCGTAATATATTTGTATCACAATCATTCGTAACGTATTGTGTTCAATTTTGACATCAAAAATGATATTAAAATATTATAATGTCAATTTTCAAACCCTATTTATAGCTTTATGGAGCATGAATTCGCAATAATCTGTCTACCTAATTAAGGAACCTTCCACTCGTCCAAAAATAATTACATCACAAGCGATTTATATGTTTTCAAACACCACTACGGTGCGCTTATACATTCTAGGGCTAGGTGCTAAATAGATCGTGGCCAAATTTCTCTTTCATTTATTACGACAAATCAAGTAATAATATTAGGGCCTAATGTAATAATAATTAATTATAATCATATTAAAGCCTACAGATGTAGAGACTTGATTATAATGTTACCAAACGAATTTGTTATTATATTACCTTTCTCTATAAATCAAACAGGTATATGAATGAACTAGCAGTACCCGCAACTTCGCCCGCGTAAACTTCCGATTTAAACATCAGTTTTACAATGAAAGTCTGCCCGATTTGTTGACATTTACGATTACTGCTCCGCTTCATTGTAGTAGCATGATAATAAATAGCTTATAGCCTTTCTCAATAAACGGGCTATCTAATACAAAAAGAATTTTTCAATTCGGATAGTAGTTTCTGAGATTAGCACGTTCAAACAAACAAACTCTCTCTTTATAATATTCAGTATAGATTAACGTAGTACTATGTATATTCTTTGGTGTTACTTGTCGGTATCTCAAGCATCGATGTGATGCAGGGCCGCCTGGAACGTGTAGGAGTCGGAAGTAGGTTGAACCGGGAACGAAGGTAAGAAGGAAAATTGTGATTATGAAGAATATTAAATAGAAACAAAAGGATGTGCATATCACGGCGAAGGCGGATAGGGAGCCATTGAAGTTGAGCTCGGAATTCGGAGACATGATCATACTTGCGTAGACCATAGATAAAGCGTATGGCGAGATTTTGGAGACGCTCAAGTTTATTCAGTAGCTCCTCTGTCACATCTAAATAGCATACATCGGCGTAGTCGAGTATGGGTAGTAGAAGAGAGTACTTGATCAATCTGAATTGTACAGAGATGCTTGCATTGGATAAAAAAAGATTTCCATAAAATATTATACAAAATTCAATTACCATGTGAAAAGTACTTCATGTGACCTCATATGGATGACCAAACAACATGATTTAATACTAGTTTGTGGCCGCGGCACCACAGATAGGTGTGGAAAACAATAGCCTATATGTCAATTCAAAATCTAATAGGTATATAAAACAAAGTCGGGTTTGTTACAACACTTATAACTCGAGAACTGCAGGACCGATTTGTATGATCTTTGTTTTGTTGGATTTGTCTTCACCCCGAATAGCAGAATAACTAAACACATCGGAAAAATTCACGAAAAAAATATTGAAAAAAAAATCTATTCCATACTAAGCGTCAAAACGTGCCTAGGGAACCTGAGCGAAGAGAGGATGAGTCGCTAGTATTTAAATATCTGCATTTCTTATTTGATTAAAAATTCACATAGATCGCATTTAATTTAAATAAGATTTGATGGAGCATAAAGAAATAATAAACTCACTCAATTTTCGTTTTTTTTTTATTTAGTGTGATTTAACTTTTTGTGATTTAAACCCTTAATTATTTCTATAATGTTCATGGTTTGGTCGTATAGTAGTCGCAGTATTCAATAAAACAGAATAGGTAATTATCTTTTTACGTCGCGTCGTTTACTTATGGAAATTACCTATAGATTTTTCTAAGAGTACATATATGTATATGGTTATTTTTATGTATAGAAATATGTAACCATGAAGTGGACAAATCTTTTCGCTTATACTATTATTCTATAGCTTTATCTATACTAATATTATAAAGAGAAAAAAATGTATTTTCTATTTGTAATGGACAAACTAAAAATCCACTTCATCAATTTAGATGAAATTTGGTATGAAGATTGCTTGAGACCCTGGGAAGGACATACGATAGTTTTTATCCCGGAAATCATTCATCATCAAGAATTTATGGGGGTGAAAAGCGGGATGAAAGTTTATATGGCAAATCAATCATTTCTCAAGTAAGGGATATAAAACTAATCATACCTATGTATACTTATATATACTAACTAGCATTGCCCGCGGCTCCGCCCGCGTTTAGATGACCAAAAACCAAATTCTTAGGTTTTACATATTAGTATACTCTTACAATGCAGTTTTTGTATTTTTTCTCAGAAATGAAATATTTTCCCGCGGTAAAAAGTATCCTATATGTTGACCCGGATAACCAGCTATCGCCATACCAAATTTCATCAAAATCCCTCCAGTGGTTTTTCTGTGATGCGGTAACAGACAGACGGACAGACAGACAGACAGACAGACAAAAATTCTAAAAACTATAGATTCGGCCTCTGTAATACTGTATCGATAATAATGCCTATTTTAATAAGATTTTCCAAAAAAATGTATAGATATATGGTCTATCTATTCCATACTAACTGTTGAAACGGAATGAACAAGAGCGAAGCGAGAGTGAGCCGCAAGTAGCTTATAATTAAGTTCTATATTTCCTTAGACACAAATCCGTCACGGAAAACTACACATATATAATTGACTGATATATTGACTAGTAAGCCAAAACAATGGGCAGTTACTGTATTGAATTGATATATATAAATGTCAGTAGCAATGTTACTAGAGTTACTCATCTCTATGTATTTTATAAAAGCTTTGATGGAATTTTTCTAAGAGCATATCATTTATAAACAATTTTGTAAACAAATAAAATTTATCTCATGAATGTTCTTTACATTCTATTGTGGTGTGTGCCATTAAGTGTAAATCTATTTCTGGTAGGCACACACGTAATCTGTACACTCGTAAATATATTGTGTTGTGCTAGAGAACCCAAGATACATGAGTCCAATTCGCACGTCACCATAGAGCTTACCATAGACTAAAAAAAACAACTCACCTATTATGCTGGTCAGCGGGCTTGGCCATGGTGAACTCCTTGGCGTGCACATTCAGCTTGTTGGTGGACGATGGCGTGGTCGGCGTGGTCGCACCCGTGGTCGTGGTGGTCGCCACGCCGTCTGTGCGGACACCTGGTGGTCAACGTTGGTCGTCAAGAGAAGAGATGATAGGAAAGGTTAGAATGGATATTAGCGATAACGAAGTGATCAAAGAACGTGAACTATGACTGAAATAACGGAAATGAGAAATTGCGTATAAGAAGTGCTGATAGTTTGAAGAGGAATGATGCAAATAGATATTTTAAAAACGTTGGCCTAAATATTGATTCAATTGAAATGAATTAAAAAATGTAGGTTAGACATTATTAGGTCGATTTCGGAAATTGAATGACATAATACAACGTATTGATGAATACAACTATCAAACGTAATATTTATGATCTTAATGTAACAATAAATAATATTAATGCAATAACTATTTATATAACTAAAGGTACTTTGTGTTATATTTTGTTTGGTTTCAGCAAGTTGAAACCAGTTGGAAGTGTCTAGATGAGACACGGCTTTAGAATTTTTCATTTCCTTTTTTTAGAATTTACATATTCTTTTACGATGAATCATTAAAATTTTCATGTGTCAGCATCATATAGCAGATGATATCCATTTATCTTATTTTAAATATTTGCTCTGTTCTAAAGCGAAACCTCAAAAGAACTCTTCTCAAACGTTTATAATACTTATTAAATATTTTTTGAATATAAATAATTAAAAATAATATAATTAGAATATCTAATACTGTAAAGGTAATACAAAATTATACAGCAAATATGTATGTAAGAAATCAATATTTTCTTATTTTATATTAATTTTATAATTTTAGGAAGATCTTCGCTCTGACAACTTTATTTAACGTGCGTGACTCTCTTCGTCGCGGTCAAATGAGCAAACTTTCATCCAAGATTTACAGCTAGCCATTCTTTCTTAGCCTCGTTATATCTAAATTCTAAAGTATACGTCGTTATCTAGATTTTTCTATTATAATCTATATAGTATAATATGAAATATATTTTGGCACAAATTCAGTATTGGGGACTTTGCCCCTAGCGGAGTGGGTGGTATTTCTGGATAAGGGACGTGATAGGGAGTCGAAATGTTAAATAAAAATTGTCCGCGAACGTATGAGTAAAAAGTTATTGAGACTTAAAGTTACAACATTTCTATACATTTTCATATATTTCTTTACCACCATTCGGAGTGGGTGGTATTTTTAGATAGGGGAGGTGACAGAGAGTCAAAATATATTAAAAATATTTGGAGGAAACGTACGAGTAAAAAGTTATTGAGACTTACAAGTTATAACATATCTAACACATTTCCATACATTTCTTTACCTAAATAAGTGATTACAACAGATAAACATACCTTTAACGAATAGTACGCATCCTTTTTTATGTACATTACACATTTTCACAACAATTAATGCTTTATTGTATTTAATATTTTAATAATTTCACAACACAAACAAAACGATCTTACATTTTGACAAAAGCAAAACTGACACTTTGTTTTATATTACCGCTTAAATGACAACAGATTATATTTGATTATTCGTCATATCTTGGTTAGGTTAGGTTAGAACATTTAAGATTATTTATTTATTATTCCTCATATCTGGGTTAGGTTAGGTTAGAACATTTAAGATTATTTATTTATTATTCCTCATATCTGGGTTAGGTTAGGTTAGAACATTTAAGATTATTTATTTATTATTCCTCATATCTTGGTTAGGTTAGGTTAGAACAGTTGCCACAACGCACGAGCCGAGCGAGCGAAGCGAGCGTGCCGCGGTAGCGGCCGGCGAGTGCCATAAATGACTAGAAAACTAGAAAATTCGAATTTCACGCAAAGTACAAATAAAGACAATCATCTGGAGATTATTTTGACAATTGAAAGTGACGTTTTGACTCCAAGTGTCTAAATGGTAGTAATGTCAAAATAATGTATGGAAATGTTGTAACTTTAAGTCTCAATAAATTTTTACTCATATGTTCGCGGACAATTTTTATTTAACATTTCGACTTCCTTTCACGTCCCTTATCCAGAAATACCACCCACTCCGCTAGGGGCAGAGTCCCCAATTCTAAATCGCAGCCTATATTTTTTTGCAACTATTACAACAAAAAGTGATTGCAGATTTGACCTCTATCTTCAATTATAGCAACTATAAATCAATTGGTTTCAAGGATGTCATTTTTGAACCCATTTTACCGCGAAAGGTGTACTTTACATGCATTAACATATGCAACGATAAGCTTTGATGAATAAAATTATTTATTCAAAAAATCCACCTAATATGCATTTATTATTACTGTTTAACTTTGTTGTGATGCTATAATAACGTAAACAAACCTGAGGTTTCTGAAACAACTTGAGCAGTCGTCACCTCAGGGATTGATACAGGCACTACAGGAATAGGGGACACAGATACCGGTACTTGGGTCACTGAGGATGCCATTGGTTGTGCCACTGTTTGTTTCACTATACACCGTGACATTCCCTTATTATACTTATATTATTATAACACATCGATCCTAAACATATACGCGATACCGCAACAAACATAAGACTGTCGACCCGTTCCAAATATGATGTTTTGTTTATTTTTAATTTTGGCGCCAATTTCGCGTAGTGACGCTTGCCAGCCAGTGCTTCCCGAATCGAATTGAAATCGGAAATAATTATTATCGATATTATTTATAATTTTATTTTACTTATTTATTTTAATAGCTCACCTGGAGGTCTATATATTTCGAGCGTCGGTTTGCCTTTAGCATTCGTCAGGATCATACTTCGCCGTTTCCCATTGTTCGGAAACTGTGAACATACGGAATTTTGTGAAAGAAAAATATTTTGTGATGCATACTTCATGTTTTCAGACGTCGGATGGACTATCACGATTTATTTTCAGATTGTTATACATACATTGGTGACTGGAAAATATTTAATACTGACTAAATATCTAACATCATCGACAAATTTAAAACGAAATCCTTGAACAACGATGAATTCATCGTATTACGCTCAATTTCTGGTTACGATTATATTATGATCGTAAGCAACTAGCAGAGTGTCTATTTGTTTACTATAAGAAACAAACCGAGTTCTAGATCTTCGTAATATCAAAAGTCTATATTGAAGCACCGTTCATTCATTTACTTTTCAAATTAACTAGTATTTGCCTGCGACTCTCAGCGTCGTTTTTTATGTATAATCGCTCTAAACTGCTAGCGACGCACCCGAGCGAAATGGTAACTGATAAGTCACTAGTCCTCAATAAATTGTCTAAAAATGCAAAAAATATTTTGCCAATGAAACCGTTAGTTCCAAATATTAGAGAGTACCTCAACAAACTTCAAACAAACTCATCAGCTTTATATAATATTATGTACTAGCTTTATATAATAATATACATATAAAAGAAAATAGTTTCAAAACAAATCATAAAATCAATTTTGTTTACTAAATACATGTTTATCCAAGTAGATTGCGTTGTTTGATAGGTATCTATAAAGGCCATCTAGTTTTGCAAATCGCAAGTGGGAGTTAGATAGCGGATTGTGCAGTCTCCCACGCGTGGACTCGACATTGCCTTTACCTATTTTAAATATCTTTATTATGTATTGATATGTCAAGTATACTTTCATTTCTTGTTACCTACTTAATTATCAAATAGATAAATTGACTAAGAATTAATTTAAACTTGTAGTTTATCAATTCTCTATCCAATTTGCAGCGAATATTACTTTTATAATACTACTTTTCTGACATTTTCGCGGTTTTATTTTCATTTTTCTTTTTTTGTTCCAAAAGACTGAGGTTTGAGAGATTTAGATATTCGAAACATCAGAGTAAAAAAAAACAAAATAAAAATAAAACAGGAAAATTATCAAAAATTAAAAAATATTTTTATTTATAATCATAAAATAAATTTTAATTAAAATACTTAGCTTCACAAATAGATATATGAATGAGTCAAAAAAGACAAAATACCTGGTTATGATGCATGTTATGATGAGACTGCGGCCGTATAAAGCTTCGCTCCCTCATGATGACGCCTGGTGTAGCAAAGTTCTGCACCCGGTAGCTCCTCTGGAGGTCACCCCCCACTCCCATTTGAGCTTGCATTTTGCCAATTTTGTACAACACTATACACACTCAAAGAAACGCGCGATTTTATTGACGCGTGTTTATCACTGGACGGTTTTTGCTTCTTTGGCAATTCCTAAGTTTAATGTTTATTTATATTTCTTTCCCTAAGTTTTAGTTAGTAAGTTATAGTAAGTTAATTATATTTTCTATCGATAAATAGTTTGAATTTAAATAAATACACTAGATGAATGACTAGTAAAATAGTTACAACGTCAATATTATTTTGATTAATATTTTATTTACAAAATGTAATATTAATAAAACAATTCCACTAGGGCAATATAAAAATGCGAGTTATACAAGCTTATAAAGTATCACAATGTAGTATTGTGACGTCACGTTAGAGATCTGTACTGATTATATATGCATATATTATATCCTAAGACCCCCAGTCGTGGCCACGGAAAGGGGGTGTGGGTTCGAGAATGTTCGTTAGACGAATAGAGCGGTGCAGGAGTGGGCCTGACAGAGCGATTGCTAGTGTATCGAGGGGTTGAAAGTAAGCACTTTGTCAACTCCTTTCTCGAATCGTTTCGTTGAGGGGTCACTTGAACCCCCTATCTGAAACAAACATACATTTATAAAGGACTTATTGAATAATATCCGACTACTATAATTATATACATTTAGGGGAAAAATTTTATTGTGTATGTATGTATATTTATTACTCCTTCATGCTGAAACGAGTGGATGAATTTGGATTAAATTGAGTTTGAATTCAATCATACAAAGTTTAACTGAGTAGATAAACTATGAATGGCCTGGAACATGCCCGTAACATAGTCTCTATCATAAACGTAGAGAATGAACTAAGCAATACTGTTATGAAATTGACAAAGAGAGAAATGACATCTATATAAATAATAAAATTGTAACTAAGCCGAATCTGTACATTAAATATTTATTGGAAAATCTTATTGAAATAAACATTATTATCGATACAGAGGCCGAATCTATAGTTTTTAGAATTTTTGTCTGTCTCTCTGTCTGTCTGTCTGTCTGTCTATCTGTCTGTCTGTCTGTCGTCCGTCCGTCCGTCCGTCCGTTCGCAAACAAATCTAAAAAGATAGTTTTATTTAAAACTAGTGGCTCACCCTCGCTAGGTACGTTTTAAATAAATATAAATATTAAATAGTTATTAGCCAACGTTAGCCATAACATTTTTTTTTGTTATTTTTTCTGATGTTTTAATACTTATTATCCTATTCTATTTTTAATAAAAATGATTAAAATATCAAATATCATAAAAATTGGTTAAGCCGTTCTAGAATTTTGCGCTTAGCAACATACTTATAAAGTTAAACATATTTATATGAATGTCAAAAATTCGCGTTAATCTAAGAAAGTGTGACATCTTAATTAGGTATAGTGAATTTAAAATGTATGCCAATTATTAAGAATTCGTCGTCAATAGCGCAAGTTATTTGCTTAAAAATTACAAGTTTATTTGCAAACGTAAACTTTTCATCACACTCAAATACCCATATTTTATACTTCAGTGAAAGGCATCTGAGTGCAGTAAATGTTATTCATCAAATTATTTCTTACAAGTCTTAATATGTATTTCTTTAGACTTTACATCCACATTATCTTATATAAATATGAAGAGATAAGCTTCTTCTTTTTGACCGTTTTAATTATACGCTTTCATTTCGCTCTGGAATCCAGCTTCAAAGTATATGAAACATTAATTTCTAAAATTTAATTTACTTAACTATTAGAATTTTCAAAGACATCTTAAAATGAATCATCTAGTTTAAACTTCGAGAGATCCATATACTTTTGTATATCCAATTGCTGACCAAAGTCTTAAATTAATCTAAAAATGTAATTGTAAAAATTTAAATGTTGTTATGTTATTCATGAAGTTGTTCGTGTACATTTTTATATTCAGCCTGAAAGACCTTGATGTAGACGTAACGAAGTACTCATTTCGGACCGGTTAATGGATTTTTCATTGTAAAAACTAGTAATATTGGATAAACGCGACGAAATTGACGAGTTAGTTTACAAAAAACATGAAAAAAACGTTGGTGAATCATATCTTTGTATTTTAATGTTTACTAACAGCTATATAAAGTTTTTCTCTGGTTTAAGTCGAAACAGAATGACGAATAGGTAACCTATACAGTATACGTATACTAAAATTGTAACTAAGCCAAATCTGTACATTGAATATTTTTTGGTAAATCTTATTGAAATAAACATTATTATTCTATAGATTAGATAGTTTAGAGGCCGAATCTAAAATTATGAAATTTGGTATAATGATAGCTGGTTACCCGGGTCAACATATAGGTGAAACGTTTAACGTTAAAAGTTTGTATTAAGTTTAAGTACAAACTTGTCATTAAGACGTTTCATATTTTTCATTTGCAGTCAGTTGTAACAATTGTGTATTCAGTTAGACTTGCGGTACTAGCTCAGAACCTCGTGGTCTGCAGCCGCACGTTCTAGAACTAGACCAACGGACCAATTAAAAAGAGTTCTCTTTCATCTACCACTTCAATTTTACTAGTGTTTTTGACCATATTACCTACTTTTTCTTGAACTTCAAAAACTTCTAACTTGTACCTAGAACCGTAGTATAGTAATAGTAATTATCTATTTGACAAACTATCGAACACACCACATAAGACATATACACAATTTAAAGAAAAATTATAGGTATATATTATATAGGTATAGGTAGTATTATAAATAGGTAGGTACTAGCTAAAATTTCTGTCTGAAAAGTATTACACCTCGTTTCAAAACACTGTAATTTTCCTAAGGATAGATTCGGGCTTGTTTTTAAGTAAAGATGGATAACATTCGCAGCTATAAAAACAAATTGTTTAATACTTTCTTAGATTTACGCGAATATTTGACATTTTAAATAAAACTATCTTTTCCGATTTTGTCGCGGATTTATTTGCATTTTTGTTTCCCGACGTTTCGAATGCTTTACACTGTAATAGCACTATTACTATTTATATACTTTTACAATTGATTCAATAGTGTTGCTTAGTAATTTGTCTTTTAAATAATAGCAAACTAAATTAAAATTATTATCTTTAATTAATTTTAACTTTTTAAATTACACATAGAACAATTATTAAAATATGGCTTAAATAATTAATACTATATTTTATATTTTTCTTTATGGTTATAAATAGAATAATAGCAAGACTAAATATAGATTACTAATTAATATTTTAAAATTGTAATAATTATAATAATAACAGCAAAATTAAATAAATAAAATTCCATATTCAATTATAAAACTAATTAAAGATATAAAAATGTTTAAAGTTAAAAAATATTGTAATGTAATTGGTGAAATTTTCATTTTATTAATTGTGGGTAGGCTGTCTGTAACAACTATACCTTCGAGACATGTCTCAACAACACCTCAGTCTCTGCCGTGACCATGAATGCTGTAAAATACACATGTACAAAATCCGAAAAGATAGTTTTATTTAAAAAACAAATTGTTATTGAATTCTAATCCGATTGTTTGCACAAACTTGTTGCTAGAAAGACAGAAAAAAGCAACGAACCTAACTCATTTTAAAAATGCTTCTCGAATTTCAAACCTTTTATTACGAAACTGGTTGTTTTATTTCTTAAAATTAAATAATTAAACAGATAGAGTCGGCAAAATTGTAGACAATTAAAAATATTTACATATATTATATGTAGGTACCTACATGTAATTTAACTCTGCTAGTAAGTAATGCATGTCAAAAAATGAACAATGCAAACTTAATGTCGAAAATGGAGGAAATGTATTTCTTCATTGGAAATGAATCTATACAATTTACGCTCGATTTGTACACGTAGAGCTAATTGTGTCGCAGGACTGTGACTATATTATTAACAAAAAAAATATCAATTACTATAATGTATGTGTGTGACAGAGACTGACAGATTTAAAAAATATATATATAGCTAAGCTGCTGAGTTATAAGCTAAAGCAGTAAACACTGTAACACGTTATATTAATAACTTACAGATCGTTTTACAAAGAATCACCATAATTATTCTGCATAAATTGTACATAATATATGTAAATTATTATTTATTATATCTCCTTAATACATATGATATTAGTCTGACTTTGAAAATGGATAAAGCCACCTTACGGGCAATTCGCGTCGGTGTCCGTGTCGCGGCGGAGCACTGACTCACCGCCGCTAACGTAGCCATGCTTATATATTTCGAGAGATCGCATTCATCTAATATGTATATAATAAAAATGAAATGCTCGTTGGTAAGCTTGGTAATAACTTGAGAACCGAATTGTTTTTTTTTTAATATATTCGTAATTAAAGTTCTTATGACAAAAAAGAGAAATTAGATATTTCTTGGCAAACTAAAAGTACTTTTTCTTATACAATTTTTGTATATCATTTAATTTATTGAAATTAGAGTGTGTCGAGTCAGCTATTATTTAAATAAATATCTATTATCAAAGTAACAGATTATAATAAATATTTATATACTATTTCTATTATCTTCATATAACTACTCTTATTAATAAATAAATATCTTTAGTTTTTTGAATGAATGAAATGTATTCAGCCCTTTTTATCGTCCCACTGCTGGGCACGGGCCTCCCTTCAATACGAGGGGGATCAGGCCATAGTCCACCACGCTGGACAAGTGCGACTTCACATATCTTTCGAAAGGGTTCTCTCAGACATGCAGGTTACCTCACGATGTTTTCCTTGTGGTAATCATGTTACAAATGATTCGCACATGAAAATATCATAGATGCGAGACCCCCGATTTGAACCCGCTTCACTCGGTTTCCCAAGCGAGCACGTTCCTACTGGACTACCACTGCCTATATGAATGAAATATTATTACTTAATTAATGCCTTAATTCATTCAATTATCCTATTAATAATAATTATTTACATAATAGATTATTTATTGAAAATTATATAAAGAATCAATATGGTGAGCCTACTCACCGCTCTCTCGTTGTGCGCCGTCAGTCGTTCTCTGCACTCGAGACTCGTTCACTTTACTCGTATTGGTTTCACTGCAACAACGGAATTCTCAGTTAATAACATGGCTTTAATAACTTGAGCGTAAAACGTTTATTCGATTTGTTTTATAACTGTATTGCTAATTTAATATTATAATTGTGTCTTATTTATTTCATTAATAATCGATTAACTATAGTTTTGTTAAACTAATAGGTAATCTTCCCTTACTTCGTCTTTTCAACCGTTGATACCAACTGCTATCGCCAAATTCAAAAAAAATTGTTACAGAACGTTTGTGTGCTAAAGGCTATTATACAATAAATGATTTTATAGAAGATGGCACACCTTGGGAATGAAATGATCACATCCAGGCTACTTTACATTGATAGAAATATTGTAAATTATAATTTAACTTTATAAAAAAAAGATAATGAAATAATATTAGTCCCGCTGAGTTTCTTCCGCCAGTTCTTCTCAGGTCTGAGGCTTCTTCTTTCCGAACTGGTACATAGTAGACTCATGACGTTCAGTAAAAAATTGTAATAATTTAATGCTGAATAAAATATTTTGATTTGATTTGAACTTGTTATCTCTACATGTATACTTTATTACTATATTTTCTAATTTCATACGCGTAACTATTTTACTCGTTCGTTATGGGTCCCCATCAAAACAAAAAATCACATCAACCCTCGTGGTGCGAAACAAGATAAATAAATGAATGAAACCTTTAAATTTTTAGTCAATATTTATGAACTAATAAAAACTTCAAATAAAAATATCCTAAATGTACATAAAAAACGAGCTATAAGAGATCTAACAATAATGACTGTGTTATTAATTACATGGTAATGCATTACAATATAGGCTATATGTAACTAGCTTCCCTCGGGTTCGTCCCTAGTTACGTTTTAATTTTTAGTATAGATTTTTCAGAGACGACATATTTTCTCGAAGTAAAAAGTATCCTATATGTCGACCCGGATAACCAGCTATCATCATACCAAATTTCATAAAAGTTTATCCAGTGGCTTTCTCGTGATGCTTTGCCAGACAGACATACAGAGAGACACAAATTCTAAAAACAATAGATTCGGCCTCTATATCGATAATAATGACTTTTTATGAGATTTGATAGTAAGTACAATCCGATAAAAACGATATGCTTCCGGTTGGCATAAACAAAAATGTTGTATTTTTAGGTTGGCTGTGAATGATACACATATTCTATATTTGCACCCCTATATTTCTCACCCGTTCGAGGTACAAACGATCTAAAAAGCGGTACAATCCGGTATCATTGTTTAATTAGTTGCTAACTTCACATGGGTGTTTTCGGGGAGTAAGCAAATATAATTAAAATAATTAAAAAGATAGAGTAGACAATAAGAGAAAAGGTAAGGTAAGTAGAGTTAAAGAAGAATGGAAGAATGGAAGGAAGAATGGAAGAATGGAATGGTAAGAAGTAAAGGAAGTTGTAGTAATGTAACTCCCGCGACACTACTTCTCTCGATCTATGTAAATACATGTGTGGCTTTGGTATTTTTTATCTTCTTATTCTACTCATGCATAGTCTATCGATAGCATTGTATTATTTTAGCCATATACAGTTCAGAGAAAGAGCACGTCCAACGATATGAATGGTGATCCAATTAGTATGCACGTCTTAGGAACACACCTAAGGCGGTCACCTTTTAAGCGGGTATTGCTCAATTACGTCTGTCTTAGGCATAGACGTTCTGTTAAAGGAGTTTGTTTGAAAATTACTATATATTTGAAAATATACTATATTATATTAGATATTTTATACTTGCTACTGTCATTGGCTTTATTCTACTATAACTAATAAAGTATAATAAAGTATAAGATAAATAGCAATTTCATTTCTATCGACTAAACTTTAAAAAAATATGATTGAAATCTGTCTGAAGTTTGGTCGAACCAATAACTGACTGCTTTTTAGTTATCCATTACGTTCTCTTTGGTAATTATACGTAGAGATAGGTATAGGTTTTTATGTTATAGTGTAGTAGTGTTTACGATATAGAGTTTTTACTTTTTATTATATGTATATTTCGTTTGTTTGTTTGTTTGTCATTCTTTTATGTTGAAACTGAGTGACGAATTGGAACGATTTTTTGTGTGGAGATAGTAGAAGGCCTGGAGAGTGACATAGGCTACTTTTAACCGCGGGAGATTATCTCATTCCCATGGCAAAACACGATATAATAAAACCTGAAAAAATATATATGATCAGAATTACTTAAAACTTGGTAATAATGCTCTTTAATACAAAAAAATAAATACGTGTTTTAGCATTTTTCGAAAGTCATCCCATATGGGGGTAAAATAGGGGACGAAAGTTTGTACGAAACCTACCTTTATAGGGTTTTTTGTAGTCTTAGCGCGAGCGAAGCCGCGAGTTCTGCTTGTATATTATAATTATTTTTAAATAAATAGGTATAGCTTAACTATACAGAAAATATTTATATCTAGAATTGTCACCTTCGATTTCATTAACTCAATAGCACTAAAATTTCCAAACTATTGAATTAAATTTTGAAATGACCATCCCAATTGCATATTTGTACGGACCATCTACGTCAAATATTGCAATTCTTCACAAATATTTCAAAACTTCACATTGTAGGCGGTGCCGCATGACATCACCGTGTTTACTGTCTGACACATACGTACTTACAATATATAAAAATAGTAGCTAGAGAATACTACAACAGAATTAGCACTCTATGTCATTGAGTTAAAGTCGAATTTATATGAACTTTTTACTCGAGTCCATTATAAAACAACTGTGTACATATATGTATTGAGAGTTGGGTTCTAGGTCACTGGGCACGTACCACGACTGTCTTTGCTTTGTTGGTAATCAATAATTGATCGATTTTAAATCAATGGATGTAATCGATTTTGCGACATCCGCATTAAGTAGCTACCTACGCTTCATTTGTCGTGTTTAAAAAAAACCTTAAATTATATTCTTAGAAGGTAATTTAAAAATTCATCATCTTTTTTATAACTAGTGACTAATACAAAATTTTCATCACAAGCTGTTTGTCACAGTAAAAAAAAAATTTTACTTTTCAAATATAATAAAATAAATAAAAAAGCCTTTATTTCACTACTAATAATTAATCAACAAATACATTTCACATATTTAATTGTTATTAATTAATCAACATAATTCAGTGTAGAAGTGATAATCAACATGCATTGTAATAAAACATTTTTACATTATTAAATTATTATAAATTAAATTATAAAATTATCATTCTATATAAATTATTATAATTATAAATTTATATATATATATATATATATATATATATATATATATATATATATATATATATATATATATATATATAAATTATTGTACAAATTAATATTATTCTTGGAATAAGCAGGCTTTCGGAAAGGTTACTTTACGGTCGATCACTTTTCAAATATATTTATAAATAAATAGTAACCAAACACAAGCATTTCATATTACAATTATTATAAATTACTCACTATGCTCTTTTTATACACACATGGTATATTAATTACCTTACGTTATATAGCTTTGGCATACCTACCAGGTACTCTATATTAGGTTCCTCGATTTTTAAAAAAATGTAGCTTTTTCTGTTCGTATGGCCAATTATCAAAATATCTTATTTATACTTTAATGTATATACATTATACATACACTGGCGTGCAAAAAAATCGGGCCACCCTTAATTTTAAGCATAATTTTTTGTTGACAATTGTTTGGTGAAAAAAAATACCGCAAATGTAATTAAGGAGATTAGACGCCTTTGTTTCCTTCAAAAAAGTCATAAAATTCCTGGAAATGCACGTGTGCGCTTAATTATGGTCCATTAACAATAATTAGTGAATATTTGCATAATATGGATTGAAGCCACAAATACTGTTTTTTGTTATTTTAGAAGCTTAGTTGAGTTCCAATTATTGAACAAGACACTTCTACTTTGATCTGCGATTATTAGAAATACTGCAAGATGGATCTGACCGAGGCTGTATTATCTCGAATTGTGACTTTGCTTGAAACTGGACAAAGTCAACGTCAAGTGGCTCAAGCTTTTTCTGTGAGCCGTTCTACGGTCCAGAGAGGGTACAAACGTTACATAGAGACTGGTGGTTTTATACGACGACATGGTTCCGGCCGACGAAGAGTCACATCAGAGCGTGATGATCGATTTATTGTGTCATCAGCTCTAAGAAATCGTCATCGCACAGGGGTTGACGTTCGAAATCTCCTGAGAGAAGTGAGAAGTGTTAATGTTAGCGAGTGGACAGTAAGGCGCCGACTTAGAGCCGCTTCCCTGATGCCACGCAAGTCCGCAACTGGCCCCAAACTCACCTCTGCACATCGAATTGCAAGATTACTTTTTGCCCGAGATCGCGTGAATTGGAATTTGGAGCAGTGGAAGAAGGTTCTTATTACTGACGAAAGCAGAATGTGTTTGCATGGTGCCGACGGCCGTAATTTTGTTTACCGGCGACCAGGTGAAAGATATGCACCATGCATTATGCGGGAAACAGTGTCATATGGAGGGGGCTCAGTTATGTTTCGGACAGGATTCTGTTACGAAGCGAAAACCGAGCTTATATTCATAGAAAATGGATCCCTTACTGCCGCTAGGTATATAACGGAGGTTTTAGAAGATCATGTGATGCCTTTTACTGGGTTCATTGGAGAAGATTTTCTGATTCTACAAGATAATGCTCGCCCACACACTGCTACATCAGTAAGGCAGCATCTTCAAGAGGTCGGAATGTCTACTATTGCCTGGCCAGCGCGAAGCCCTGACATCAATCCGATAGAGCATGTATGGGACCATCTCAAAAGAAAAGTCGCGTAGTAGTAGTAATATTTTAATTTTCCCATTAATTTGCGGCTTACATTTTTATACCAAACTCGCGAAAAATCATTAAATTTGATTTTCCTCTATTTTCGAGCAATAATTTTTTTTTATTTATTCAACGATTATTGATTTAGGTACCTAGGGTATACAGCTACCCATATATAATAACAAAATTAATAAAAAAATATCATATCTTAAGTTTGTCCATTTTCTCTAGGTGGCCCGATTTTTTTGCACGCCAGTGTACAAATAAAATTGAATTGTGTGTCTGTGATTTCAAAATAACTATGTTTTCTCAAGTAAATAGTGTTATTTAGATGATACCAGTAACTAAACAACTCTTTTTTAAAGTTATGTCTGTCTGTCTATCTTTCTGTTTGTCCGGTGTAATCTTTAGAATGGTTTAAACGATTGTAATGGGATTTTGCTAAAGGATAGAGAAATTTGTAGGGCTACATATAAGGTACTTTTTTCGGAAATATTTAGGATTCCAGCGCGAAGATCCCTTAAAAAATACGCAAAATTCGAATTTATCTTTCTAAGTTACTAGGGACGCTCTCAAGCGAAGCGAGTGTAATTCGCCAGTATGCATATATTTATGTATAATGTACTAAAACATCTCTATATGATATATAAAACATTTTTTTTATAATTAAACGCTTCACTGGATGAAAAGCGATCGAATCAGACGAACGTAACTAACTAACAAACGTATGTATATTACGTGTGTTAAAACGTAAAGCTGCTAGCTCTACTTTTAGCCATTTCTAAAAGACAGTTAATATAACAAACACTAACTTTAATTTTCGCCCACGTACTAAAATAAAATTAAAATCATATCATACCAAAGTCTGTGTAAGGCCACCTTTAAGGATATTTGCATGACAGCTTCCATGCCTTATCTGGCAGGCTTGGTTTCCAGATACAAAAGGAAAGCAAAATGCGAAATTGTAATATAAATATATATATATTATAATATAAATAATAATAAACTAGATCATTACTAGACTAAATAGGCTTTATATTAGGATAGATTTTCCTCATGAAACTCTGGTATTTTGCCAAATCAATTCGTATATTTTGTATGTATATTTTATGTACAACTTTAGAATGGAATAGAGATGGTCTTGGTCAATCTAAATTTTGAAATACTGAAATACTTTTTTAATATCTTATTAGTTATGTATTATACCTATAAGTACGCATAATCCTTACGTACAAATTAATTGAAGAAATTAGTAAAATATTTATTATTGAAAAAATGCTGTGGGCTCAAATGAATCTATTATGACATTCTAAAGTTTCGCAAGGTGTCAGTAACATACTTATACGTAAATCTATTTATCCTATAATATTCAGAAATAAGATGAAAAAAACCCGTGGCCCATGGATCCAAAGTGTTAAGCACTCCTTAAAAGACATAACGCATCGTCTTATCGCCTCTACTGGTGAGCTGGCTCATTTTTCGCCCAAAGAATCGGCATTGCCATTCAACGGGGGAATACGGCTAGCATTCATGCCACTATTCCACGCGGACATCACTGGTACAGTAATAACATACATTTGATTTGTATATATAATTTAGTATATTTTTAATTTTCTTAATTGTAAATAAAAGATGACATAATTTTTTATCTGAATGATTTATGCCCTAATTAGTGCAACATTATCGACCGTTAATATTGAGAACTTGAATATTGATAATTTGGATATTTAGTCATTATATGTATATCTAAAACTCGTGCGTATATTCTTATAAAAATTTTGAATACTAAGTCGATGAATTCTTCCTACGACTTATAAAACATACCACAATATTTTAATAAGACAATCTCTACATTACAAAAATCAGCTTATACATGCACCATTAAAAATGCTTTTAATGATTTGATTATCAACATTTATTATTGTTCAATTCAATTCAATTCTTTAGTTATGTCGCGTAGAATGGAAAAGGCACGTTTTAAATAGAATGACCGGTAAAATAGGAGAAAAAACACTAATCTAATTAAGTACATGTAAATACAGAGAAATTCGTTGTAAAATCAGGACCTACAACAGACATCACAATATGTACAAAAGCAATGAGATAAAATAAAAACATTTAATATTGTAATGCATTCAATGAATATAAATGACATAACAGCAATTGCAGGTGAGTACGCGTCATGGACGCCAACTTCCCGCGTTTTTAACAACGCACTAGCACATAATGCATACAGCCATAACAAAAAAAAAACAATATCCATGTGTAGTGTTCCAATAATTGCAGTTTAAATAGTTTTTAATTTAGTAGTATAATAATGAAGCAATTTATTCATACCGTTGCATTAACATTGCAAAATAGATTATTCTTTAGTAGGATGTGCATATTAAGTACTCGTATGTATGTAGGATGTCCTACAAGCAGGTAAGTCTTTAGTCTATACATATAATAAAATTGTAACTAAGCCGAATCTGTACCTTAAATATTTTTTGAAAATCTTATTGAAATAAACAATAATGGAAATGAATGTAGATGGATGGAAAGGTAGAGGAAGACCGAAGAAAAGATGAATAGATTGTGTGAGACAAGACATGAAAGAGAAAGGGGTGAATGATGAGATGACGAGTAATAGGGGAGAATGGAAGAGGAAGACTTACTGCGCCGACCCCAAGTGACTTGGGAAACGGGCAACAAGAAGAAGAAGATAGCTGGTTATCCGGGTCAACATATAGGATAGCAGGAGGACTTTTTACCGAGGGAAAGTCTTATTTCTGAGAAAAAATACAAAATCTGCAATGTAAGAGTATAGTAATATGTAAAACCTAAGAATTTGGTTTTTGATCATCTGAACGCGGGTGGAGCCACGGGCAATGCTATTACTATATAAAATGTTTGCAATATAAAACTTAGAATGATATTTATATACGAAGCGATATACGCATTATGTATTCATGACATGTCTTACACAAACACACATACATATGTGTATCCTCTTTCCATTCTCTTAAGATTTTCGGGCCAAGTTCTATACAATGACTACCTACACTGTAGGTGACTATTCCATTCAAACATTTTCGTACATTTTTGTTAAAACATTTTTTATAACAATCTAAGTTCTTGTTGTTCTAGTTAGTTGTTAATTATAGATATATATTTTTTCTACAATTTCAAACGTACGTTTAATAGAGAATTTAAATACATACTTGTATTTATTACCACTTTGATGTATCTTGTCTCGTTCTGCATGGCATCAAGTTACTATATTCCCTGCATCAGTCAAGTCAAGAGAAAAGACAACATAAAATAAATAAAAAAACGGATGGTGTAAACATAGAGATAAAGCTCTTCAGCTTTCACTTTCTATTATGTTTTGCCTCTAGCTGATTCATTGCAAGGTCAAATATAATTTAGGAACATAAGATCACACTATGTAACATAAATTTAATGGTTTAAAATATTAATTGACATACAACAACAAATATATATTAGCACTAGCGACTCACCGTCGCTTCGCTGGGGTTCGTCCTTAGGTGATTCTTTAAATTTACGTAACTTTTTTATTTATGAACCGATTGAATAAAACAAATACTAAATGTTAAGTTTGTTAAGCTTACCACAATATATTAGTGAAAACCGAACCCAAATCGGTTAAGCCGTTTCTGAGATTAGCGCGCACAAACGCACAAACAAACAGACAAAAATTCTAAAAATCATATTTTTGGGTTCTATTGCGTTAATAAAGACACCCAAAAATAGTTTTTCTTAAATATTTTCCATGTACAGAGAGCGATCAGTTACACTCATGAACGAATTAACCGCAATTCGTTCATGGTTACACTTTTATTATATGTATAGATTTAAATAATGCGTTCACGTGCAAAGTGAACAAATTACAAGAGCATTTATTTCAAACGTACCTATCAAACCGCTGTACCGTGTCATCTAAATGTAATTTTGGTCAATTAACTCGTATAGAGCCGAGCCATTGTCGGAAAACGGTCGGAATCTGACAAGATTGTAAGAAATATTTTGCCAATTTGATGCTATTATTTAACAAGAAGTTAATAATTGTCATTAAAATATTACAAAAACATTTTAATTTACACTCGTACAAACATAACTACATACATTTTAATAGAAATCTATATGTTAATACATAAAAGAACACTTTGCACCTCTTTTTACCCGACTGCGGCGAAGCCCAAAGAAGGGTTATGTTTTAACCACAAAGCTTGGGCATAGTTAACATAGAGATGGCCTCGAGGACCGCAGAAAACTTCAGTTCCTCATGCTTTTTATATACCTATAAAGCTGAAGAATTTGTCTACAAACAATTTCTAAAATTAAGAATTACACTTAAAAATGTTTTTGCATTTGATAGTCTATTTATTGAGGCAAATTACAGGCCACCTAAGTAACTTTGACAAAAAAAACATCAATTACGTTCTAAATTAATGAATTATTGTCGATTATACCGACCACGGGCGATTACAAAAGTATGGAGTTTTAATGTTTTTCTAAAACAATTTTTGTATAGATAGAGTTAGTAAGAGGTTGCTACTCTTATCCTGGCTTACATTTTGTATTAAATGAGTCTAATATTTTCAGACCACAATAAAGGCCATTTTACTTTACTAATGAAAAAAGTTAGTAAATTATAAAAGAATTGTGGTAAAAATTGAAATTCGGAAAGTTCCTTTAAATTATATGATTTAGTTATATTGTGATACGCGAAAAATAATTACCAAATGTTAGAAGCGGTTACCGTAATTTGTTTTGCCGGCAAGCTTCAGGGGTGATCGACCTCGTTCAATGGCCGGTCGCTTGCTAGGTATTGTTGCTTAACTTATAAGTTTCCTAACTTAGTACCAGTGAAAAGTGCGAATAGTGAGAAAATATGCTGCAATGATTTTATCTTAAAACACATAATAAAACAGAATTTTAAGTGTAATACTATTAATACAATAAAAATAAATATATTTTATATACTGTTGTTGCCTAAGAGAATGTGTTTAGTTAGCGTTGCCTATTGTACCAAAAGTCACGGGTTCGATCCCAGGGAAAGAAGTTTATTCGTAATGATTACATATATAGTTACGTCTAAATGTAGAGTCTCAAATCGCTCTACAGCTGTCAGCTCACATTGTCTTAATGATGATAGAAAGAACATAAAATAGAAATAAAATTATACTTTAAAGTTGAAGTGTCTATCACGTAAGGGAAGCGGTGTAAAGCTAGGCTTGTTTATAAATATTTATTCAACATATATTTAATTGCACTTAAGAAAAACATTATTAACTCATAAATAGATAAAAAATTATATCGACAAACATGGACGTATCTTTAGAAAAGATTTGTTCGTGAACATGGGGATTTTGCTGTAGCTGGTCTATGAAGTGCAAGACACGAAAAAAACATATATCATTGCGTATACAAAAACTTAATAGCTTACATACAATATATATCCAATATAAGTATATATTATTTGCAATAATTAAAAATTGTATCTGTCTGTCTATATTATTCTATAAACTATAGCCACTGAACATAACCCGTGCTATGTATTGGCATTATAATGCCGGAGGGAGCTCTTTTCTACCAGAGTTTTCTAAAAAATCGTACAGCGTAGCTTTATAGAAATGCGCAGTTGTGGTCTGAGCGAAGCGAGGGCATGTAGCTAGTATGTAATCAATGCTCATAATCGTAATTAGGTGATCTCTGATGTTAAAATCTATATTTAGTAGAGTCAGTAGGTACTTTCAAAGAAACATAAGAGCGTAATTAATTCTAATACAAGTAGGGAGATTGTAGAAATTCAGAATGCGTTGGTGTTTAAACTGATAATCGTGAGAATCAAAATAAATCCGCGAAATAATCCGAAAAAATAGTTTTATTTAAAATGTCAAATATTCGCGTAAATCTAAGAAAGTATTACGTGAGAATCTTTTTAATATATCAATCCTACTAATATTATAAATGCGAACGTTTGTGAGGATGTATGGATGTCTGGATGCATGGATGCTTGATACTCTTTCACGCAAAAATTAAACAATGGATTTTAATGAAACTTTACGGTAATAAAGTTCATACATCAGAATAACACATAGGCTACTTTTTATCCCAGAAAAATTCGTGGGATAGATTTGTTTTTGTGTTATTTATATAATTCATAGCGAAAGTAAGAGTCACAGTCAATATTAGTATAAATTATTTTCTTATTTCTTAAGATTATATTCAATTTGTACTCAAATTCAATCGAGGGAATCTTTACTAAAAATATATGGAAAGGCATTAATATGATATTATAGTGTTATATTATACGTAAACGTTATTAAGAAACAAGCAAGCGGTCGTTAGTCCGAAATAAAAGCTATCGTTAATCTAAAGCTGGCACGAATTTTCTTTCGGACACAAATGTCAGACATTAAACAGACAAATGAGGCTAGTATTTATCAAAACATGTAATAGTATAATAAATAACACTATACTAATTTCCACGGGAACTAAAATACTGAAATATACGTTAGACAATGTCCTATTCCATTTCCGGTTCATACAAATCCTCTCTACAAAAAGTCGATTTGATGTGTTGATGTATTAAAGAATAAAAAACCAAAAAACACACATACAGATAAATATATATCTAGTATCTACATGCCCTTACTTCGCTTAATCTTTTAAGTTCACTCAGCATCTATTAGGGGATTATCAGTAGGGGGGTAATAAACTTTATCAGGTCGATTATATATTAGAAGTTTAGTAGTAAGCGCCGCATTTTAATACTTTAAATTTTTTTTACTTCGTAGGTTAGAGATAGTTCTAGATACTTATAAGATCTCTAGTCAATCTAGGACATTTAGACTCCCCACTCCCCCCACTTCCGACCTGACCTTGTCATGGTGGGGGGAGTGAGTTCCACAATCTATCCCTGTATGCATATAGGTGGTATGCGTAAATTCATATCCTGTCATTAACAAAACAACCTTTAGAGACCAGGCGCTTACTAACAAATTATGAAATTGAAATCTTTATTTTTAGCTATTATATCATAGTTTACTTTATTTACTCCAATACCGAGTACGGACTTGCATCATAATCGTTTATGATGTTTGTTACATATTGTGTATCTGTGAATTTGTCTATAGTTAAGTTTATGGTCAACTTGATATGAAGAATTGTCTGAATATAGATCTCTCTCTTGTCTCTGGGTCTGCAATAAAGATGGTCGATCCTGTAAGTTCCTTGTTTCAATTAATAAAGCCTGAGAAATAAAGAACCCACAACGCAACGAAATAATGTTTATAAAAAATCTCAATATAAGAATCATTAGACATTTGGAAAAAGAAGTCATGTACCTAAAGTAAACCTAGGTACCTACTTTATATTCTTTAATATCCATAGAAGGACGGGAGAAAGTTATATTATTATCTTTTATTTGTGTAATTAACAAATTAATTAAAAATGTAACCATAAAGATGGAAAAAAATGACTATTCTGAAACTTAATTTGGATAGGTATTTTCTCTTCCTTATAAGCTCAAATTTTAAATAAACAAAATAATTTTTATAAAATGATTTTGAAACAATACATATTTTTATTTACACACTTGTGTACGGAAAACCTATACCTATACAAAAAAATCCGGTGGAAAGAAATTGAGCAATTTCTTCTTAGATGTTCTTCTGCCATGTTCCTTAGTTATAAAACATAGATCCCTTTTTTAAAGTCCACTTACTTATATTTACTTTCTCTTTACAATAACTCTAGAATATAATACAGGTTAAATATTATTCAGATCGAAATATATGGACTGGAAAGTGATGCTAGACGCGCTAAGTAATCAAGGCCAAAGTTAGTTCAACTAAAAACAGATAAGTCTTAGAACGGAAAAGAATTCGATGACGTAATTTTATGGAAGGAAATGAAAATATTTTGATTAACATTTTAGCAATCATAAAAAAAAATAATTGTCATCAAAAAGAGAAATTAGGGAAAGCGTTTGCTGAAGAACAATTAAAACTTTCAGACGCGTTGCTGAAATTAATGTGAAATCATCATTTCACAGGACAAGATTCAAAACGGCATTGGTTGGTTGAAAAGTCAGATTCCGCGCTGTAGAGATACGGTGTAAATAAATGGAACACCCACAGTCGAATAGCCCAATCATAAGTCAATGGAAGCAGAGCCGTGCCATGTCCAACATTATCGGTATTTAGGCCAGCGTTGACGGAAGAACACTCAAGAAATTCTATTTTATCTTAAACCAATTAGCCGGTACTCTTAACCTTTGTAACACTGCATTCCCTTCTAGCTGTGGATATTATCGAAATCCTCTTTCACTCCGTACTTTAAAGAGACTACTAAATGCTAATCGGGAAACTTAAAACGCAACTTGCAGCTCCAAATATACACCACTATATTTAGACCATCCGCTATTCACCGATTAACACTCTATACTATGATATACTTACCAGAATCTTGCGCGTGCGTATTTCAATATTCGTTGGCGAATGCGTTTATTATTTCACTGAAATTATTTATGATCGCCTGTCGCTTGCGCAGATTCCGGTCGTGTGGCGCCCGCCCGGGCGGTGTGCCGACTGACGTCGCGCGCGCACCCGGCTCTCGCCTCGCCAGTCGCCATCCGCCGACACACTCGCACATGTAACACACCGTGTAGGAAACTCATTCGTTTACTAAAGAAAATCTTTACAGTGCACTCTACACGCTAGTTGGTGGAAAACGTCGATGTCTATTGAAGCAATGAATCAACGTTTGCTCTATGAAATTGCACGGTCGCTGCGTTTAATCGGTTTAAGTTTATTGTAATTATTATTGTCGGCTTATCCTTATTGTAAATATTATGATTACCTTTTGTTCTGTTATTAATTTTGAAAATATAATATTGTGATATATTTATCTAATTCTCATGCGGAGTACATCGGCGTCTCTACATTTGTGAGTTTATTGCTTCCCAACTCACAACCGTACATATACATACAACATATTAAAATTAACTGCCTCGGTGGTGTAGTGGCTAGCATGTACGGCTGCACACCCGGAGGTCCTGGGTTCGAGTCCCGGGTCGGGCCAAGTTTAGTTATTGAGTCTTTCTGTATAAGTAAGCCTCAGTAACAGCCCGGAGTTGGGAAGTTGGCAGTGTTTCTCCCCCGTGCCTCGGAGAGCACGTAAAGCCGTCGGTCCTGCGCCTTAACTCTCACTGGTCGTGTCGAGCAGTCGTCCCACCAGAGTATGAGAGTGACAGGAATAGAGAGTGCACTTGTGTCCGCGCGTACACTTGTGCACTATAATATCTCCTGCGCAGTTGGCTAGTCTCAATGAGATTGGCCGCCGTGGCCGGAATCGGTCGGGAGAACATCATTAAAATTAACAAAGTTTCTTTCAGACGACGGGCCATTCAATTGGGTATTACCAGATGGGCCCTATAGCGAATTTTAGTGAAATTGTAGTGTGGTGTGGCGTTCATGCGAGAGGAGTGATTGGGACGTATTTTTTTGAGGACGTCAGCAATGTGGTCACTGTCACTGGCGAACGCTACAGGGCCATTATAAACGATGACTGATGATGAGGATTGGATGAGCGAGGCTTGGTGAACATGTGGTTTCAACAAGACAGTGCAACCGCACATACAGCACGAGCCACAATGGATATTATAAAGGAAGCGTTTTCTGGTCGCGTAATCTCCCGTTTTGACGATTTGGCATCGCCAGCAAGATCGTCCGATTTAACCATCTCAGACTTTCTTTGGGGCTAGTCACGGGCTTATGCCAAGAAGGCTCAGTCAATCGCAGCCCTTAAGGAGAATATTAGACAGGAATGCAAACAGTTATCACGGAAATCTTGTGGAAAGTTATGGAAAATGCGATAAAACAGCCACAAATGTGTATCAACACTGGCAACAGCGACTTGACGGATATCATCTTTTCCACTCAACAGGAAAAATTGTAAAGGTCCAAATGAAGACATCCATCACTCAAAATATTTTTTTTTATTTAGCAAAAAAGTTATTGAAAATCGAAATTGGATAATTAATTTTGCGCCACCTTGTATATAACTTTAAACACAAATATATTACAAATATAAACACCAATGACTGGAGTACAAACATTCATGATCATCACACAAATGAATGCACCCAGCGGACTCGAACTAGCACAGCAAGTACAAACTACAAACTAGCACTACAAATGGAGCCAAACGTGTCGTCAATCATTATTTTTATTATGTCGTCGATCATTGAGTGCTTATGTAATTGTATGGGATTAATGTTGAACATAAAATATTTTTGGAAAATGGTACGTCTGTGAGATCCTATGGATGTAGTTATGCTGTATACAAGACATTAAATCTATAGTATTTTAAATATCTACCTCCCGGTTGAATCGCAAGATCAGTCAACAGATATTTTTTGCGATAAATCAATCTTTTGATCGATAGGCCTATTAAAGACAAATGTGTCAGACTCTCCATTACCTCGCCAAATAATCGAAGGTTTAGAATAGGTTATAAATTTTGGCCATCAAAAAATTGTAATGAAAAACTAAATTTTTATTCAATTAGTCACATCTAGAAAGATCTTAGTTGAACTTTTCATACACACTGCTTTTATATAACGTTATTTCATCTATCTGTACGTATAAATATTATAAATGTGAAAGTTTGTGAGTATAGAAGTTTATTACTCTTTCACGCCAGAACGGCTAAAGAGATCTGAATGAAATTTGGCACAGAGATAGTTTATAGTCTGGAATAACACATAGGCTATTTTATATTCCGGAAAAATTTACGGTTCCCGTTTGATAGGTTTATTTTGTTTTCCTAGAGGCGAAGCCGAGCGAAGCGAGGGTGAGCCGATAGTACGTACTATAATATAATTATGATTCGAATCTGTACGGTAAATATATTTCGGAAATTTTTATTGAAATAGACAATAGTCATTATTATTGACACAGAAGCCGGATCTAGTTTAGAATTTCTATCTGTCTGTCTGTCTGTCTGGGAACACATCACAAGAAAATCACTGAACAGATTTTGATGAAGTTTGGTATGATGATAGCTGGTTATCCGAGTCAACATATAAGATACTTTTTACTGCGGAAAATATTATCTCATCTCTGAGAACTCTATACTAAACATTAAAACGTAACTAGGGACGAACCCCAGCGGAGCGAGGGTGAGTCGCTAGTATTGTAACTAACTTCAAAATAAAACTAAAAGCACAAACTAGCAAAAAAAAAGCCAGTACACAAAAGCATATAAAACAAAATATTTATCATGTGTAAGTCTACATGTAAAAGAAGCCTTGGTATTTACAATAGAATAGGTGCAATAAAAAAACGGATTTATAAATATAAATTTACTTATTCTGTGCCTTTTAACGATTCTACAACTAATGAGAACAAAAATATTTATTATATTAATTCTATTTAAAACATCGAAATAAAAAAAATTACATACATCTGTGTAGAAATTAAGATTCAAAATTAACTTGAGCTTAATTTAATTCTCAAAAATATAAAGAAAAAAATGACATTTTCACCAAAAAATTAATTGCAACACAATACAATTACATAAGTGTTCTTTAATAAAAAAATATTAAGCTTCGAATTTCGATACGCGTAACGTCCGACTCCTTTATTGTTATATTCTAAGAAATAAATATAAAATGTACTTAAATAAAATTTTAACATAAATGTGTATACGTGAATATTAATTTATATAAAAATTATTTTTATTCTTAAAATAAATTTTTGTACAATTATAATGGGAGGTCTTTTACTGCGACTTTTCGTCAGAGATGGCGCCACAACATTATAACGTACGAAACGTATACGAGATCTTGTTTTATCGGACTACTATTATAAATGCGAATTTTGTATGTATGTATGTTTGTTTGTTTGTTACACCTTCAAGCTTAAAAGGACTGTACCGATTTAGGTGAAGTTTTTGATTTCGATTCAGTTGAAAACCTGGAATAACACATAGCAGCTACTGTAAACTGCCTCTGAACGTAACGTCAATTTGACTTAAGTCCTCTAAAGATAATGAGACAGAATAGTTTTACTAGTTTTTTACGTCGAAGTTTTATTTTTATATATAATTTAAAAACTTTTAAAGCTAAAAATGTTAGCCAGCAATAATAATTATTCTTTGTTTTTAACGTCATATGCTAGTAGCGTCATCTGAGCTGCATTTGTGTAAAACCTGCCATATTGGAATGTTAACTAAAAGGCGAACTAACAAAATTATTTACTTAAATTAAACAAATGATACTCACTACACTACACTTCCTCGCTTTGGTGGTATATTTTAAGACAAAAAAATATTACATGAAAACCGTCCCATATTATTAAAGAAATGAGAAAACCACTACACTTCTCAAGTGATTTATAAGTCACATTGTTAATGTCCTGGAAAATATCATATGTAACAGAATGTAAATCTTCCATACTAGACACTTTGGAATTCGATCGCGTTTACAAATATCATTAAAATTCGAATAATAAACAAATATCATGTTACTTTTTCAAAATGTCCCAATAATTTCAATATATACTTTATTTATACACTTTTATATAGATTTAATGGCAATATAGAGTAGTTAAATTATGAAATACCTACATTTCATTTATTATAGCCAAATTAATTCTTTAATTCAATTATAATAAAATTTAATTTCTTAGAATGTGTTTAAGACAGAGCCATGTCAAAGACATAAAATTTAAAAAAGAAATTGTAATTACCCATATGAACACAGCTATAGAAGTTAGAACCGACAATTACTTTCTGAAGTTATTACTTCCACCATAATTTTTTGAGCTTTGAACAGATTATTAGAATAAGTTTTTTAAAAAGGGCAAATCTTTTCAAATTTAATGGTTCTTAGATCATATTTTTGTTTATTTATTTTGAGCCTTATTAAAATGAAAATGTATAAAAGCACGAATAAATATTTATTATCTAGTTTACTCAAATAATTCTTTGAAAAACTTCGGTATATTTCTATGAAAAATGTTATTACTAAGTTACATTTTTCAAATCCGTAAAATATAATTTCGTTTCATATCAAAAGCCACAAATGATTAGTAATTTAAATGCCTTAATATGTTATCATTGATCATATTATATTATCAGTAATAATAACATTTCCCGCGCGTGCGCCAAATTCGACATTTTAATTAATATCATCAAAAAATATCTGTAAATCGTTAAAGTAATTATTTTAATTTTTATCCCGAATAAATTAAAACACTGTACACATAAAATATTTTAATTTTATAATGTTTGAATGAATTATTTTATTGGCAGAAAAACTGTTACAATTTTAATCTATTTTTTTTTTATAAATCAAAATAATACTAAAACTAAATTTCTATGTTATAATTCATTTTATTTCCAAACTCACAATCCTTAACAATTTTGAATATTTGAGTTTAGCTATTCTTATCAATATTTAGATACAAGTTAAGCTCAATCTAATTTTGCTTAGTATACATCTGGCTAGTTCAAGTGGCCATATCACATGTGTTACATAATAGTGTCAAGGGGTATTTCTTATGAAGGGTACAGGTAAAGAACAGGAAATGTCACAACTTTAGTTTTTTTTTGTTTTGTATTGGTAACAAATCTATGTCTATGGTAGTCGCATACCACCAACCACGGTTTTTATAAATACTTAACGGATGTCGCTAAGAAATGTATTCTCTGTGCCCAAAGCGAAAAGAACTGAGAAATGGGAATGTCCATGACATACCGGTGAAGGAGGATTGTCCAAAAATATACATAGTTAAAAGTTACTGCATTCTTTGATTTCAATAAAAATATTATGACTTCTAAACTTTAAATTGCTTTTTTCTCATAATCTATTCATTAGGGCATTACCTATTCTTTGCCTGTACCCTTCACATAGGCTTTCACCTGAAAAAGTTTAGAAGTTATAAATAGTAATTAATCCAAGCTATATATAGTTGTATATGAAGGGAACAAGTATACCGAAAATTATTTCTATAAGTGCTTTTATCAGATACTTTTACTCTCCTAACTACTTGTTTGGTTATTCCACTTTTTGCTTACAATAAAAAATTCCGTCAATATCAATAGTTTTGGTATACATTTTATTAATTATTTATTTTAAGTGGCAACTTACTAATTACATTATTTACTTATTGTACTTAAAAAATATATTGAAAATAGCCGGGAGCAAATTTTCGGTGACAACCCACCTGGGTTGTGTTTATTAATATGTTGTATGGTTTAAAAAATATATTTCGGCAGGAAAAAGAAATCTTAAGACTATCACATATCCACCCCATAAAAATAATAATCACTTGTATCGACAACATACAGCTTAATTTTTTGCATATCAAAGTATGAAATTTTGTACACAAGTTTCATATAGGGTTATCGAGTCCTTCATGCTCATTTTTTTCAAAATTCTTGGCCCAGAAAGGTTGAAAGTGTGTATGGAAATCCGCAATTTACAAGTTATAAAATATATGACCAGCATATACAATCATTAGCGAATTTCTAATTCATTTACAGTAACAATGTTTATCCATTTAGTTTTTTATTATATACAAAATTATATTAAGCTATGTTTTTTCATGTATTTAGTTCGTCACCACATTTTTTTTCATTAGTCTCCATAAAAAAGTTTACAATTTGTTATTAAAATACAGTTTAGGATGTCAACTAATATCTCAAAGTGTTGCCAGGCAGAATTTAAAAATAACACATAAATAAAAATCCTAAGTAATAAATATAATTGAATTGCAAAACAAACAATAGACAGGCCATCTGCAAAACACCATCGTTTCTCTGTCACATACATGCACATAGACATAAGTAGGACAGTATATGCACATACACATCTAATATAAAATATTACTTGTAATTGCTATGGCGGTGTAGGCTTTATAGTCTACAGACCACCACAGTGGACTATAGACATTAATTTAATTCAAAAATACTATATGGGTGATGTTTATACTTATAAATACATACATATATAATTACGAATATAAGTAAAATTCAAATGTTTTAGTGTGAAAAATATAGTTTGATTCATTTTATTTACAGTCTTTGTGTACTCTGAGAAGGCAGTGTGGTTTCAAAAAAAATTTTCTTTTTAATATATATATAGTTATTACTGTCCATAATCTATACTTTTTTTTACATGTAATGTCAAAGAATTTCGTTTCTGAATATTTACAGGACTTTTTAGCACTATATTATTTATTGAAATAGTAGCAGTCACATCTCTCGAGACACATACAGTGAGTCTAAATACATTGCCATCAATCAAATAATTATATGGAAGAATATAATTATTTGATTATATTCTCTCTATTTTCCTTTACATTACATTATTCTTACTATGTATTAAGAATACAGACTATTACTTTATCATTTGGAAAAACAAAAATGCCATTGTATTCTTTCCAATAAAATGTTTTGTTTAAATGTAATATGCGTTAAAGAATTTTTAATCTCATAAGAATCAAAAGCCGCAGTAAACTAGAAACATTTATTAAAAAATGTAAACAATTGAAGCTATTACCATATAATAAATTACAAACAATAGCAGACAGGAATGACAATCAATCATCAATCTTTGTACACTATCACTACACTATAAATTCTTTGTTTCTTAGCACTGTTTATTACACTATAGTGACTGCACTAATCACTATTATAATTTTATAGCACTATAAGTTTTTAAAAAGTCATTAGTCAATAACAATGACATTTTCGTTGGGCAAGCGTCATTTGTTGGGTGAAGTGAGACCGAGAGCAGCGGACAGGAGGCGCACTACATTCTTTTGTTCCGTTGGCTCATTTTCTGTAAGAAATATAGTTATTTTAGTATAAATAATTTTTTTTTTTACTGAATATGATTTAAAACAAAGTGCCAAGGAGGTGAATATGTTTGTAGATCACCAACACTATCTTAATATATTCATATAATATCAACTGTGTATAAAATTATAATTATATTTACATATGATTAAAACAGTGTAATCTTCGATCTCGATGTCAAGAAAGGATGAAAAAATTACGTTTTATTATTTTTATTACAATTCAGAGTCGAGAGATTTAGTATCTAAACAGTGTAGAATTTTTCTAATTCGTTTATATAGTATATATTTAGTTTAGTCACCATGCTATGCATAGGATTCGAGTATGACATAAAGTATGTCTCATTTGTTTTTTTATTTCTGTAATCCTTCATATTTCTAACAGAAATTTAAAAAAATATTGTATAAATCATACATCATTAAATGTACATACAAAACACATGAAAAGTATACTATTTGAATATTTTTAAAGACACAAACATTTATTTTATTATTTCAATTTCAGGTGAGGGCAAATATATGTACATATAAATCTTTGGTAAGAAAAAAAAACAAACCATCAGCTCCGGTCACATGTTTCTCGAGATTCAACTTCTCTTGCGCGACCTGATATATGGCCTCCTCAATGGTGCCCGCACTCAACAGTCTGTAGATCGTCACGGGGCGGGTCTGACCCATTCTGTGACATCTGGAAAGAAAACAACAATTATATAATAAAATATATAAACATCCTCCTGAATGATTTCGGCCACGGCGGCGGCCAATCTCACCGAGACTAGCCTGAAACTGAACTGCGCAGAAGATACTATAGTGCAGCGCGTGTACGCGCAGAAACAAGCGCAGGACCGACGCGACACGTGCTCTCCGAGGCACGGGAGTGCAACACCGCCAACTTCCCAACTCTGGGCTGTTAATGAGAATATCTTAACATAAAAACTCAGTAATCAAACTTGGCCCGACCTGGGACTCGAACCTCAGACCACCTGATCTGCAGCTGTACATGCTAGCCACTAGACCAAAGAAATGTTTATATAAAATAATATTATTTCAAATATGTATTCTTATATCTTACCTGTCCTCGGCTTGTTTATCATTGTATGGGTTGAAGTCGATATCATGAATAATGACAGTGTCTGCTGCAGTCAGATTAATACCCAAGCCTCCCGCTTTGGTGGACAGTAGGAACACGAAGATATCCTCCGAATTGTATTGGTTTATTAAATCTTGCCTGGAATGTAGTATATATTTTATGATTAATTTTAATAACATTAATATATTAAAATGATATCCCATAAATTTATATAAAATCTATTTGATAATAAAGAGTTTTTTTTTAATTTAATTAATAAAAAGAAATATAATGTATAATAAAAAATATATAATATAATAAAAAAAAATTATTATTATTCAAACAAATCATGGTCACTTAAATCTAATTATTTTAACAGTACATGCTCTATTCTATAAAGCCACCATTTTTAATCCCACTATTTATCTATTTAATTAATAATGAATATGTTATAAAAATATGGACATTATGGACTTAATTTTACAAATAGAATATTTTAATGATTCAGCTAAAGGGCATATGAGGGGAAATATAAATATCCTAATGAATAGGTTATGAGAAAAAAACAATTTAAAGTTTAGAAGTTATAATATTTCTATTGAGAACAAAGTATGCAGTAACTTTTTACTATATACATTTTTGGACAACCCTCATTCTTTACCGGTATGTCACGGACATTCCCAGTCCTTTTCACTTTGGGCATAGATAAAACGTAATTTTAGCGACATCCATTGAGTATTTGTAAAACCCATGGTTCGGAATGCAATTACCATAGATTAATTTGTTACCACTACAAAAAAAACAAAGATTGTGGCATTCCAACTGCCAACTTAACTACATATATTTATTATTTCTGGGCATAATCAATCTATAAGAGATAATAAATATACTATGAACAAACTCACCTCTCATTAACCGCAGTGCTACCATCTAAGCGTAAGTAGCGGTAATCCCTTAGTCTGAGGTAGGGCTCCAGGATGTCCAGCATCATGGTGAACTGGCTGAAGATCAGCACCCGGTGACCTTCGGCTTGGAGTTTGGGTAACATTTCATCTAGTTTGAGGAACTTGCCAGAATCTTCTATGAGACAGTCCGGCACGGCAAAAGAACTTATGCACTGGGGAGGGAAATATATAAGAGATTATAAAAATCATTAGTTTTTTTTATATATGCAGTTATTCTTATCAATTAATATAGGAATAATTGCGTCAGTGTTCTAGTGTGGTCATGGGTCGGGACTTGAACCCACGACTGGTAGACCAAACTGTATGGTCTAGTCTCATCCAGCGACCACAATAGACAAGAAATGGTCGCAGTAATATTATATAACCGCAATGAAATAAAAAAAATGATCTGGTCAGGTTTAATTATTGAGATGTTCTGTAAGAAATTCTCAGTAGCAGCCTGGAGTTGGGAAGTTGGCAGTGTTGCGTCACTCCTGCGCCTTAACTCTCGTAGCGAGTGTTGAAATATTGTACAGAAAAAGAATAGAGAGTGCACTTGTGTCTGCACGTATACTTGCACACTATAATATCTTCCGCGTAGTTCAGTTTCAGGCTAGTCTCAGTGAGATTGGCCGCCGTGATCGAAACCGTTCAGGAAGACACTATCATCATTATCATATTAAAAAAGGAAGTCTGAGTACAATAGTTGTGACATACAAACAGACGAACAAATAGAAACAACAAATTATAAACATTATTAATACATTTTAACATGCCCTAATAAAAAAACTACACACCATAAATTACCTCCTTTTTTTTTTAACGTTGGGAAATGCATTTACGCACGAGGTGTGGGACTCACCGGCAAAGCCAGTACTACCCACTAAAACCCAACAAAACCTTCCCCCGTCTTAATGGGGCGTCGCAGGATCGCTTACGCATTCAACAACGACGCCCCGACGGCAGGTCTGTTGAGGCACACCACAACGACCATGGGGTTGCTCCAAAGTCCACTCTGCTATCAGAGAAGTACCAGGAGCAACCCGCATGGTACACCGCCCTCCGAAGAGGGCCACCTCCCACCGCCCACCGAAGTGGGCCACCTTCCTGTGCATTTCTTGGCTTCGCGCCCGGCTGTATTGCCGGGCACTACTGAGCCCCCCCCCCCCCACCACGACAAGGTGAACGCACGTTGGGGGGGACCATAAATTACCTCCTAGATCAACTCCAAATCACAACTCACCTCATACTGCTGTGTGAGCTGATGTATCTGGAAGTCGGACATGCACATGAGGTCCTCGTACAAATACTGCTCGTTCTTCTCCTTATAGCCGGGATCGCGGGCGAGGCGGGCGGCGATTTTGCGCGCGGCCGCCATGTCGTAGTGGTAGCGCAGCAGCAGCGGGTGGTTGGCCAACTTGCGCATGTCCATCATCATTGATATGCCACTTTGCTCTGTTGTTGCGTGGATCTGGAGTTTTGGAATAGTACTTTTATTATATTTACGCAAATATTTAACATTTTAAATAGAGACCGATCCTCTCCCGTGACTACGCTGATGCTGTATATATTGCTGTAAAGCATTCGAAACTTCGGGAACCAAAACTCAAAATGAATCCGCGAAAAAATCCAAAAGTATAGTTTTATTTAAAATTTATTTTGTATTATAACGTCTTTTCCCGTGAGAATGAAATTTCCCGCGGTAAAAAGTAGCCCATGTCAACACAAAAAATCTTGGCAACTAAGCAGGCTAAGAAGGACAAACAAACAAACACACTTCAAATTTATAATATTAGTATGGATAATATTATAACTAAAAAGCAGTCATAGCTTAGAGTCAATGCACTCTACCTCACCCGTTTTTCTGCACAAATAAAATTATGAGAACATTTGCACGTCTAACAAAAATCAACTGATTTCCTAAAGGCATATGAAGTTTCATCCAACATACTCGAGTCCAGCATTGTGACATTAGAATAATTATTAAAATATATTATTATAAAACAACTCACAGTGCCATCCTTAGCGGAGAACCCGGCAATGAGCTCCTTGTATTGCCTCTGCTGTTTCTCCGACATGGGACAAAATTCTGTATGGTTGGTCTTCTTCGGCAAGTCTTGAAGCACATCCCTTTTGAGCCTCCGAAGGACGAATGGCTTCATTATACGCTTGGCTTGAGTTATTTGACTTTGTTCAAATGCAGGAACTTCGTCCTCAGTGTTACCATTTGTTTTTTTATTTGTTTTTGCTTTCTATAAAAGAATGTAATAATTGATTAATTTCATATTATTAATGTTATAAGTGTATATCCAAAGAAAAGTGTTTAAAATATAACTTGTATATGAAACTCATGAATTAAATATTATAGTTAATTTGATCTCGTCACAGAGATATTTTTTTGACATGAGATCGTGAAACTTACTTTACCAAACTAATCACATACAAATATATTGTAACAGACTTCAAAATGGAAGGAAACTCTAAATTCATGTATATAACCTTTGTGTTACAAAATATCCACTAATAGTATACTAAAGTAAACTATCAGCTCACCCTCGCTTCGCTCTGGTTCGCCTCTAGAAAAACAAAAACAAATCTATCCCACGGGAACCGTACATTTTTCCGAGATAAAAAGTAGCGTATATTTTGTTATTCTGATGTAGGAGCTATATTATTGTAAAGTTTCATTAAAATCCATTCAGTAGTTTTCGCGTGAAAGAGTAACAAACATCCAGACATCCATACATCCTCACAAACTTTCGCATTTATAATATTAGTAGGATGTGAAAGTTTGTGATGAATGTTCGTTACTCTTTCACGCCGGATTGGCTAAACGGATCTAAACGAAATTTGGCAAAGAGATAGATTATAGTCTGGAATACCATATAGGTTACTTTTTATCCCGAAAAAATGTACGGTTCCCGTGGGATAATTTGTTTTGTCTACATCTTCTATTACAATTTTCAAGTAATAATAATTTTAATTCATAACTTATTTAAATAAAAACTAACCGAATTCTTCTGGAACAAGTTCTTCAAGTCCTCTGTCTTGCCGGAGAACATGTGCGGCATCACGAAGCACAGCAGCGACATCAGTTCTATCAAGTTGTTCTGTAGCGGCGTGCCCGTTAATAGGAGGCGGTGCTTGGACTGAGGACGACGTTAAAACGCTATTATTAGATTCATTTATAACTAAAAAAAATGGCCAAGTTCGAGTCGCACACGAAGGGTTCCGTACCATCGTACAAGATATAATACTACATGTCCTTTTTAAATACTTTTTTATAATTTTTTGTTATAGCGACAATAGAAATACACGCTGAAAATTTCAACTCTCTAAGTATGTTCGGTTCATGAGACACATGGACAGACTGTAGAGGTTTAGTAATAGGGTCCTGTTAGGACCCTTCGATTACTCTAAAAATTTAGTTAATAAAACGTTTTTGGGCCACGAGAAAATCCGAAAACAATGCGATTTGAAATCTAAGAAAGTATTATGGAAAACTTGTGTAATCGTATAACCAATATATAAGCAAACTTCTTCTAATTGTCGTATCGATTTGTATTTTTATAAGTATGAGAACTCCGAATGGTAATATTATATTACTATCAGAATTTCTTATGTTTATAACATTTGAATCATCAAGCTGACGCACTTGTTCAGATCGTTTACTTAATTTAAAATTTTTTTGACAGTAAGTGAGAAAGTACAATCGGCTCTAAGTACTTATATTCTGTTAAGAAAAGTAACCAAACACCGTCTTTGTAATATTATATGCGATATCATACCTATACTACATAATACTAAGCTTGCATTAATTTATGTCTACACTAGTATGTCCAATATGTTAGGTACACATTTACATTATTGAATATATAATCCTGTTATTTCCTAATATCCTAAAACCAGGGGATAGTTCCCAAAAAAACTTCTATGGCCATGTAAAGCAATGGGTCGAGCTCCGCATACTCTCTATCAAATCCCTACATAAATGATAGTCTCAAGATAAGTGAGATATGAATCTCACATATCACCTGTAGATACACAGGTGTTTACACCTGTATACCTACAAGCAATTACACCTGTATATCAACAGGTGGTTACACCTGTACATCTACAGGTAATATGCGTAAATGCATTTCCCAATATTAAAAAAAAAGTATTGGCGCACAAATGCAACGTAAGAACCTACGCAGGGCTAACACTGAACCAGGTAGTCCATCCCCCTTTTTATTCCTTAACCAACACATTACATGTATACTATGCAACTATAATCAAACATACCTTAATTTTAAGCAAATTATCATATCTCTGGGTGGACATATTCTTGAGCATGTGAGCTTCATCGTATATGACGTAGTGCATGGGCGTGATGCGGAACATCTTGCGCTCCTCCGGGCAACTGCTCACCATTGTGTATCTAAAAACATAAACATAATAAATCTTGAATATTATTCCTAGTTGAGACCTTTACTTTACGCATCCACAGTACGTAAGACACACTCTATGAGTGTTTTTTATATCTTTGTTGTGGCTAAAGGTTATCACTGCGACCATTTTTGGTCTATGTCCTTGTTGTCCTTATGATCGCAACATGTAAGTACACGAGTGTAGCCATAGGCTAAAACTTGTTAATCAATTTGAATTTTTCAAACACTGCTTTCTAATATAAAAAAAAAATCCGTTAAATTCATCCTCTACAAAGAAAACGTTTTTAATATTTACAGAGTAACATAATTGACCTAATTAGCCCAAGCTTGAATGAAATTAGCTTGAGATAACATGTAAATATACATTATAAATACTCAAATCTTACTTTATTGCATAACTAGCGACTCACCCTCGCTTCGCTCGGGTTCTTCCCTAGCTTGATTCCCCATACAAACTTTCATCCGCATTTTCACCACCTAAGGATGATTTCCGGGATACAAAGTATCCTATCCTCCTCAGGTAAATTATCCTATCCTTCCCAGGGTCTCAAACTATCTTGTTACGAAATATCATCTAAATCGGTTCAGTAGATCCAGAGATTAACCCCTACAACGTCACAAGCTCACAAACTTTATCTCTTTATAATATTAGTATAGACTAACAAGTAACATATACCATTATCACATGTAACAAACAAACACACAAACACTCACGTAGTAAGTACAATATCGATCTTGTCGAGCCCACGAGAGTACTCTATCCTGAGCTGCCGCCTCTCCTCCGGGTTGCCGTAGTACTTGCTGACGCGCAGCGCCGGACACCAACGCTCTAGCTCGCCACTCCAATTGTCTGGAAACATTGAAAATACATAGCAAATCTAAAACCTTTTCAAGCTTAGTCTATAAGGAGGTTATATATAAAATAAATTTTATGATATAAAGGACTGTGTTCATATTTCAACAAAAAGAAAAACAAATTTATTTTCTCTGAGTATAAAATTGTAATTAGTAAATCTCATTGCAACATATCATTACAACCAAACAAAGCAATTGCACATATTATTACAACAATATAAATACACAAAATACACATATTATTCAATACAAACCTAAAGTAGACGCTGGTACAACAACCAAATGTGTGCCCCTCGCTTGACCGGTCTCCTTCAAGTGAGCGAGGAAGGCTATCACCTGGACAGTTTTGCCGAGGCCCATCTCATCTGCCAGGATGCCGGAGACACCCTGCTTGTGCAGAACTGCTAACCAGTTGAGCCCTACCAACTGGTATGGTGCGAGTTTCAAGCTGGAATATTTGTTGGGAATTAAATTTTTAAATTTTACCATATAAAAAAAAATAAGTAAATTATGCAATTAAGTTTTTTTTTGTATAACTGCGATATCAATAGATAATATTGTAAAATCATACAAGGTAAAAGAATTTTCTTAATGTTTATAATATATATTTCATTAATTGTGTAATAAACAAAGAGAACAGGTTCCATATATACTCATATTACAAATATACAAACATTAAAATTTTTCGTACGTTTTAGTATACGAAATTTGTTATATTTGAAGAAAAATAAAATATTAATAATGGTTACCACAACCCTATAGCCCATTTACAATATTCATTTATTGATCGACAAAAAATTAAATTATGAAATATAATTAGTTATAAATAATTATATTTTGTATAAAAAGGTATTTTTGCGGCCCAACAAACTGTCAAAAATGTTTCAAAATAATTACCGTTAAAAGTACTTTGGAAGCTCCACTGTCTCCAATTTTTTTAGTTTACACTTACTAAATTTTACATCCAATAATCCCGAAGTAAAATGTCTGACATACGGACATAGAGAAATTATAAGGGTTCTATTCCCCAAAAGGAGTTTCATAAATCGACAGGTGATTACAATTGAATCCACCCAAATATGACCACATAATTTGGACGCAAATTGAATTTGGATGGACTGTTACACAGTAGGTCTCATCACGAAGAAAGAAACATTAGTTTAAATAAATATCAATAGATGATGTTACATGTATCGATTTTTTATTAAAATTGGGATAAATTAACTTAAGATAATAAATAGATCCTAAAAAGGTGTATAACTATTTTAAAAAATATTCAAAGTGAAAAGAAATAATGCACCTACCTGTAAATCAAGTTTGTGTAGTTTTACTGATTATTGAAATATCAGCAATCAGATGATGGATGGGTTTCTAGTGTACATTCACAGATGACGCTTTCACTTTTTATTTGTTTATCACGGTTAAAAATTCTTAAAACCACTAAAATATATATTTGAATGCAGGAAGAATTTTAAATTTGCCATAAATATTTGACATTTGTTGGTTTGCACATACATATTTATGAATTAAAACATTTTAACTATTTACGAATCAACGACATCTATTATCTATTCAAGCAAACAAAAATAGTCCGAATTAGTGCTGTCCAATTTCTTTGTATGGGATGAGGCATCTGTACTAGTTTAGTATTATGTGACCAGTGCTATTACTAAGTGGACTACCACACATTATTACACAGTAAGTTACCTCTCATCCAGTATGGCGGGCTGCTTAAGCCTGCCCGCGCCGGCCGCTACCGCCGCCTCCAACTGCTGCGCGAGCCCTACACACTTCTTCATCAGCCGCTGGATGTTGTTCCTCGTGCAGAGCAGCTCTTGGGTCGCGTTCAGGAGATCCGTGCTTAACATTTTGTTGCTGTTGAACTTTTCCACCTGAAACAAGTGTAGGGTGAAATTTTAATTGAGTTAATAATAGAGCAAATAGGTATAAATTTATTTAAATCATTCATTCACATTCTTTCACTTCATACATTCATCTATAAAGGATAGACAATCTATCTGTATATAAACACTACCACATATGTGCAAATCTTTAGCATATACTAAATTAATTTTTTAATGTTCTTTTAGAATCAATACAGTATTAAGAGGAATGTCTCAATATGGTACAGTTAATTTTTTTATAATTCTCGAAAAATAAAAGCAGTAATGAATTCAAAAAAGTCGTTTAAAATATGGCTTAAAGTTAATTTTAAATGTTTACTTATAATAAAAAGTGTATCTTTAAATATTACTAAAGTAATTAGAAACAATCTTACCATATCTAACCATCCTTTAAACGGTCTTTGGGCAATTATTGCTTCGGCCTTCTTCTGAGAGCACCCACTGAGGAGTGATAGCTCATTCATGCTGCTAGTGTTTAAGAACTCAAATACTTTCCGCTTATCACCTCCTAGATCATCAGTAATTTCATTATCTGAGTCATCACTGGAAAAAATATTATTTTGATAACATTATTTATAGTAAAGTCTCTTTTTTATTCTAATAGTATCAAATCACTTTTAAATTTTAAGGATTTAAATTTTATACTAAATATGTAACAAACATAGTCCCAATAAAGTTTTCATTTCTTGAAGCTTTATCTGTTTAAAGTAGTAAAATATATGTACATATTAATTAAAGAGATAATATCGAAGTTACATGACCAAATTCTAGGGGAGACTCAAGTCGAAATTTTTAAGTAGGAAAAATATGATGCGCGAAAATTACAATGCCAAGTGTAGTTCTTGGAAAATCAATTCATGACCAAACACACATGTAGTAAATTGATGATGATGTTCTCCTAGCCGATTCCGGCTACGGTGGCCAATCTCATTGTGACTAGCCAACTGCGCAGGAGATATTATAGTGCACAAGTGTACGCGCAGACACAAGGGCACTCTCTATTCCTGTCACTCTCATACTCTGGTGGGACGACTGCTCGACACGACCAGTGAGAGTTAAGGCGCAGGACCGACGGCTTTACGTGCTCTCCGAGGCACGGGGGAGAAACACCGCCAACTTCCCAACTCCGGGCTGTTACTGAGGCTTACTTATACAGAAAGACACAATAACTAAACTAGGCCCGACCCGGGACTCGAACCCAGGACCTCCGAGTGTGCAGCCGTACATGCTAGCCACTACACCACCGAGGCAGTTAAACTGTAGTAAATTACTGCATAATTATTTGGTATTGTGATCGTTTCAGATTAAAACTGACACAATGACAATACCACACTATACCAGGATCATCGATCATCGACATCAGCCACTGATAATTTTGCGTACTTTGTTTCGACACAAAAGTGTAGAACCACTATCATCCTAACACACTTCCAATATTGAGTATTTCTCCATAGTTAATGCCAATAACTCTTTTAGGCCGACTTGAGAATCGAACTCAGAACAAAACAATTCGTAGCCAAAAAACCTAGCGAAATAGGCACTCACCTATCATAAACCTTATCATCCTTGCCCTTCCGAACACCGTAATCATCATCTTCGCTGCCGCTACTACCACGTCTTGCCCGACCACCTTTAGAGGCTATAGGCTTTCTGACGACCACACTAGGTCCACTGGTCACTCTTACAATGCCCATACCATTAGATCTTGGCATTTGACCAGAAAAACCTGGTCGAGAAGCAAAGAAGGACGGAGAAGCTTTCTCGTCACTTTCTGGGTCGTGTTTGAGCAGTTCATCACGCGATCTCTCTTCATTCCATCCATGCTTCACTAGGGTATTTTTTATAAACTGTAACAATAAGTTTTAACAAATAAAGTATATGAAGAATTTGTACAAAACATACTTAAGACTAAAACATGTCATGTCAGCCTATCTAAATCAGATTAACTAACTCTGAAGGAGATATAAAAGCAAAGCACAAATACACTGTGTATTCCTTTCAGTATTAAAGTCCGGTGGGACAACAATTTGATACAACTTCTAAAAGATCAAGTGCAGGACCTTTACAAGGTCTCTGAAGTATGATTATTTTGTTTTCAAAGTAAAAAAATTAAATCACATTTATAATAATATAAGATCTTTATGTATCTTTATGACATACAATAAGGTAAATAATTGAATTTTTACACAAAACTACAGTAAGCCTAATATTGTACTACTAGCAACTTACCCTCGCTTCTCTCGGGTGCGTCACTAGGTACGTTTTAATTATTGAGCAGAACCCTAATCCTTTTTCTAAAATAAAAGTAGCCTAAGTTACTCCTTATAAAATCAGCTATCCGCCAATGAAAGTCCCGTCAAAATCAGTCCAGCAGTTTCGAAGATTAGCCAGAACAAACAGACAGACAAAAATATAAAAAATTGTGTTTTTCTTACAAGTACCGTATATGATTTCATATGCTTCTAGTAAAACGCTATTATTTTGACATTACAAACAGACACTTCAGTTTTATTTATTTGTATAGGTAAATGATAATGTATAATATATGTAGATGTATGTATAGATAAAGATGGAATTTAATGGTTTAATGTGGATGGATATATTATAACATTGAAGTCCATGAACATCATATAGCTCTTTGTAATGGATGTATAGTACTTACTAATGGAGATATATCAGGAAACATTTCCAGCATGTTCCTAAATCTTCTCTCCTTAACTGCTGTAGTGAGTTCTACGACAGGCTTCTTGGCTGGAGATGCAGGATCGTCAGAATCAGAGTCCTGTATTCTGATGCGTTTGTAAACTATTGGTCCATTTCTGTTTGCTGTATTTGGTGCTGGCATGCGGATTTGTTCTGTAAAGAAGAGGAAATCTTATTATGTACTTAAAATATGTAGTATAAAATTGTGCATATCGAATGTGCAAAAAAATGAATTATGCTTAAGTATTCTTCTAATATAATATTGTATATTTTAAGTTTGGAGAGAATAGTTCAATTCAAAATATAGTAGTAGTTGTTGTGCCCAACTGGCACTCCTAGAAGCCACAAAATAAAAGAATTGAATTGAAGTTTAAGTACATTATTAAAGCTAGTTATAAAGTATTATAATTAGCAAATATATTTTATATATATTTTGTAAGTAATTGTATTAATAATGTATTTATGAAATATTGATTTTATGTTAAAGGAAAACAGCTTTCATATATGTGAAACAATATGGAAATTTATATTTTATTTTTATATTATACTATACTTATTCAATTATTCAATAAGTAATACAGAGTATAATATTTATTAAATGAATATTTTATATGACTCAAAGAAAACATTGCTTTCGTCTTGCTATATTTTACCAAGAGAAATTCATACACATAATAAATATATTTAAAACATAAATAAAATTATCACAAAAACTATAAACATGTTCATAATACACTATATCTAACAAAAATTTTAGTGGACAGGACACAACTCAATCATCTTATTGATTAATTTATATGTAGCATCTGTTAAGCATAACACAAACTACTCATAAGTATTTGCTCCATTTATTAAAGTAATAATCTACTTCTTTTTAAACTTATAATGAGTTTTGAAAGGCCCAGAAGATTTTTCATTTTCTATCTTCATCTATATCCATATTGCAATAGGTGCAATTAAAACTTGTTATGCAATTTTAGGTAATCTATCTAATCAGCCATTATAATTATAAAAATCTATTAAATAAAATATAGCTAAATGTTTTATTTTATTTAAAAATTATATACTTACGTACGTTTTTTTTGATAATCACTAAACATCAAGATACATTAGTTTGTATACGAAATGTTAAAAATTGAGTATCATATATTTTTAAATGAGTAATTTATATATCGTGCTACCATGAACATGGATAATTTCTGGTAAAAGCCCGGCGATACAAAAAACGAGAACCTTGAAACGTGACGAGTAGATCCGTGGCAAACGTGGTCGGAGCTTTTCGTTACCAATATGTCAAGTGCACGTGCTTTAACATGTTCATTAATGGAATAAACATCATTTGTTACTTACGATTAGACATTGGTGCTGATGTTACAGTCATAGACCCGCTGGAACCAGGAGTAGGTTTCCGCTGAAACCTATATTGTCTTAGATAACTTAACACACTAGGGCTAGTACTTTCAGACATCGTATTAGACGATTCTGTAGCAAACTGCACCGAACTATAATAACGAATTATCGATAATGGTTGGAAATTTTGAAAAGTTAGGAAAACTGAAACCCTCACACCACACAGTTGAAGCCTGAAAACAACACTGCGGCCATTTTTATCCGCGAGACTAAAAAAATGTGTTAACCAATGATAGTATTTAAAATTTGACAGCTGATTATATTTACCAATTAAAATTTTGCTATTATTTTTTTTTTAATAATATAAAACAATAGACAATTATTATATTTTGTTATGAATTATTGACAAAATATATATAAACTGTTTTATTATAAAATCATATTCCGAAATTGTCATATAATACCTTGAATAACAAAATATATCCAGTACACTCAGTAAAGTGTTATTTATTAATCATCAAAAAGATAATTAAAATAAATACACCAAAATATACATAATATTGATAATTAATTTATTTTAGTCACAGCGTAAATCAAAGGAATTTTTGCTATTACTTACATATTATTTATCTTCATTTATTAATACGTTTATATTTTGTTTTTATAAGAACCTATGTTTTGTAGGTATTATAAATAACAAGATTTCTACTATATTTGAAAAAAAGAGTGTCCACAGACAAACAATTAAAAACTAGCATTTATTATTTAAAGTAACTTATATGTATATATTATAATTATAATTCATATTATAATTCATACTGAGAACCAGAGAAGATGTTTCATAATATTACAGTAGGTATTCTTCAAAGATATGGAAGGTAGCCTCCATAGTCAAAGAGAATATAACCACTACGTTAGTGCTCTTCAACATAAAACATAAGATTATATAATTTACTAGTAGCACATTCACTTATAACTAATACACTAGACAAGCACAAACAGATTTATCCCACGGGAACCGTTCATTTTTCCGGGATAAAAAGTAACCTGTTGTTTGGTATCAGCATGCCAAATTTTACTAAATTAGGTGCACAAGTTGTTGTGTACTAATCTGTAGTCTGTACAAGTTACTATAATATAGTTTTTTAACTATACCAAGGGAACTTTTTTATTTTCCGGGATGAAAAGTATCTAAAATGTTGACCAGGGAATTAAGTTAACCACGCAAAATTTCATTTCATTCGGTTCAACTGTTTCGGAGATTAGCCCGTATAAACAGACAAACAGACAGAGAAACAAAAAATTTGAAAAAAATCTGGATTAGTTCTGTTTCTCTTCTTATATGATATATCCCCCTGACTCGGGATTAAGAATTTTTTTTATGTACAGACATTCGAACTCTTAGTTTTATTATATGTATAAATAATAATAATTTAATAGTTGATTCAAATATTTGTAAAATTAATAATGTAATAATTTCGATTTTTTTTAGTGTAGTTTAATTATTTATTAGACTAATTATTATTATTACATTGTAATTATTTGGTTTATCAAGTTTTTTTGTATTAATTTGAAGAACAAAAAATGGGCTAATATCAAGCTCAAAGCTGTCAAAGTCAGTTATGCCACACAGTTTCTGGTTGTCACATTAATAGGCGCGGCCATGTTGGTCTGTAGTGAATAAAAGCGTGATAATTTGCTTTTAGGGAAATAAAATTGACACAATATGCCCAAATGCGACCTCAAAACGAGATACATCCCCGCGACATTCGCCTGGACTTTACTTTTGGGCACGACGTCTCTGTTTTTTTATTTTCCGTAAGTATACATTAACTATCGGATACGAATTCGCTTTGATTTGACAACTTTCACATAAGATTGTAGAATTACTTCTATTTTTATCTCGGGACTACCTTTGCCCTATACGACTTTTTGTGTGCATCATTTTCTTGTATTAAAATTATGACAATAATGTGCATAGGTGACACTGCCTTTGATCATGCCAGAGTTGTCATTATTTACACCACAAAGCATTTTATATTCCTATCGGGATGTGTCTTGCTATTCATGTTCTATCCCAATCCTTAAATGTTCAACCCATAGCCAAGTTTGTGTAAACAAAAGCTTGAATCAATAAGTATGAATCACAAATATTAATATTTTCAGAGTATTATCATAATTGTGTGATTTTTATTGACAACAATATCATATTTTAGTAAACATGAATAGTATTTAATCAATTAAATTCAAAATGATAATTAAAAATAAATCTATAGTTTTTTGAGACTGCACTAGCATATAAATGTCATAAATATTTAATATAGCAAGGCTTCTATTGATAGATAGATAGGATTTGTAAATACTCATGTACTTATTCTATAATAAGCAACATTGCTTAAATTTTTTATAAATTACTTCAAGAAAATTGCTTAAAACAAATTATTACAATATTCTAATTTGTACATACAAACATTGTAACTAAAGTACTTATACTATACCATTTCTTTTGATTATGATTTGAATTATTAAAAAAGCAACAATTAAATATAAAATTATTATTACTATAACTTATAAACATCCTTTTTGAAATATCTAGCACTAGGCTAATAATAAACTGATTAATAAATACATAGATATATAATCTACATTTATCATATATCATGATAAAGTTAATTATAACATCAACTATATATATAAGTAAACATAAATTGAATAACTTGCTCAGTAATTTATTTTAAGTTATATATTTTATATGTATAATATTTGCATTTTTAGTGTGATTCTGTTTATTTCTATACCAAATATATATATTTCTTTGAATCATTAATGAAATTAAATTGTACAAAATATTTTACTTATTATAATATAATTCTAAATAATTTAAGTTATTGATTTTAATTTTCCTTGCAGCTGTCAGTATTACCTTCACAAACACCCATGGGTTCCTGCATACCAAGGTGTCATAACATTTTTTGTTTTGGCCAATTTTACACTGGCCACTTTCATGGACCCGGGAGTTATACCAAAAGGTATGTTTTAGTTTTTTTTGTCAATTCTTATAAGATATTAATCAGATGGATGAAACTTGTATTAATTTTAGTAATGATTATTATTTAAAAAACATTCAACGATCATTTGTGAATGAATCATGTTATTAAGTATATAAATTAGAAATTTCAATTTACCATATCATTAAAACCAACTTTATAATGCATTAGTTGAAAAGAAAGTAGTGACCTTATTATCATATGTATTCTCTTCAAAATTACTTAAGTAGAATATTATTTCTTTCTTGAATGAAGATTTTATTTATGTTTATGATTTGTGGACTATTTGGTCACATTACTTAATAATTTTAATTTATTATGTATTTTATATCTTACTGGTTTTTACCTGCAGCATTACTGCAAGCTAATACTAAGGTGCCTTGATGATAATCTTTTTCTTGTTTTTTTGACCAGGATATATTATCCTGAATTTGACATTTATCCTTTAAGCTGTTACAGAATGTAACGAACACACACTATAATTAAAATATTAGCATGATTTTTAAATAAATCAGTGTCCTCTGTAATTGATTTATTTGATCTCGTCTTTCATCTTTACGGCTTATCCACTGAATTGATCTTGATTAAATGTTATGCAAGTAGAACTTGCATTCCTGGAGGATGAGATAAAAATCTTATAGCCTATGATATTATGTTTCACATAGGTTAAACAAGTTAACATTTGAATAATGCAATAGAATATCGTGTTATACTTAACAAATATACAATTCAGATAGTTTTTTAAATTAAACTTTATAGGAACAAAGTTTACATTAACATACTTATATAATATACTGTTTCAGTTAAGAATACTCATATACTACATATTAAAAAAAGTGACTGTTTTACCTACTTTACGGTTTATTAAAAATGCGCACAACATTTTATACCTGTTGTAATTGTTAAGATAAATTCTTGCAAATATATATTTTTAGTTTTAAATAACTAAAAGTCCCTTTAGATAAACTACAATGTATGGAAATTGTCAAAACAAATCAAATGAGACCGAAGATAAATGTTTTATTAGTAGCTATTGAAGAGTTTGATAGTGGATATTAGTATCAAATAGGTATTATATGGTTGCCAGTCTCCCCCCTGACCATGTATGCTGTAAAGCATTCGAAACATCGGAAAGAAACATAAATATTTATGAAGAAAATAAAAAAAAAACAGTGTCAAAATCCGAAAAGATATTTTTATTTATAATGTAAAGATTTTTTAAATCAAAAGAATAACCCACCCGTTTCATCACAATCAGGTCAATGGCTAAGGAACGTATAGAGGACAAACATACGAACATTCATTTTTATTTATATAGAAGATAGATTTATTTCACACACTGGAACACCTTCAAAATATACATAAATTGTTTCATAATATTAGGAAGATTGTTTATTTAATGGTATGTATTGACCTCGGTAACTTTGTATTGTGTTATTATCCATAACAAAAATATGGTTCTGTCAATAATGATAGTGCCAATACATGATTAGTGAATGAGTTGTAGATTGGGTCTAGTGTGGAAATGTTTACTATATAAGATAATTTTTATTATATTTTACTACGATGCCGTTTCTGTAAACAATGATTTCTCACGGGAGGACGGAGGTTGCGTCATATTAACACTGCGTGACCCACATTTTTTGTGATTTTGTCTATATATTTATTTACGTTCTAACGTTTAGTATAGATTTCTCAGAGATGAGATATTTTCCTGCAGTAAAAAGTATCCTATATGTTGACCCGGATAACCAACCAGCAATCATCATGCCTCATCAAAATCCCTCCAGTGGTATTTCCGTGATGCGATCACAGTCAGACAGACAGAGAAAAATTCTAATAACTATAGATTCGGCCTCTGTATCGATAATATTTCAATAAGATTTTCCAAAAAAATATTTAATCCCTCCACGACCGCGGACACGCCGGCGTGTCAGATAACAACAGATTTCTTAGAAATTTAATTAATTTCTTAGAAATTTATCTGGAGGTTTTAATGTACAGATTCGGCTTACAATTAGTTACAATTTTATTTTATGTATGGATTAGGCAAGCTAACGCGACATATGTATACAATGTGATACAGTAAAATATACAATATTGAAAAAAAAAGGATTACACAGCACATTCCACTTACAGGCTAGTTCGACATGATTAAAAATGGCATTTTTCTCCATTACACCCACTCGTAGATAAAAATAATTAAAAGTCAAATAGATTAGTACAAAAGAGACTAAGTTAGGTATTAATAAAAGTTTTTCTTTGGGAATACCCTTACTCCCTACCGTATTATAAATGCGAATGTATATAATTGCTTTCTTAGGTTGTCCTTCTTTTACGCAAACAACGGTTTGACGTGACGTCGATTACTTTAACTGATGTGTTAAGTTCCCGTGGGATTTGTCTGTTATAAAGAGTTACGTAACGACACTAGTATTTTGACGACGACATTTGGCTCAGTTTGTAGTTACCCTACTTGCTGTGGCAAGCGGTCGCGGCTTCGAGTCTTGCTGGAGACATTCATTTGTGTGGTGAGCACGGATGTTTGTACTCCTGTCATGGATGTTTATATTTATAATTTGTATGTATTTAAAGTTATAGGTGTATGTGTAGTGTATCAAATATCTGGTATCCATAACACAGGCCTCGTAGCTTACCATGAAACTAGATGGTGCTGTGTGTTAATGTCCCAACATATTTGTTTATTTATTATAATTTAGTATTATATTTATAAAGCTTCTGAAGTCAATTTCGTTTTGGTATGCATTTATATTTATATTTTTTTCGCAAATAACAAAAAAAGTGCTCAAGTTTTTACAGATCTATTTGACCTATTGATATGTAGCATGGCTCTTATTCAGACTTCTACTTACCTTTAATAAAAAAGTCCTATTAAAATTCGCCCATCCCTTTTGGACCGAATTGCGATGGACATATACTTATCAAATCATTTCTTCAACAAAACACATCTAAGAGTCTTTCATAGCGTCTCATATTAAATCCCTTAAAAATATTAAAAAAATAATGTACAATATCGACCCCATCATAATTTTATTATGTGTATTGTGTATAGATTAACATGTGTAATAAAAATTTACCCAATAAAGTTCCGATAGAGTACTCTTAGGTCTTGGCCATTAATTGACCGAGCGAGCGAGGAGAGCGAAGCGTCTCTGTTTCAAGTTTGGCAAAGTATGCTTTCCTTTGTCAGTTTGTTTGTATTCCTCTACAGGTAGTATTTAACAACCGATCTGGACGAAACTTAGTATATAGGTTTTATGACTATTGAATTTTTTTGCTCTCGGACATTTTTGATTGGAGGGGTAGTTCTTCCAAAAAGGGGCAAAAAGGAGGCTACTGGATATCTCGGCCTTAAGAGGTCCGATTTCGATATGTCATTCTTTTTAATTCGAAAGGTAGTAACTTTAAGTTGGTCTCATAAAAAATTGGTGAAGATCTGATGAGGATCTTCTTCGTGATGAGCAGAATAGCTCCTCAAAATGCAGTTTCGCTCGCGAGGTCTAGTATTCGCAGAACTACTAGTTTGAGTACAAGTATGTAGGTACAAGTTTGTTACACAATGAGTCATAAAGATTTAGATAAGCGTTTTAAAGAGTTTAAAGTTTGATAGTCACTCATGCAATTATTATGCCAGTAATTAATGTTAAGAATAATGTTTTTATCTTCATTAATTTGCTTACTAATTATATTCAAGCCTGTAGTAGAGGTACAGTGTTTTATAAGGAAATCACTTCGGATTCCACTCTTTAAAATGGTTTTTATGTTTTTCTACCTGCCTTGTTGGTTTAATGGTTAGGAGGCTGTAGATAACGAGACTCTAGGTTCGAGCCACAGGCCTGGATAAGTATCGGTTTTTTTCAGGAAGTTGGCGGTGTTATTTCCCCGAGCCTTAGAGAGCACGTATAGCCGCTGGTCTTCCGCCTAACCTCTTATCAGTTGTGTAATATTGTCGCCCTACCAGACTTACAGCGTGAAAAGAATAAAAAGTGAATCTCCTGCTTCGTTGATTAGTATCAGTTTGATTGGCCGCCGTGGCCGAAAACAGTCAGGAGGTTGTTCGTCGTATAGATATGGTTTGGACTTATGTATTCCCCGTGCAAATTTTTATCCCCATTTTCACATGTTTTAATGTACATCAAATAAAAATATGGACGCTTTTAATACGCTCTGTTATTTATGTATAACTCTAGTTAAGTACTAAATAAGACGTACAGTTGATATTATTTTTATACTTGAGTTTATACTTTATAGCAAACAATTACTCCTTGCAAACCACAGTCGTCAGCAATGCGCGCTAGGTAACGGACGCGCATTGCTTGCACACTCTGACTCGAATTTTGATTCGCGTACTGCGCGGCTTAGCCGCTGCCGGATACCGCCGCTATGAGTTCCGAAAAACTCATAGCTAACGAGCTGTTGGCGTTTATACAGCACGCCATCGACACTATGGACGAGGTCAGCATCATGCAGATCTGCAAGTCGAGCTTTAAAGAAGAGGAGATTTGCAGGAGCAAGGTGCTGCTCTATGAGACTCTCAGCCAGGCCGACCGAATGCCCACCCGTAGAAGGGATGAAAAGGGGGAGAGAAGTCTTCAGGACATCATTAATCTCCTGAAGATAACCGATCCTGACGACGTGCCCGCCTTCGTGGCGAAGCAGCTGAACAAGCTGCCTCCCGTCACGTTCGACCACGTTGACGTTACCAGGCTGCTCAAGGATATCACCATCCTGAAAGCTGGCCTGGCAGAGGTTCTGTAAGTAGGTCACCGGAGGTCACTAACGTAAACACACGTCGCGGCGCACAAATTGACTCCATCAGCAGTTTGTCGTCGCCTCCGATTACTGCTGAGGTGCGTGAATCGCGCGACACAGTGACGCCCGCCATCCGCTCCCCGGCCCCGCTGATGACGTCGAGTGCGAGCGCGGTCATGACCCCGCCGCGTGCATACGCCGCAGCCGCGCCTGCCCCCGCCGCTACACCCGCCCCGCCAAACAAGCGGCCCTCGAATGGAGGGAAAAAGAAGAGCCGGAGCAAACCAGCTGCCAAACAGGTGCCTTCGACGGGTTCCACGAAGATCCAACCTGACGAGGAGGGCTTCACTAAAGTGGAGAGGAAGAAAAGGAAGCCCTCATGCCGTAACATCTGTGGCACAGCTCCGAACCAGCCAGACCATCCGATGCGTCCTGCCGTACCATCGACGCCGCTGTATGTGTCCCGAGTGCACTGGTCTACGAAGGTCGAGGATGTCGTAGACTACGTCCTGAAGAGGTCCAACTTCAAATTGAGGGTTGAACGGCTGGTACCTCGCCACAAAACGAGTTTCAATTCGTTTGTGGTGAGAGTGCCGACTCATCGTCTGCCAACCTTCATGAAGGAGGACTTCTGGCCGCAGGGCGTCGTGTTTCGGAAGTTCCGAGGTCGTGTGCCCGCCGACACAGCTTACACGTCTGCACTACGTGTTAAATAGTTTTTAAGTTTTTTATAATTAATATATATGTTAGTTTTAAGGTATATATGCTATGGGCCTCTGTTTACATATTTAAGATCCCTATGTAAATATTGCCTGAAATAAATAAATAAAAAAAAAAGTAACCTATACTTATTTATCTCTTTCCAGTTTCCAGTTTATTATGACCTATCATTGTCAATTGTGTAGAGATAGTTTCTAGACGAAACACGCCTTTCATCAACTTTAATGTATGAAACGCATACGTTAAAGTTGTAAAAACTTCAAACTAAAACAAATGAGCCTAAACTCGAAGTTTTTATTTGTTGCCATGAAAAGTCCAATAACAGCCGTCTGGCTCTATCGACAGTTCAGCTCAAATTACAGTCTTCCGGATTTCATGTACCTATCTACTGATAAGTTTCAAATCAATGCAACATTATAATCGAATTTCTAGATTTTATAACATTGTAGCGACTCGCCCTCGCTTCGCTCGGGTTCGTCCCTAGGTACATTTTAATTTTTTTGAGCGGAACCCTAATTCTTTTACTGAAATAAAAGTAGCCTAAGTTACTCCTTATAACATCAACTACGTGCCATTGAAAGTCCTGTCCAAATCGGCCCAGCCGTTTCGTAGATTAGCCGGAAAAATTGCGTTACCACTGGGCTACCACTGCCTTTAAACACACACACACACGAACTTTTGCATTTATAATACACTAGCGGCTCACCCTCGCTTCGCTCGGGTTCGCCTCTAGAAATCACAAATAGAGATCTATTAGTTCCCATGGGAACCGTTCATTTTTCCGGGATGAAAGTAACCTGTTGTTTGACCGGCAATATAAGGTATCAGCATTCAGCATGCCAAATTTTACCAAATTAGGTGCATATGTTGTTGTGTACTAAGCTGTATAAGTTACTATAGTTTTTAACTATCCCACGGGTACTCTTTAATTTTCCGGAATGAAAAGTATCTTACATGTTGACCGTGGATATAAGGTACGACCATGCAAAATTTCATTTAAATCGGTCCAATAGTTTCGGAGATGAGCCCGTACAAACAGACAAACAGACAGAGAAACAAAAAAATTAAAAAAAATCTGAATTTGTTCTATTTTTCTTCTTACGGGATGTAAGAAGATAACTGACTTGGTTTTTAGCATTTTTTTCTATGTACAGACATTCGACCTCTACAGTTTTATTATATCTATAGAAAGAATAAATAACGTATAATAAAACGGTAATATATAATAATGAACATAGTTATAGCGAGTTTACCTTAGGAGATAGACATATACTATTAAGAACTTTTCTATCGACCTTTTTAAGACTTACAATTTTCTTGTACAATGTTTTGATCTATCTCTAAGGTTGAGCCTGCGTTAGCCATATAAATTTCTAAGGACAATTCGATAGAACCCGTTATTGTGTTTTCCCGTGGGAATGAATAATTTGCCTGTCGTAAAATATATCCTAAATGTTGACCCGAGTACTAAGTTATCACTGTACAAAATTTAGTTAAAATCGGTTCAGTACTTTTTGCGTGAAACGCGCACATCGATTTGACTAAGTTAGTTCTATTATAGGTATAGATAAGAATAGATGTTGCTTAGGAGATATACATATACTATTCAGAAATTTCCTGTAGGACTTTTCAAGACCTACAATTTTTTAGTATATTGTTTTGATGTATGTATGTCTTAAGGTTTAGCCAGCGGAAGGTTTCTAGGGAGGACTCGATAAAACCAGTTATTGTATCTTCCCGGAGAAAGAAAGATTTTCTTGAAGTAAAAGGTATCCTAAACGTTGACTCGAGTAATAAATTATCACTTCACCAAATTTCGTTGAAATCGGTTCCTTTCTTTTTCGCGTGAAACGCGCATACAAAAGCAGACAAACAGACATACAGACAAACAAACAATTTTTTTAATAACTATTGTTTCGGGGTCTATGTTGTGTACATAATACGTTACAAATAAACAAAAATATCTATGCCACGGGAACCGTACATTTTTCCGGGATAAAAAGTAAGCTATTTGTTATTCTGATGTATGACCTATATTATTGTAAAGTTTCATCCAAATCCAATCAGTAGTTTTTGTGTACTAAGCTGTATAAGTTACTATAGTTTTTTGACTGTCCCACAGGAACCCTTTAATTTTCCGGGATGAAAAGTAGCCGATTTGTTATTATCATGTATGAACTATATTATTGTAAAGTTTTATTAAAATCGAATCAGTAGTTTTTATGTATTAAGCTGTATAAGTTATTATAGTTTTTAAACTATCCCACGGGAACTATTTAATTTTACGGGATAAAAAGTATCTAAGATGTTGCCCGGGGATATAAGATACCACCATGCAAAATTTCATTTAAATCGGTCTAATAGATTCGGAGATTATCCCGTACAAACAGACAAACAAAAAATTTGAAAAAAATCTGGATTTGTTCTATTTGTCTTCTTACATCCCCTTGACTCGGTTTTTAGCATTTTTTTGTTATGTACAGACATTCGACCTCTACTCTTTTATTATAGTATAGATAGTATAGTGTGAAGTAAAGATTGTAACCTATGAACTGTGCCTATGTGAATTTTATAAGATTTTACACGTCTTACATGGGAGCACGGTAATATTACATACAGTATTCCATCTTCATACAAACGGTCGGAAATCGAGTTATACCTACGCGCGTCGCGTTCGGTATACACTCGGTAGACAACCTTGCGGGGCTGCCAGATCGTATAATTGGATACGATAATTGTATAAGGTGGCTATGTTATGGAACTTTAATATAATTTGATACAAAAATAAACATTTTATTCCTCCCGTAACTTCGCTAATGTCAAACAAAAAAGTATCGAGACATCGTATGTTTTAAAAATAAAAATTACTTAATTAATTAAATAAAAAATAAAAATTAAAGTATTTTTAATTTAACTTTTTATCCGTATGCGGATTCTTCTTTATACTATTAAATTTAACAATAAAGCTTTTCGTACACGTCTCAGTCGAGGCGCAAATATTTTTAAATCTCAAATTTATAAGGGTCACATCATAAATTTGAGATTTTTTAATTAAATCTACTAATAATGGTTTTTAAATAAAAAATATAATATTTGAAATCACAAAATTAGAAAGAAACTCAAGTAGGTAGATGAAATTAAAATACTGGCGGGCACTCGGGCAGCCCTGTCCCGTGGGTACGTGCCGCTCGGCTGTAGGTAATTATTTCAAGGGCAGGGCCGAGTTGGAATACTGTATGCATTACATTACCGTGATGGGAGTTACGTTGTTAGGTGATTGTGATTAGTGCAGGCATTTTTCTTGATACTAGGAAACTATAAAGAAAACACTTTAAGTGCTCTCGCGTTTAAATTAGTTTCACGAAGGCCGACATTAAAAATAAGTCTAGTTATTTTAAAATCATGAGCTTACTAATTGTTTGTTGTATAAATTGTGAATTACAACGCTTATATTTAGAGATCCCTAAAACATTTCTAAAAATAAATAAATATGTTGGGATATTAACACAGCACCATCTAATTCCATGGCAAGCTACGAGGCTTGTGTTATGGTTACCAGTCAGTTTATACACTACACGTATATAATTTTAAATACATACATATTATAAATATAAACACCCATGACTGGAATATAAACATTCGTGGTGATTAAACAAATTAATGCCTCAAGCGGGATTCGAATCCGCGACCGCTGGCACAGCAAGTAGGGCCACTAGAAACTGAGCCAAATGTGACGTCAAATTTCTAAAAATGACTAGTATAATGGTTTTTAGTTAATTCATTTGATGTACGGACATGGATATATTTCATGTAATCTAGTGGAGGTTTTGTGATAATAAGTTTTGGACACAATCGACGACATGCTACTCCCGCAATGTGATCTTGGGAGTACCTGTAAGGAATGCACAGATGTCAATCGACAGGGTCCAATCTGTTAATATTTTCTAATAATATCGACAAGTGATTGGTATATTTTATAGTGTGTTTAAGGTGTTTTTTTTCTCAAGTGGGTTTTAATTTACAATAAAACGCACCGACATCGCTGTCAAGGCCGATTAGCCCCACAGTGATATGTGTCAGTATTAATTAAAAAAATATTTGATATGACGAAAATACTTGTAATGAAGTTGACATTACAAGTTTTTTGTCAGCATTTAAGAATGAAAAGTAAAATATGGATTGCTTTGAAATATTGCTTTCAATTTTATGTCAATTCCATTAAATTGTCCTCATCCGTCTAGAATTTAATCTCTACTTCGATATTAAAGTATGTTGGATAGAGATACCCAACACTTTATATTGCATAAACCAGGCCGTGATAAACTACTGTGTAATCAATGCACATATAATGCGATAATCAAAGACGTAACCTTCGACGTATTAGAAGCTACCAGATAATCCTACCAGACAGCAGTCTACCTTTTATTATGACGAGTTGATCATTCCACTTTGTCATTCGAGAACATATTATCTGCAAAACTTTTTAACAAAAAAATAAAAACCGACTTCAAACAAAAGCACTAAAAAGTGAAAAATAACTGATTGGTAGTTTTCATTTACTATACATACCTAATCAAATATTTTCGAAGTCGGTGTGCTTTGGCTAAGTAATTAAAGCCTACCTATTAAATACATATCTAATCAAATATTTTCGAAATCGGTGCCAGCCCATACAAAGCAAAGCACACCGACTTCGAAAATATTTGATTAGGTATGTATAGTAAATGAAAACTACCAATCACATATTTTTCACTTTTTAGTACTTTTGTTTGAAGTCGGTTTTTATTTTTTTGTTAAAAAGTTTTTATTTTTCCCTTTTTAGTGTAGACAGTAGTAGCAAAGTTAGAATTCCAACGTGTTAGGCTTGTCAAATCAAACAAAATAAGCCCAAACTCAAAGTATCTACTATTAGCCGTTGAAGAGTTCCACCTAATCACCTTCTGGTCTTACCATCAGATCAGGTCAACAATACCGAACCACTGTACTATCAACGGAAATAAAAACACTTGCAAATTTAAAGTTAATATGACAATTAGAAGTAGGTTAAATTCATCATTAGCTATTTTTCCACCCTTAGGGGTGGTATTTTTTTTGAAATTTAAATGGGACCAATCTGGAAGTATACACTTTCAAACAACACAAAAATTGTCCAAATCGGTTAATAAATGACGGAGTTCTGAGGTAACAAACATAAAAAAAAAAACATACAGTCGAATTGAGAACCTCCTCCTTTTTGAAGTCGGTTGAAAAGTGTCCTAGGTATGTGAAGTGCGTAACAAGAATGGCCTTTAAAAGTGTTAAACAGACTTCACTGTCTTCATTAATAAAATGACAAAATTTACCACGCATTCTTAGTCCGTATTCCGTCTATCATGCTTCATAAAAACACTTAAGTGTTATTAAATTATTATTTTTTTTATCATTGTTAACCGATTTCTAAACAGGAGATTTCTAAAGAGTTATGAGCTGTATTACGTACCTACAGATAAAAACTGTTTAGGTCGCAAATGTGATTGGTTGTGTCTAATTAAATAAATAAATAAATATGTTGGGACAAAAATACACAGTGACACAACACCATCTAGTTTCATGGTAAGCTACGATGCTTGTGTTATGAATACCAGTTAGTTGATACACTGCACCCATATAACTTTAATTACATACATATTATAAAAATAAACAACCATGACTTGAGTACAAACATTCGTGGTCATCACACAAATGAATGCCCCCAGCGGGACTCGAACCCGCGACCGCTAGCACACCAAGCAGGGGTCACTACAAACTGAGCCAAACGTGTCGTCAAAATTACTTATTATAATTTCATTTAAAAGTGATTATTTCGCTGCATCTAACAATCAATAATACCTACTAATTTTAGACTTCCATTTTGTTGTTTCTTTATTACAATTAATGGAATCTACTGTATCTTATAATATTAAATGAGCAAATTTTGTATATGAATATGTATATAAATTTATTTCGTGTATCTCGGAAACGGGTCTAACGATTAGGATTAAATTTGTACTTAGATAAGGTTTTGTTTTTTATATTTATCTATCTATATATATATGTATGTATGTATGTATGTATGTAGGTGTCATAACTATAATTCTATACTAAAATTATAAAGAGGTAAAGTTGTGAGTTTGTAAGGCTGTAGGGGGTAATCTCTGGATTTACTGAACCGATTTAGATGGAATTTGGTAAGAAGATAGTTTGAGACCCTGGGAAGGACATAGGATACTTTTTATCGAGGAAATCATCCCTTAAGGGGATGAAAAAAAAATAAAAGCATAAAAAACGCAGAACAAAGTTTGGTCGCCCAGGTTCTTTTATTTAATACGTGAAGAAAAAAATGTACCTTTTTTTAAGCATATTGCGCGTAATGAGTATTGTGAGGTTTGATATAGCATCATAATATGTTAGTTTGTAAGGACTGTAGGATGCAAAAGTTTATATATTTAAAGTTGACTTGCTTTTGGTCGCGGCTTCATTCACCTAGTTTATTTATGTATAAAATTTTAATTACTCCGCTTCTAAAAGAGTGATGTTACTTTCATCAATTTTGTATCATCTATACATGTAATAAAATTGTAACTAAGTCGAATCTGTATATTAAATATTTTTTGGAAAATCTAATTGAAATAGACATTATTATCGATACAGAGTCCGAATCTACAGTTTTTAGAATTTTTGTCTGTCGGTCTGTTACCGTATTACGAGAAAACCACTGGACAGATTTTGATGATATTTGGTATGATGATACCTGGTTATCCGGGTCAACATATAGGGTACATTTTACCGCGGGAAAATATCTCATTTCTGAGAAAAAATACAAAAACTGTATTGTAAGAGTATACTAATATGTAAAACCTAAGAATTTGCTTTTTGGTAGCCGCGGGCAGTGCTAGTAACGTATAAAGCGGAAAAGTTTGTTTATTTGTATGCATTTGCACTGAAACTACGGATCCGATTTGAAAAAAACTTCTTTTTACTTTGTAGTATAATGTGTCTAATTCTATAGAGGAAGGTTACATGCTGTTTAACTTTGACAATAGAGCCTCAACTACGTTCAATCTTAATGAATTGTAGTCGATATTCGACTACGGTGCGAAAACTAGTTTTCTATATATACGAGTACAACCATAAATAGGCAAAGACAAAACAGTTCACTACCTTTTTCTCCACTGTTTGTCAACCTATTTTCTTTTTTAGGGTTCTTTACAAGAAGGGTGTCAACGGAACCCTATAACTAAGCCTCCGCTGTCCGTCCGTCCGTCCGTCAGAGGGCTGTATCTCATGAAGCGTTATAGGTAGAGAGTAGAAATTTTCACAGAGTATGTATGTCTATTGCTGCTATAACAACAATAATAAAAATAAAAATACAAGAAACACTTTTTAATGTTCGTAATCGACCAACGAAGTTAATGTACTACATACATAGAATACTTCGTGTGCGATATCGACTCGCTCTCGACCGATTTTTTTTGTTTAGTAGCTAATGGCGAGATTTAGTGTTATCAATAAAAAAAATGATGACTCGACTTTCGACAAGTAGTAATGTAAATAATTAGGTCATCATTTCATTCCTTTTATATAACTTTTATAATAATAATGATTGTAAAGAACAACAGCGGAGAACGGGCAAATACACAAGTTAATTAATAATGGAAAGAATAGCTTCATACTTTCGCTTACAATGAACTTTTTTTTCAATTTAAATAGGTATAACAAATGACGTTTCATGTTGGTTATTGCAACTTGGTCGTGGGTTCAATCTCTGTAGGAGTCTATTAAATATTAAAGCCTTATTTTCGGAATTTTATAGGTGAATGCATAGGCATTTTTTTAATTGTATATATTTATTCAAATGAAATATATTTTTACGTACCCACATTGATAGAGGAAATAACAAAGAATCCGTTTGGGCGTTGCGTGCAGAATAGATAGCGAGTCAAAATGCAGAACCAAAATAACATTGGTTTGTTTAATTATTTCTATGAAAGGCTATAATATGTCACGAACCTAATGGTAATTATGTAATGAATAATGTTTTTCCCAGAAGGAATACGTGTTTTCCTATTACTAAAGAATTCTAAGTATGTAAACAAATTTCATAATATGTTTTTTCAATGTTTACAACTATTTAACAAAGGCAGTAGGTACTAGATGCACTACATGGGAATTACTAAGCAGGTAGGTTACCTAAGTTAGAATCAGGTGTAGGTTATAACGAGTTTGGTAAATTCTAAGATTACATCTCACGTGCACCATTCTTACAATTTGTATGCTTTTAACTCAAAACAATGGGTATCATCGGATATGTTTTGACGTTTATATTCATTTTCACGCTTAATAATAGGCCGTGGTAGCCTATTGGAAGCGCTATTTATTAGTTTAAATCTCTTTTTATTTTATATTTTCATATGAGAACCTCAGTTTCATGTAAAGGAAAAGATCGTGAGGCTGGATTATATAATTATTATACAATATTTATATCTCTCTTGATTACATAGCCTCCAATGAGTCCGGTCCCTTTTAAGTTTTAAGGCTTGCATTCAGTTTTGATATACAGCATCAGCCGGGTTTCATCTCTGAGTAATAGGAAATTGCTCAAAGTTAAAGTGTAGAAACTATGGGGAATATGGAAAACTAAATACAACCATAGAATGGAGTTTGGAAGGGTTTTGAGGCTATTGAATGAGGCGTCTGCCTTCTCAAAAGTATCAATATTGGCATTTAACAAACGATGGCACTTAGCTCTTGCTACTTTTATGTGGAACCACTCTGGATGGAACAGTTGTTGTTTTCTTCTCAAGATCTGTGGTGAATCTGTCTATAGTATCGCAACTAACCAACACACTTGCGTGTTTCAAAATTATTTTATCACGCTAGGTACATGCTTACGTTTCGGAATAACGAGCATATATTGATACTTCACTCTATTTTTAACACAGTGCCATTTAAGGGCCTAATATGACTTTTTTAAACGAAACCGATTTGTTTATACTATAGTTTGGAAGAGTACATATTGAATCTTATCATGCTAGTTAGTATGAAGGTTCTCGTTTTTGAACGTTATTAAACTTCACACTTGAGACAAATTAGGAGAAATATTGATCGACATTGGTCAATGATTCACTATCTCCCCCAAACTCTGGCATGGTGGCCACTGTATTATACTGCGTCTATTATGTTTTAATATATTATAGTCTTTAACTTTATTCTCACTCACTAGATTATTATTAACTAGCTCATTAAATACTAACGTTATAACAATGTAAAGCAGTTATTTCTAATACTAAAGTGGAAAAAATGAACTTGAAAGTAACGCTCGAGTAAGATTCACGGTCTAATGGAGACAGCAATTAACCCAGGTTGTGGGTGACTGTTTGACATAGTTATTGATTTAGCAAATTGTACAAAACACATTTGCATCTTGATTCTTGATTGCATTACGTGGCGCCACACTGCACTACAATGTTGCCTACCTTCTTACGATGCCCCAGAATTCTATTAACGTGAATTGTGTTTCGTTCTTGTCCTTGTTTTATTTAGTTGATATATGTATTTATACTACTTTTGTAATTATTATGAGTTTACGTATTTGTGATTATTTGCCAAAACCTTTGTTGAGAACTACTATTGTAATTTGTGTTAGTATTGTGCGTGTTTGTATGTTTGTTACTTCTTTACACTGAAATGACTGGGCAGATTTACATGAAACTTATTACACAAATAGATTATAAGATACAGTAATTTATACATAAACTTTAAGGCACGAAGAGACGACATTAGTGATTCGGTAGTATTGTCTATACATATAATAAAATTCTAACTGATTCGAATTAATACTCTCTTAGAACCAAAAATCAAAATAAATCCGCGAAGTAATCCGAAAAGATAGTTTTATTTAAAATGATTCGAATTAAATATTTTTTGGAAAGTCTTATTGAAATAGTATTATTATCGATACAGAGGCCGAATCTATAGTTTTAGAATTTTTGTCTGTCTGTCTGACCTGTGATCGCGAGAAAACCACTGGACGGATTTTGATGAAATAAGGTATGATGATAGCTGGTTATCCGGGTCAACATATATGATCCTTTTTACTGCGGGAAAATATCTCATCTTTGAGAAATCTATACTAATCGTTAAAACGTATCTAGGGACGAACCCGAGTGGAGCGAGGGTGAATCGCTAGTATAATAATTAAATTGTGATATAACAGGTACTTTCGATATCTGTATCTATCAATAAAGTTAATTGATAGCTAGACGCTGGCATTATTATTATGACTCATTTAGTTTAGAGCATTTGATATATGTAGGTAGATTTTGATATAGGTAATTATTTTATGCCTAGACCTCACTTTACGTGGAGGCGTGTAAGCGTATATAAACGATTTTTAATGTTAGATCTACCTACTTACCGTGTGAAGAGAATTTTAGTTTAGGACATAAAAAAGTGTTATTGTTTATTCAATTATATACGAGTAATGCGTTTTTAAAACGATAAATATAATCCTGTAAGAAACAAAACGTCGCTCAAATACGTTTTGCTTTCTTTCATTCAATCCTACTAATAGAATTGAAGATGTATGTATGTCTGGATGTATAGATGTATGGATGTTTGTTATTCTTTTACGCAAAAACTACTGAATGGATTTAAATGAAACTTTTCAGTAATATAGCTCATATATCAAAATAACACAAACCTACTTTTATCACCGAAAAATGTACGGTTTCCGTAGGATAGATATGTTTTTGTTTTTCTAAACGAAACGAGAGTGAGCCGCCAGTTTTATAGTATTTATGAATATCGATTTACAATGAAAATAACGTAGTAGTGACTTTTCAAATTGTAGTAAATTATAGAGCTGTTTTCTCTTGGAATTTGTTTGTATTGCTCACATATTATGAATTGACAAAACTTATCCTTAAACTCCGATAAACTTAGTGTGTTTGCGTAACTTTATTTATAAACTAGCGATTTACTTTAGCTTTAATTATTAATATTATTAATAATTATTATTAAGCTTAATAGTAGGCTATATATTAATATTCCAGTATCAACAATCAAATCCGTCCAACCGTATCAGAGTAAAAAAACATGATGATGTTCTCCTAGCCGATTCCGGCTACGGCGGCCAATCTCATTGAGACTAGCCAACTGCGCAGGAGATATTATAGTGCACAAGTGTACGCGCAGACACAAGTGTACTCTCTATTCCTATCACTCTCATACTCCGGTGGGACGACAACTCGACACGACCAGTGAGAGTTAAGGCGCAGGACCGACGGCTTTACGTGCTCTCCGAGGCACGGGGGTGAAACACCGCCAACTTCCCAACTCCGGGCTGTTACTGAGACTTACTATACAGAAATACTCAATAACTAAACTTGGCCCGACCCGGGACTCGAACCCAGGACCTCCGGGTGTGCAGCCGTACATGCTAGCCACTACACCACCGAGACAGTTAAAAAACATACGTACACAATCATACACACACACACACACACGCATAGAATTTCGCATTTTATTTTAAACTAGCATTGCCCACGGCTCCTCCCGCGTTCAGATGACCAAAGACTATATTCTTAGGTTTTACATATTAGTACCTATACTCTTACATTGCAGTTTTTGTACTTTTTCTCAGAAATGAGATATTTTGCCGCAGTAAAAAGTATCCTATATGTTGACCCGGATAACCAGCTATCACCATACCAAATTTCATCAAAATCCCTCCAGTGGTTTTTCCGTGATGCGGTAACAGACAGACAGACAAAAATTCTAAAAACTATAGATTCGGCCTCTGTATCGATAGTAATGTTTATTTCAATAAGATTTTTCAAAAAATATTCAATGTACAGATTCGGCTTAGTTACAATTTTATTATATGTATAGATAGTAGTGCCACAATGAAAATATAACATTCAAGCCTTAGTACGAAATTTTATAGAGCAGTTCGATTTTTTATCTATGCTTTGTATTTTATATATTAACTAGCGACTCACCCTCGCTCCGCTTGGGTTCGTCCCTGGGGTGGGGTCTGGGAGGACCACCCTTATCCTTATCACTTAGGGGTATGGAAAATAGATAGTAGTCGATTCTCAGACCTACTGAATACGCATATAAAATTTGGTAAAAATCGGTAAAGCCGTTTCGGAGGAGTACGGTAACTAACATTGTGACGTGGAAATTTTATATATAAGATACACCTATATCCAACTAGTCTTTAAGTTCTTGATTATGATTTGTATACCATTTTTTAATTATATTTATCAGAAAAAAGGAAAGTTCCATCCAATTAAGTTGAGCACTTGTTATGGTCGGGAATGTCTATATGCTTGAAAAATACCCGAACCTGTTCTTCTGTTTTTGCGAAATAAAAGAGGACAAATTACAAATCTACAAATCCACATTTGCTTTTATAACATTAATAAAAGTATAGTTTTTTGCGAGAAGGCCGCCTGTTGTACATCATTGTGTTTTTTGTTATTGTACGGTGTAGGTACAATAAAGTGTTTTATTATTATTATTAAAGATAGTATTCAGATTGGTAAGATAATATTTAAGAAGAGTGATCTTTCCAGCTCCACCTGACGAGGACCGCGAGGACGACTTCCGAGCGCCACTGTATCGCAGCGTGGAGATCAACGGCATCACTGTGCGCATGAAATGGTGCGTCACGTGCAAATTCTACCGACCGCCGCGCTGCTCGCACTGCTCCGTGTGCAATCATTGTATAGAGGTAGGGATGTTGGTCAATTATTGCGTATTGTTGGCGCAATTATTGCTTTCTTCAATTACAAATTAGTATAGCTATAATGAGTATAATCGCACCCTTCTATTTTCTATACTTTTGGTCAGTTCACGGGGAGGTAAGGTTTTTCCTGGTCAAGTATTGATCCAATCTCGATCCATTAATTCTTAATCAAGATCCATTTAGGGAGAGACGTGGGAGAACGATCGTGTCTTATTTCTGTATCTCACGGATTGTTTTGATTATTTGTAAACGGTAACGAAATGATGAGTAGAAATCCATTTTTTTTGTGGAAAATGAAAGAATTTTTGTCTGCCTTTCATTGAAGGAAGGTAGTGATACGATGCACACATTTATGGACAGACATACGAATTTGTAAAGCGTACTATCGTTTCTGGTGGCACCAGTTGGCGCCACTTGTGAGTAAGGTCCTATCGCTGTGGTTAAAAAAGTATTTGTTAGTGAGGCAAGGCCATAAAATTTAAATTATGAGCAATTGCTGTAAAGCATTCGAAATGTCGGGAACCAAAAATCAAAATAAATCCGCGAAAAAATCCGGAAAGATAGTTTTATTTAAAATGTCAAATATTCGCGTAAATCTAAGTATTATTATATGATATCTTATTAAAACTGTTATTTAATATATGCTATCGTTGTTTTTCCAGACGTTCGACCATCACTGTCCATGGGTGAACAATTGCATCGGGCGGCGGAACTACAGATTCTTTTTCTTTTTTCTCATATCATTGTCCATACATATGTTGAGTATATTCGGCCTCAGTTTATACTACATCATGAATAATAATAAGACACTCACGCAGGTCGAGCCTATTGTGTCGTATCCTTTTTTAATGAACATTTTTTTTAATATATTTTTTACCGTTAAAGTTTGGTTTAAGATGATAAGCTAGACGGAAAACCGTGATTTATATATTTTTTTATTTTTATCTGTGTATTGTTTTTTTATTGTGTACATTTTAACTTAAAAACAATGTATTAGTGTTTGTGAAATGTTAACTTTGTCAGAAATTTCATCTAATCAAGACATATTATAGATAAAGTTTCTCACTGCTCTAAGTTAATATTTTCCGGCTTATCTCAGAAACTACTGTAGGCATTTTTATATAGTTTTCACAAAATAAAAGAGGTAATGTAAGGGAGGGATATGTTGGAAGGTTAAGATTTTGCAAAATAACTGGTCTGATAGTTTAACTTTCTTAGTTCAAAATCGTGCAAATTCGACCCTTCTGGGGGTTTACGTGTTATTAAAAATATGGAAGTCATCTAAGGCCATATATTACCGTATTACAATAATAAAAATAATAGACTTCAGATTTTAAAAGTAATTAGATAAAATGTACGTGTAAAATAAATCTCATTGTAAAAAAAACGTTAACAAAAAACAATAAGACCCTAACCCCCAAATCAGAATGGTAATAATGGGCATAATAGCCCTCCTCGCGATCCCAATCTTCGGTCTGACTGGCTTCCACATGGTGCTGGTGTCGAGGGGGCGCACCACCAACGAGCAGGTGACGGGCAAGTTCACCGGGGGCTACAACCCCTTCTCGAAGGGATGTTGGTATAACTGTTGCTATACGCAATTTGGACCGCAGTATCCAAGGTGAGAGGGCATTAAATATAAATAAATAAATATGTTGGGACATTAACACACAGCACCATCTAGTTCCATTGTAAGTAACGTGGCCTGTGTTATGGATAGTTAGTAGTTGATACACTACACATATATAACTTTAAATACATACATGTTATAAGTATAAACACCTATGACTGGAGTACAAACATTCGTGCTCATCACAAATGAATGCCATCAGCGGGACTCGAACCCGTGACCGCTGGCATAGCAAGTAGGATCACTACAATCTAAGCAAACGTCTCGTCAAATTGGAAATGTGATGAATAATTTGTTATCTAAACTTAAAAGCACTTGAATAGGATATCTACCGGATCCGTGCGAACTGCATTCTCGTAATACATATCCTTTTTCCAATAAAGGAGAATTTTTATTTATCTACCATTAATCTAGATAGAGAATCGAATCTGCAACGCTATTTTTTTATAAATAAAAAATAATATACGCCGGTTTCTAAATTTCGTTAATATTATTTTTCCCCCCCTTAGAGGGATCTCAAAAAAAAAACGTAAATTTTTTTGCAAATATTTGAATTTATGCAATAAGTTTCTTGTCGTCTTTCATAAACATAGTATTTAATAACTCCATTTAATATAATACGTATCATAGGTTAAAAAATCGACGTATCGAATATGACGTTCCGTGATACGAAGCGACAGGAAACTTGTGTGTAAGTTTGTTCACTCTGTGTATTTTAAACTTTACGTTATATATAATTATTATGTTATTTTGTATATACATATATCGTATTAATGAAATATCGGTTTGTTTGTATTTCTATTCATATAATTTTTTGCGTAGAGATAATGAAAAGACTATTATAAACGTACGTAGTTTTCTTTATTACTTAGTATAGAACTGATATTGTGATTATGCCGGCCTAAAAGCTTATGCAAAGGTTTGGAAAAAGTGCTTACCCCTGTTTGTACTAGGTAATCCCAGAAATGACTTAACCGATATGATAGGCCGATAAAAGACTCAAATAATAGTGATATAGATTTTTTTTTCATATTCTTTCCTATATTTATTATTGTCTTAAAACAATACCCCAACGAGAGCGTTATTTTTTTCACGGGTTAACGGATTTGGATAAATATCCGAATAGATTAGTTCACAATAAAATTGTCTATATAAAAACAAAAGTACTCGTATACTTGTATCTTCAATTGTACTAAATCTAACATATATATCAAAACATTCCAGCCTGGTCCGTCCGTCCAAATACATATACAAGGGCAAGAAACGCCGCGAAGGCGCGGTTATATCGACGATAGCAGACACGCAACACCACGCGCAGGTAAAGACGTACACAGCAGACAATGGAACCGCGCACCGCCCGATGGGTGCGCATGCGCACTACAACAAGGTGAGAGCCAGACTGCGTGTGTGTACGTGTGTTAGGGTGTTGCTGGGAATGGTAGTTTGGTAGGAATGGTAGTTTTTCTTTTTGGTAGGATTTTAGTTTTGGTATATTTTTTTTGGGAATTAATTTTGGGTTTTAGCTTTGTTTTTGGATTGTAATTGTTGATGTGTAGGTTAATTATTGCAATAACTAATTACAACTGCATTAATATTTATAGTCTATATGTATATAATATATTTTTTAAATTAATTAATTTATTTTTTGCAAAAAATAGAGTAATTTATTACCACACAAATTACAACATTATGAATTTGCTATTTCCAGCAACACCTAATAGATAATGCGATGCTAGATATATTGTTTCAGGCTAGAATGGAACTAGACTTTGTTTTCTTAAATTTGTTTAAGACTGTAACTAAAACTAAAACCAAATAACGGCATAATTTTACAAGTCTAATTATATCATCACATCATCACCTCAGAACTTGATGGATTGAAAATGAAAGTAATGTTTTTGCTTTGTCATCGGTAGATGCTTTTACAAACATTGTACACAGCCTAAATAGTGACTGGGAAATATGCACATCGACAATAGAATTAACCCGGTCTTGTTTACTTAAAATAAGCTTAGCTTTCATTGACCTATAAATAAAGTGTGTATTTTTAATCTTACCGAGAAGAATCTTAAAATTTCTATATTAATAATATTAATGTGAAAGTACCTCTAGTCTGTCTGTTTTTCTAATTAAAAACGCTGAACGATTTATGATGTTTGGAGATTGCATTATTGGGATAATTATGATACCCACGCTCACCATGTAAGGCGAAGCCGGGGGCAAAAACTAAGTGTTACATAAATGCATATTCTTAAGAAAACATTGTTTTTTTTTTAGTATAGTATAAGTGGTATTTTAAAAAGCAATGTTTTGACGTTCCATGTTGAAACGTATTTCTTTTCCATATAATTTGTGTACATGTTTTCTATACTAATAATAGTGTAGTTATATGTATTTAATTTTTTTGTTTGAATGCTGTACGGATTCAAATTACTGCTAATATTTAATTAATTATTATCTAAAAAAAAAGTTATTAGTTATTGCGTTATGCCTTAAAAAAATTGTTGAAACATGTTTGGGATGACATGCATGCTGAACGGATATTTGACAGTTTAATCGGATATAATTCGAGAAAGGCTGCATGGATTTCAATCACAGATTATATATTTTTATTGTACAGATAATACCATATCGTCGCCTTAATGCTTATTTGTTCAAACACCAATATTAGTGGTCTTTACAGAAAAAGTTTTTTCCTCCAATTTCGAAATAAAACTTTATTTAATACTTTCTTAGATTTACGCGAATATTTAATATTTTAAATAAAACTATCTTTTCGGATGTTTTGGCGGATTTGTTTTAATTTTTGGTTCTCGACGTTCCTGAGTTTCTTCCGTGACCGGTTCAAGTAAAGGAGACGAAATGCCGGGAACCAAAAATCAAAATAAATCCATGAAAAAATGCTTCTTTAAAGTAAAATTTGTATTTTATACCAATACAATTGACATTAAAAACTCAATAATTCTTTATTAAAAACTCTTTCGGTTAATCGTTTGAACAAATAAGCACTGATATTATGACCTCCCTAGCTCGTGATTTATGGTCTTAAGAGAAATATACAAGGCAGTAATATCTATCCTATATCCATCCCAGGGTCCAAACTAACTTGTTACTTAATTTCATCTAAATTGGTTCAAGTGGTTTTGATACAAACAAACAAGCATAAAAACAATTTTTTATAATAATAGAATAGATAGTAGTAGTATATAGATGTGGTCTTTCATTACTTTTTTATCACGCTTCAATAGTACAACAGCCAAAACATCCTCTAGAAACTTCCATTTAGTTATCATGCTTGTAGAGCAATTACATACCTTCAATTCACTAAATATTAAAAAAAAATATATTTGATATTAATGTTTTTTATTTGGAAAATGTGAATTGAAGAGATGGTATGTCTGGCTCTCTAATATTTTAATTTTAAAAATACATTTTTTTTCTTTCAATTAATAATTAATTATATTATATTTGTACATTAATTTTCACGTCAAGCACTATTTCTTATTTAAGTGTATTTGTTTTGACAACAGGTCTCTAAATTACTATTAATTTATTTGTTTGTTTTTTTTAAGTTATTTTTCAAATTGCCTTAAAGACGGATCTTTTAAAGCTTCGTATTTCATGTCTTTGTCATAATTTTTCAACACTATTTTAATTGAAATAATTAATTTCTCATTTCGGATTAACACACTTATATTTTTATTTTTAATTACTAACACGGTTTTAAATTTTAAATGCTCATTTTTAGGGTTAATTAGGCGTACAATTTCTTTTTAAGAAATATATCAATGAGCAATCTAAATTAACGCTTTTCTATGAAGCGTTATCTGAAACCTTAATCAGACTAAAATAACTTCTATAATTTATATGCCATTTAAATACGAGAACACAAATGCTCTCTAAATGTCGACAAAAATATAAAAAAATGACACCTAAAACCTATATTCCTTAAACCCATAAACCACATCCATAACCCCCACTCCACAGTTATCGCCCGGGCGAGAAGAGCACGAGGGCGAGCTGGAGGGCCCCGGGGCTTCCCAGTCGGCGGACTGCGAGCCCACGCCCCCGCCCCTGCAGCGCCGGGGCTCCTCGGCCAACCTGTTTCCACCGGCGGAGCCCCACCACCACCTGCCCCCGCGGCCGCACCATTACCCGAGGTTGAGCCCGCTCTCTAGGAATACGAGGTGAGTTATGGATTTAGCTTTTTATATGTCACTAACGACCCTATTAGCTCGGATGCGACACTAGGTAGCCTATGTGTTGTTCCAGGTTATATATAATATATGAATTTTACGCAAATCCATCCAGCTGTTTAAGGGAGTAACAAATATACACCGAGTTTTGTCATATACATATAGTATATATAATAAATCTAGAGAGTCTCAAACGACGATGTCTGGTAGTGTTATATATTACGCCGGTAGCCCTGGGTTCAATTAGTTGATAAATAAATTTGTACGCTAAGGGTGTTGGTTGTACAGAACATGATACATCTCAAGCGTATATGGAATAGTTATAGTGTGATAGGTAATAGACTACCAAATACATCTTGTAAACTTCTTTTCTTCTACAAGCTTTTTTTCATGTCCAGGTTATAAGTCTTGAGATGACATTTTCAAATGAAAGTTAAATTTTTTGCTTGTTCAAAAAAGAATTTCTTTCAACATTAAAAAAAAACAATATGCCAACAGTCACGGCGGCACAACGACCTCCGGCTACCGAGTAGTGATGGAGCCGCTCAGATACGATGCGGGCGCCAACGGCGGCGCGCGGCCGTCGCCCACCATGCAGCAACGCATCAAGGCGCTGGGCGTGCCCACGCCGCTCGCCGTCAACAGCCCCGTCAGGAGGTAGGTTGATGACGGCTGATACGTAGACGATGGTTGAGCGGTTGATGATGGTTGTGCGGTTGATGGTTGATAGGTTGCGGTTTGCAGTAGATGAGTTGTGATATTTGGTTTCGCTTGGTGAGGATTTTATGATTGATAAGTTTGAAGTATTAATAAATTAGAGAATATGTTTTTAAGTTTTTTTTTGTATGTTATGTTGATGACTTTGAAAGAATTTGGAATGAATGGTTTGGCTTGTTATTGTGAATAATTTTGTTTATTTCATTTTATATTTTTTATAATTTTATTTATTTAAGAATGAATATAGTTGAAAGGTTTTTGTTTAGTGATAAATAATTTGATTGTATTGTCTCTTCAAGTGTATAATAATACCACGATATTTTTTTTAATCGCGTAATTTATATGTGAGCGGGAATTCAAAGAACTTACAACGTATCTTTACAATGAGTACGACATTTGTAGTTTCATATAAGCAAATTTTCCATTTCCAAACACAAAAATTGGCTCAAAAACATCTTATATGATAAATTAATGTTTGATGCCGAAACTTAAATGTCTTTGCGTTCCCGCTCGAGTAGAATAAAAATATAGCAACTAATATTGGGTGTCCACGCCTTTCATATTGGATACGCTTAAATGTTGCTAGCTCAAAATTTGTATTAGATTAATTGGCGAACAAGAAGATTTACCATAGACTAGGTATTTATTTTACATGGCCTCTTCCCATCGCATAACTAAAATGTTCTGGAATATTAACTCCCTCTCCAATATGCATCGCTTATCTGTTTTATTTATTTGGTGTCAAGTTCTTAATCATGGACATTTCTAGAAAACTATTTTTGATAATATATATGTTTTTTGTGATTATCGATCGTTAGAAACGTTTCTGAATAAGAACTTTAAATATTTTATTTGCATGTATAATGTTTTGCAACACATTGCCATGTTTATTGTTTTGGATACACAACTGTTTTGTCGTTTCACGTATAGTTATTGTTGTACGTCGCTTCATTTTTATCCGAAATTCTGCTATAAATTTACATATTAAATTGCTACATTTTAAATTTATAAGGGAGAAATAAAAGACGAAAAGTCTTTAATTTTATAGCGAAATACATTATAACTCAATCAAATATTTGCTTATAACAATATTTCTAAGCCGTTTTCTAAAGTTCGGCTTGAAGGACCAAAAGTTTGTAGAATTAATTGGTAATTAATATACCCCATGCACAAAAAATCCTAAGAATTAATACATGCACACTGACATGATGCGATACAATTTTTTTCTCTTATTAAATTTACCTTTTTTGATATTTGTTTAATAATGGTTTCTAGAAATAGATTATTCTTTATTTTAAACAGAAAATATATTATTATGCCGCTTAAACAGTATTAAAAGCATATAAAGTAAAATAGTGCTTATAAAATAATAAAATGGTTCTAAATATAGCGCAACAAATTCACATATTATCTATTACATCATAATATAAGCTTATCAGTGCACTAAGAAAAAATATTTAAAGTAATAACTAATTTAACAATGGTGTAAGTTAAAGGTGTAATACTCGCATATGTTTTTAACACATCCGCGTTAAATAAATATTATAAGTCCTATAGAATCATTTAGCTTCACTCCATACATACAACACAACATACAAGAATATCAAAGTTGCTTCATATACAGGGTGGCAGGTTGGGAAGTAACTTAAAATAGCCCTAGAGCTGGTGACGAATTTTGGGAAGGTCCTTTTGGCAAGTTGAAATTGTGAAAAAATATAATTTCGTAAATTCGAGTCCAGTCCCGTGAGTCTGGTATAGCGTGAGCGGTTATTTCGGTACTGCGCATTATATAGCACTTGCAAAAAAAAAACTCAAAAAAAAAAACATATTTTTGGCAACTTGATCTTTATTTAATCTTTTAATTTAGTTTTCATATAATTTAAAGAAAAGAGCCCGTATTTTCTAAGAGGACCTTGGGCCCCCATCAGCTGCACCTATGGCTTCACGAAATTATATTTTTTCACAATTTCAACTTGCCAAAAAGACCTTCCTAAAATTCGTCGCCAGCTCTCGGAATAAAAAAGATTAGTTTTTTCATCATAAAAATTATTTAATAAATGCAAAAAAAAATCCACGGGAAAATTTGTGAATATTTAAGAAAAAGACGAATTGTTCAAATAATAATTATAAAAAACTATATTATAACAACATTGTATTTTATTCGAGTTTATTTTCTGTATGCAAATCTTTATAAAACTATCTCAACATGTCACTTTGATCATATCTATATTTAGGCTCAAAACATACGTAGTTCTTATTCCCTATTTATATGTATGTACGTTAGCATAACGCACTCCAAGTCGAACGGAATATGTATCAACCCAAATTCACAAGTTGGGCCATTGAAATAAGTCTTATACAGAGAGATTTAAAAATATTTAAGATAGTTTAATATACCTGGGAAACATGTCGTTTAATTAAGAGTTAAAAATCTTGTTTTTAATTTGATAATTTATAATAAATGGAAGATCTCATTGTTTAATTTCGCCAGCAATGGCGATAAGAGCATATTGTCTATAGAAAATTTAAAATAAGGAATGTGAACTTGGCTAAACCTCTGATTAGGTTATTATCAGATATATGCCTTTACTTGGGATAGGTTCATTACTATATATGACAAAACCTTTCAAAGTTCAAGGTAATATTTAAAACAACCATCTTAACATAATAAAATATCTTCTTGACGTCATTCATGCGCTGGTGGTGCCATCTAAGCTATGTCTGATGTAAGACCTTCCATTGAAAGTAAATAATTATAAACTTAAACGAGAATTAAACACCATTTTTTATCTTTTTGAAATTCAGGACGTAGTTCCTTGTAAAGAAATAGTTTTCTATAATTTTAAATCTGCAATTTTGACTTCGATTCAATTTTCTTGTTAATGGCTTCAAAGCGAGCCAGTTGAGCGTAGATTACGTCGCTATTGTCATGTAGAATGGAGAAGAAACGAAGGAGATTGGTTGGTCAATTTTGAATTATTTCAATGGCTTAGTTTTGTGTGTTGGTAACAACGCCTGTTTATTTATATCTGTGGTGGTATTATGTGTAAATGTAATATAAAGTGAATTTACCGCTTACCGCGGCAGATGGACCTAACGCATAGAGCCGACGACGTGTCGACGGTAACTCGTTTGTGTTTGCTTTTTGTTTGTGTGTGCGTGTGTTTTACATTTTCATTGTGTGGGTTGGTGATTTTTTTGTTTGTGTTAAAACTTGTTTTTTTTTTATAATGTAGATTTTTTTCTAAATCAAACACAATAGACATTGCCTGTATAGGTGCTTTTGTTCACATTACTTTTATGTAGGTTTAGTAGTTTATTGATATCTTTCAACCCAATAGCAAACAGTTGGTCTAACAGAATCATAGGCGTCGAATGTTTTGATTAAAAACGACCTATCTTAGCTTTTCCACCAACTCACATATGTTCTATGAAATTCTATATAGCCTATAGCAATAGTTAGTTGCTTTTTATAGGCCATATTTTTTATATATCAACACGGAATTGATACAAAATACAAATGAAACTTCATAATACTTTTAGTCTTTTTTAGATCTACACTGTGACTTTTCATATGATTTATGAGCATGTTTTTGATTGCATTAAAAATTTCCATCTGTTAATAAAGTTTAGGTTTTTTTATAAGAATTATTTGATTTGCTTTAATTTTTTTTTGTCTTTGAGCTAGTATAGTTTTTATTATAAGATTTAAATTTATAATTTGTTTTTCATTTATTAACAGATGGTCTAGAAAGTGTAAATTCTGTCTAGATTTTTCTTTAGAACTATCCTAACTTAATATCTGAAACATAAAAATCTAGGTACTAATATTATATTTATTGTTTTATATTCAGAGTTTACACAATTGGTACTAAACATGTACATTTCTATTTTATTTGCAAGCTGTTGTTCCCAAACGGAGCAAGGGCGGAGCGCGACGTATACAATGGCTGGTATCGGATACCATCGTATATCTGTGGTCCGATTGTGATCAGAGACAAGAGAGGGGTAATAGGCATAGACAATACGACCTTTTACACAAATACTTATTACACTTTCTTTATTCTATTGGGCATGGTTTTATATTTATTATCTGTGATATTTCAGAATTAGTAGAAATTTGACAATTTGTTTTTTTTTATTCTGCACTCGGTCTTTGGAAACTTTTTCAAATTATTTTTTTATACATTCTATCTGTTGTATAAAGTAGATTTTTTTAAATATAAATTATCTCTCTCTATGCAAGAGGATGTGTTCTTTTACCTATACTATTTTTCTTATAAATGAATTATTTATATTTAGCAGGCAAAACATTAAAGTGTAGTTTTTCGATTACCAAAAAAGAAACTCTTCAAAAATTCAAACAAAGCTTTCTAAGGTACTTTGATTTAAAAAAATATTTGACCTCTAATGCATTAAATTCTAATTCTTTCAAAGATTCCTTTAAATATCTCCAGCCATTTTATATATTCGTCACACTATCGCCTGCGCTATATTGCTTTGATATCCTGTTGATATAAACCCTGATGTACGCGGTGTTGTTTGATTTTCAAAGACAAACCTAAAAATAATTAAAAAAAAAATGCTTTTGATATGCAACCAGAAAAATTTGAACAGTCGACAAAATAACAAACACGTTGTTGTGTTTATCGAATTCATTCATTGAGTTAGTTTCTATAAGGTATTCGTCAGGATATTTAGCGATATATTGCACTTTTTTATTGACTTTCAGTAGTTTTGAGTAGAATAGTGTATATACAGCATGGCGTTGGCATGCTCCCCGCAACCGCTGGCCTAGGCTCTACACGTTCAGAACTAGTTTGCTATATGCTTATAAGCTACTTACTGGTTTAACAATGTTGGATGTCAAAGCTTATAATATAGAGATGGTAATCATGGGATTGGTGGAGAGGTCTTAGACATCGTCCGTGATGGGAATATTGAAATATGTAATATATTTGGTTTAATGTAAATTATATAGTAATGTAAATAGCATATTGACAAAATAAAATTAATACTATTTTAAGAATTATTATCTTTTGTTTTTGGGTCTTAGGATGAAAGTATTGTCTACATTGAGGATTTTACATATTTCGCTTCTGAGGCCTTTCAACCAATATAATTGGATATAACTTAAATTTTGAAGGGGCAATAGTTTTTAGATCATTATGTACATATGTATAGTAAGGGTAATGAAATAGACATAGCTGCTTCTCTATTAGACAAAAATAATGAAAACAAGCAATAATATTGACTGAACATTGTTCAACCCGAGACCGTAGCGCGTTCGATACGCGCGCACGCGTCGGCGTCGGCGCCCGCGCGTGCGCACGTATCGGTCCCGAGCGAGAGAGAAGTTCTGAACGCGAGTCGTGGGGCGGCGACGCTTCCCCCCGCATCTCCCGTCTCCTTCTGTCCGTAGGCCATACGATAAAGATAGCGAGCGCTCGGACGAGCTCGCGCGATTAAACCCCTGACGTGAGCGCCGCGCACAGGTCCAACCCGGGCACGCCGACGCAGCCGCGCCGCCCGGACTTCATCGGCGTGCGCGCCTCGCCGCAACGCCGCTTCCTATCCGAGGGCGAGCTGCTGCGCGAGCCGCACGCGCCGCACGCGCCAGTCGCGCCGCACCCGCCGGCCGCGCAGGACGTGCGCGAGCTGGCCGCGTCGCCGCAGCGCGGCACATACCTGTGGGCGGAGCGCGCGCCGCCGTCACCACACGCGCGCCGCCGCCCGCCCCCGCCCGCACCCGCGCCGCGCCCTGCCCGCCCCCTATCCTTCGTCCGCGCGCTCGAGGTGCAGGACCAGCTCGAGCGCGCGCCGCCCCCCGCCCCGCCCGACCGCGCCTCCGTCTACGACTGCAACTACGAAATCTCCGTCTGACTCACTTTTGACTCCCTATTCTAGGAATAGGCCAGTTTAAAACCCATTGCGAGCTCCGGATTCCAAAGATTCAATTTACGCACAACACGCGACCGCGTCGTGCGAGAAGTGAGTGTACTGTGTCTAGTGGCTAACGTGTAAGTACCTATAGGTGTAATTAGAGTTTTATATTTATGTATATTTGTGACGTGCGACTTACTCGGACGGATTCGTTGTGCATAGATAGACCCCGTGTTGTGATTCTGTGACGTCATTGTTTTGTTGCTGAATCTTAATGTATCGGACACGTTTATTGCGGTTCCAAACGGGTTACGACTGAATCGTAAATCTGCCTCAATTTATTTTAGTAGATTCGAATGCGCGCATCGATACAAAATTATTGTTACGATATTAGGTTTTTGCTGCAATTTTTTTGTTTAATGTTTGTCACTGTTCAGACATGAGAGCGGCAGCAGAAACCTTATCGTGCTATATACATATACATATATATATATATATATATATATATATATATATATATATATATATATATATATATATATATATATATATATAGATTTGTGCCAAATATTCAGTAGACGGAGTTAGTTAGCGCAGATGTTATATTTCAGTTCCTAACGTTTGATTTTATATACACAATACGCGTCCAAGACAACCCGCATTTAATATAATTACGAACGAGCAATATCTTATAGAATAAAGTGAAATTTTATAGCTTATAAAGTTGCAATTTGTTTATGTGACGAGCGTCAGTTTTTGAATCTCCGAAAAAAATTGACTCGCCAGATTTATTTTTTACATTGACTACTTATTTAGTTTGGGTTCACTTAAAATTATGATTATAGAAAAGAGTAGCTAGATTTGTTAAGGAAAAACAAAAGCCAAGTTTGAGAGTGAGTTTATAGGTTGTTGAAAGGGTCACTTATGTTCCAAAAATGTTTGAATTTAAATAAACTTTTGAAGGATCATGTTTGAAAATGAAAATATGGCTGAATTTTGCAAAAATTGGACCCAAGATCTCATCTGACGAATTTTGAAATTGAATGCGTACTTAGAAGACTTGCTTATGGATAAAAAATTGGTGAAATACCCGAAATTTTGGGTGTGCGCCATTAGTATTCTTGTTAGTTTGCATGAAGACGAAATTGTGTGGGAAATATTAAACATTAATATAAATAGGATGTAAACAGTGCTGCAATAAATAATTTAGTTTTATTTAATATGACATTTACGTTAAATAATTTGTTTTTTTTTTTTTAATATATTGTGCTTCTGATATCTTATAATTATGAATAAAGGACATTTTTTAAATATGTAATTGGTTATTTTATTAACTGCAGCATTGTCTTACTTTCTTGAAAAATATATTTTTATTTTATACTATTGTGCAACTATTGAAAATTATTCCTTATATAAAAAACCTACAATTAAATTGAAAACACTAAAGACTGGCAACAAATGTCTTTTGTACTGTATTGCCATTTACAGTATTTGATTTTGTAAAAATTAAAAAAAAAACTATTTATAACCAACCATGAGTGACACATTCTTAGATTTAGCATTTTTTAAATGTTAGATTTTATTGATTTTTTGTATATAAAATAAAATATTTATTATTATCTACCTTACCACGTGTACCAAGTCGTTAGATAAATAAATTTATTGATTTATCACTTATGATGATGTTTAGTTAATTTTGAGACCACTGTAAATATTTTACAAATATAGGGTTTGTATAATATAGATATTTCTAGACTTAGATAAAACACAAATACATCTTCTTCATATATATTGACTTAATGTTAAAATGTACAGGCAACACTTCTATAAAATTAAGTATGTAAATAAATCGCGTATAATTAAGGATATTGTATGAAAAGTGTACTGTTTGTTGTTAATGTTGTATACATTTGTGTGTATTTATTTACGGTGCCAGTGACTAATCGGTTTTTTCCTCTATCGACATATCAGTAACCTCCCTTATAGATAACTTGATTTTCTACACTCGATGTCGCTAATAGAAATCAAAAATATATTGAAATGGCATAAAATGCTTAGATTTGTATGTCATTTTTATATATTTAGATTTCTATTAACAATGGCGATTGTAGAATGTTATTTTGTCTAAACCGACTTGTTATTCTAGTTGATTAAATTAAAAATACTATATATATTCTATTATGAAAACATTTGATGACTAACTTTGGTTTTTTTAACTGGCAACATTAATTAGTAAAAAAGTTATGTTTAATTATATTTTTGTAATTATCTGTATTTTTATTTTAGTAATTCATAATGAGAATGTATATATGTATACTGATGTAAACATTTAAATTCAATGTTCTATATTGCAATTGTGCCACTTATTTATATTATTATCGGCGTCCACTTTGTACATCACTAAGTATATTTTTTATTGAATTGAGCTTTTATTGCAAGGGCCAAGACTTAAGTAAATGTTTAAATTCTTAATTGCAATTATAAAAATAATAAATGATTAATTCCTGAAAAATTAATATATATTTATGCGGTTTTCGTCATATAATTTATATCTAATTTTGTATATTTAAAGAATATGTCAAATATTTTAAAAATGAAATTTTTTTCTGTGTCACATTTAAAGTGCAATAAAGAATATAATAATAATTATAATAAAATCGCTTTGGCTATGAAAGCTAAGATAACCTTCTTTCATGTTTCCACATTCCGTTTTTCAAGACTTCTTCATGTCTGCCATTTTGCGTACTTAATTAACGCGTTTTTTGTTTTTTTTTTAACTCATTTCTTCTCATTTATATTTACTTACCCAAGAGTTGACAACATACGGTTGACATAATTCCTTTGTAGGCTCGCTTGATTCCCTCTTACCAAAGAACATTGACCATTATTTATTATTTTAGGCTTTTTAAATATATTTTTTTGTAATAGTAATAATAATTTATCTGTGACAATTCTTCAAAATGTTAACTCGAGATTGTCTTGTTATAGTGAAATATCTACCTAAGTTTTATATTAAAAATTGAGATTGATATTATTGTGGGTCTTTTTCAATCAAAATCATTTTCACTTTGACCTGAATAAGGTCTTATTTGAAGTAACAGTGTACAGTCAATCTGTGTAACTTTGGATAGCTATGGCTTACGTTATTTGTTTAGAGGATCCCAAGATTTCATGTTAAGTATAATATTATGAAAAGAGCTAATTTATTACATTGAAAAAGGTCAGGTTTGTATTAAATATTTAATGGTAAAACTGCTATCGGTATCAACTCTACGGTAAAGCATATGTTGAATAATAAAAGATTGCTTCATATTGTTTTATGTACATGTTTTCTATTCACTGTAAGATAAGATTTTACATAAGAGTTACAAAAGATAGTTTTTAGTGTTTTGACATTATTATAGCTCAAAGTGTGTATGGAGGGTCGATGCTAGCAGTCTGCCACGGTTACAAAGACTAACTTGTACATTAAAGAGCCTCTCCTCAGAAGTCGTTATTACCTATGTGTATGTAACAGTGTTTTATTTTTGTATTTTGATAAAGTTTGTGTAAATAATTTTCTTATTTTATTGATATTAAACTCGATTAATCAAGCAGTGTTTTGATTAAACAGAATGACCTATTTTTTCATTCCTTTTTATTGTTGGACCTGATATAAAGGTGTAGTCAAGAGTAAATGTGGTTTTTATTTATATTATAAATATACATTTTCTTACGATTTTGCTCGCTTATAAGTATTCCACCGCGAAAACCACTAAACAAGAATCTATGACTTTTTCATTTAACATTTGAATGGACAAATAAATACCTTGGGACATTAACACACAGCACCATCTTCAGTTTCATGGTAAGCTACGAGGCTTGTGTTATGGATACCGGATAGTTGATACACTACACATATATAACTTTAAATACATACATATTATAAATATAATCACCCATGACTGGAGTACAAATATACGTGCTCATCACACGAATGCCCCCAGTGGGAGTCGAACCCGCGACTGCTGACACCGCAAGTAGGGTCAATACAAACTGAGCCAAACGTATCGTCAAACAACAAAAAAAATGCGTTATAAAAGCAAACCAGCGAACTAGACTACTATTGTTGTAATTAATATTTAGAACTGTAGATGTATATAAGAAAAAAATTCTATCAAATAGACGCCTTAATTCGCTATACTCGCACAACAAGTTTACATAATTCATCAAAATCGGTTAAGCCGCTCGGTAATAACGGGCAACGAGGTATCGCAGCTAGTAAGATCAACTGTCAGTTGATTTAACTGTCAGTTAGTTTAACTGTCAGTTAGTTTAACTGTCAGTTAGCTTAACTGTCTGTTTGCTTAACTGTCAGTTAGCTTAACTGTCAGTTAGCTTAACTGTTTGTTAGCTTAACTGTCAGTAAATTTAACTTTTAGTTAGTTTAACTGTCAGTAAGTTTAACTGTCAGTTTGATTAACTGTCAGTAACGTTAACTGTCAGTTAGATTAACGGCTAGTAAGATGAACTGTCTGTTAATTTAACTGTCAGTTAACTTAACTGTCAGTAAGATTAACTTTTAGTTAGTTTAACTGTCAGTTAGTTTAACTGTCAGTTAGCTTAACTGTCAGTTAGCTTAACTGTCAGTTAGCTTAACTGTCAGTTAGCTTAACTGTCAGTTAGATTAACTGTCAGTTTAATTACGGCTAGTAAGATCAACTATCAGTTAATTTAACAGTCAGTTAGTTTAACTGGTAGTTTCCTTAACTGTCAGTTAGTTTAACTGTCAGTTTCCTTAACTGTCAGTAAGATTAACTGTCAGTTATCTTAACTGTCAGTAACGTTAACTGTCAGTTAGATTAACTGTCAGTTTAATTAACGATTTGACCCAGATTGTGCTTGTTTTTCTCTACACACTATATGAAGACTAAAAAATCCAAATGTCTATTTTTATTTAGTGGACACTTTTTAGTATTGTTCAACAGATTGCACACTGCACACAATATCAACCAGATTTTTTAAATACCATATAGGTATTTCCATATAGGTAGACAAACGATTTAAGCGGATTTTGTTCGCAATTTCATGGATTTTGCACCGAACCCTAATTATTTAAAAAAATTAAAATTAGCCGAGTTTTAGCGATTACTAGGGTGCACCGGCGTTCGATAGAAGCACGCCCAGTTTAAGCTAAACGCTGTTTAATATGTTCATCAATATAGATGTCTCAACTTACATTGACAGCGTCTTTTCTGAAATTATCAATTTTTGAGTTTGTTGTGTCCATATAAACTTTCAATCATCATCGTTTTACAAACTACATATAATATGTATAATTAACCAAAGTTTCAGCCAAATCAACTCAACAGTATTTTATATATAGCACTATTGAAATTATACTTCTTTTGCTATGCGATGCGACAGATTTGGACTACAGTATGAAGTTAGTCGTTATTGGCTACAATGTGAAGTATTTTAATTTTTTATTTTATTTCTATATATACAACACGTGTTTTATATCGATAAATATAAAAATTATTACAAGCTTTTATTTAGTTTCACCCGTCTCATCAAATCTTACAAGTTAAATTTGACCCACTTCCAATTATCCGATTGAGCTGAAATTTGGAACACACGTTTGACTCTCGTGACTGCACGATTTCCAAAATGCCACCATGTTTAATCCAATACGACGGACGGACATTACAAAATGGCGATTTATTATTTTCATAGTGACCCACCCATATGATATGGGTATCAAATGCAAGGGCTTTAAAATTTAATATGGCGGACTGTTTATTTTGCACCCCCAAGATATTAGACCAGGGTCAATAATTTTTGAAACCAAAAAAATAAATAATAGAATGAAACCGAAAAAATATTTTTTTTTGATTTAAAATGATTTTCACCTTATTTTGGCTTAATATTAAAAAAGCACCCTAATTATCAATCGAAAATTCTCGCATCAAAATATCTGCTATTTTTAAAAAGTCGGTGGGCTTTTTGTTCGTTGAAATAAATCTCTACTTTCTAATGTAATAAAAAAATTACATTACTATGGTAAATTTTCTCAGAAAATGTAATTAATAAAGTTAATTTTAATAAGACATCTACAAAATTTTGAGAGAGTTGTAGAATCTTCTTTAAATTATTTGCGTAGAGGCCTATTTATTACTATTTTAAGATAATTTATATACCTGAGTAACCTACGGAAAATTTTAGCCCATCAAAAGATATTTCATAGAAAAGTGGAGAAGGGGCTAGGAGGGTCTGGCCTATACTTTTTGCAATTAGGTTATGTGAAAGAAGTGTAAATGCAAAAGGTCTCTCTTATCTTTTTTTTTTTTTTTTATGGGACTAAGGGGGCAAACGGGCAGGAGGCTCACCTGATGGAAAGTGATCACCGCCGCCCATGGACATCTGCAACACCGCAGGGCTTGCAGATGCGTTGCCGGCCTTTAAGAAAGAAATACGCTCTCTTCTTGAAGGTGGCCAGATCGAAGCGGTTCGGAAAGACCGCCGGCGATAGCTGGTTCCGCAGAGTGGTTGTGCGGGGCAGAAAAGAGAAATCAATTATTATATATATATTATACAAAATAAGAGCGCAATTTTTTTATAAGTTAACTTATAATATATTGTAAAGTAATTCGTAACACTCGTAACCTGACTCAAACATAACTTTATCGACAACAGTAGGTACGTAGACATACACGATCCAGGGGGGGGGGGGGGGGGGGGGGGGGGGGGGGGGGTTCAGCAGCCATATTTGAAGCTTTATTGTATTCTGAAGTAAAGTTTATGAATAACGTGAATTAGTAAAATTGAAAGAGTATTATCTTTAAGAATTAAAAGCCTCTTTTTACTGCCTGTAAGCTGAATATTGAGATTTAATTATTATATCGCTTAGCAAATCCGTACAAAAGTATGAAAAATGTATATAGTGTTTGGTCCCTAATAAAACTTCGAAATATTCCTTGCTTATATTCAGTACTTTTATAATCGTCAGTGAGTTACATAATTTATAATCATAATTTTCTGTATTACAAACAATTTGTGCCTAGTCACTACATAGTGGTACCGAGTACCGACTAGCGATTGGCGTTGAATGAACGGACTATTTCAATCAACCTGTCGACGATGCGTCGATGGTTCGACGGTTCACGTATTTCAAATGAACTAGTTCAATTCATAGACTAAGACAGTCCGTCTCGCAACGTAAACTAGTAACCATAGACTTTCTAGCGTCTACAACTACATTGGAGCGTACGTGAACCACAGTCCACGATTTGAACTAGTCGATCGACTAGTCGACGAAAGAAAATGAACGGTCTAGTTTCGTTCACTCTGTGCAAAAGCGCGGGAAAACATGTAAATCCCCGCCCTTTTTTTATTTTTTTTAAAACACCTTCCTATCAGACAAGGTCTCATAAGTAAATGCGTTATACATAAATCATTACAAATTAAACATATATATTATTTTCTTTTAAAACAATATATAAAAATGCAACCTTACAATAATTTACTTGTTTTAATAATATGAAATTGAATAAAGAAAAAAAAGCCATATGAGTATTTAATAAAAAGTATCATGAATTGCATTGCTTAAATTTCTTTTCGATGTGCAACCAGTGTTAAATTTATTGTGTTAATATTATCATATGTTTTTATAAGAAAAAAAAATTAGAAGCTAAAAATCCTTCAATTAATCTTAAGTTATTTCGTATTGTAAATGTTTTATTTATAAAACAAAATAATTGAAATGCGGACGCATGTATGTATCCTCTTTAACCTTAAAATATATCTTCTGTGTTAGTTGACCACAGGCCAGAAACAACAAGATGTTAGTTGACAGCTAAATGTCAATGTCATATTATTGTCTGTGGTATTTTCTTTTTCTGTGGTCTTTTCTTGTCGACAGGTTAAGAGTGTGAGTTTTACTAAATTATTTGAGAATAAATCCAATAAAATCTGTGAGAAAAAGTGGAAAGAAAGAAATCGAATTTAATTTAACTATATATTTGTGATTATTATTGTGACACAGTGTAAATATTTTATTGCCTTTCCTGTTCATTTTCAACATATCTTAATTTTGAAAAGTGACCAATATCAACATACGAATAGTTAACCAAAACATTTCCAATATTGTACTATAAATAGAAAATAAGACTGAATTCTATACATTAAAACAAAAGTGTTACAAATTATCAACTATTTAATAAAATAACAAATTTTAAAAACATCATTTTGAAGGTTAGTTTTTGTTTGCAGAAGAACCCAACATGGGTAAGATTATGAAACCGGGAAAGGTGGTGCTGGTCCTCAGCGGCCGGTACGCAGGGCGTAAGGCTATCGTAGTAAAAAACTACGATGAGGGGACATCAGACAAACCCTACGGTCACGCTTTCGTTGCCGGCATCGACAGGTACCCCCGTAAAGTGCACAAGCGAATGGGCAAAAACAAAATTCACAAGCGCTCCAAAGTAAAGCCTTTCGTGAAGGTGAGTTAAATTTTGTTGAGGTTATGTTATTGTCAACTTATCAGTGATAACACCTATGAGACTCAATAACCCTTTACTATTGGAAATAGTCCTGGAACCTAATGCACTAAAGGTGGGAAACTGTTATTTTAGCTGTTTCTGTTAATAATTAATTAAAGAAACATTGTTTCTTTGTTTGCCTTACTGTAATATAAAATAAACTCAACTGGTACACAAGAAGATTGATTATTCGTATAAAATAAAATGTATATGATCCCCACAACCACTTATTGATTTCTTCTAATATATAAATTATTAATTAATGCATATGTAGAAACTTTTACATCTTTCCTGTAGAAGTACCACAAAAATCACCATAAAATAATATGGTAGATATTTTTCTGAACAACTATTGTTATTTTTATACAAAAATTTTATTTGAAAATAATTTTTTAATCCAATTTAATTAATATATAATTATAAATTTCTTTTTCAGGTTGTCAACTACAATCACCTTATGCCAACCCGCTACTCAGTTGACTTCAGCTTTGAGAAATTCAGTGCAAAGGACCTTAAAGATCCCGCTAAGCGTAAGAAGCTTCGTTTCAATACTAGAGTACGTTTTGAAGAAAGATACAAGAGCGGAAAGAACAAGTGGTTCTTCCAGAAGCTTAGGTTCTAAATACTTTTAATAAATACTTAAAAAATCTGTAAACTGTTTCATTTCATTTGCATAAAGAAATAGATTTAGAATATTGCTATTAATTTAAAATATGTTTCTATTATATTTTTTGAAACTTTAGTATAATAAAAACTCTGAGATTATTAATATGATAATTGCATAGATTTTTAGTGTTGCTATAAGTAATATTCAAAAGAGTGTTGCTACATGTCTTTCATCTTCTAAATATATTGGATAATGATGTGAATTAGTGTTGTATTATCTTTCTGTTAATTATTTTAAAATATGAGAACTAGTTGTTTTCTCAAACATGCAGGTTTTATTTCTGATGTTCTTAATGGTAAGGGGGTATTTTTTTTTGTCGAGACAACATCACCATCTAGTTCCATGGTAAGCTACAAGTCTTGGGTTATGGATACCAGATAGTTGATACGCTACACATATATAACTTTTAATACATACATATTATAAATAATAACACCCATGATTAGTACAAACATTTGTGCTTATCACACAAATGAGTGGCCTCAACGGGAGTAGAACCCGCGACTGCTGGCACAGCAAGTAGGGTCACTACTCACTACAAACTGAGCCAAACATGTCATCTATTGATTATGTTTTGTACATGAAAATCTGAGAATTGAGAAATCCTATATGCAACTTCACTAGGTTTTCAAATCTTAACACAGCTTATTAATAACAGTTGTTATAAAATAAAATACAAAAGTCTTTAATAATTGCTTTATTTTTAATTAAATAAATTATTTAAGCAGTCTAAGCTCAGTTGAACGTTCGGTACTGAGCATACATTTGTTTATATGTAGATTGGTTAACAAGTTTAAATGTGATATGAGATTATGAGTAATAATAAATTAAAATATAGTGAAAATGATTTTACTTACATATAGCTGCTTTGACTTCTTTCAGAACTTAAAATTCATTGGATTTGTGTAGATATGGCAAATTTAACAACATAAATAGACATAACTTATATTTCTATTATTTGTTTAGTGGTTGGTATTTTCAACAATAGCTTTTTCTCATAAAGCTACTTATTAATCTAGATATTTTCTTTTAAACCATTTTTTTAATCAGATATAGCACCTGATTGATATACTATAAATTATAATATAGGATCAGAGTCCAAACTTAAATGGTCCAAAATATTTGTTCTTATTGAAATGAAATTAGCTTGGTTCAATTATTAAACTTTTGCATTGTCAATCACTATGAGAGGAAGAAACTCAATTTTTTTAAAACTATGCTTTTTTCAGTTAAATTAGTGGTCACAAACTTCAAAGTACCTGTTTCTCAATTTAGTAAAGGGATATCAGCCTTAAATGAATTTTATAAATTTTCATAGTTAAATTAATACATATGTATATTGTATATGTATTTGTTTTTTCAGTGCAATTTCAATTAGCCACATAACATTAAAATTTTAAATAATTAAAAATCGCCAATACAATATTTTCATATAGCAACCCCGAATCTAAAGAAGATAAATCAAATTTAAGCACATCTATACAATTTTGAACATCACGCCGAGGCTAATTTAGAGATTCTCTCGTCTAATTTCTTTATTTCCTTTTGTAAGCTGTCGATGTTGTGTGCAAAGACTTCTTGGACTCCTTGTAACAGTTCTTTGTTGTTTTGAACACCTCCTGCTATGGTACTTTGCAGTGTTTCTAGTTCTGTTAGCGATTTGCCGAAGTTACTTGCTGAAAATAAAACAAAATATATTTAAAATTCATGCTATGATATAATGTGTCGAACAACAGGGCTTGGAACTATCACAGCGAATGGATAATGTAAATTAGTTATGACTTATGTTAAATATTCTTTTAATCTGTATTCAACCTTTTTTAACGTCCCACTGCTGGGCACAGGCCTCTCTTCAATACGAGGGGTATCAGGCCATAGACCACCACGCGAACCAAGTGCGGGCGGACTTCACATGTCTTTCGAAAACTTGCTAGGTTCTCTTAGACATGCAGGTATCCTCACGATGTTTTCCTTCACGGTAAGACAAGTTATTCTTTGCTAGCACTTAGATACATAATATGATAATAAGGAAAATAAATAATAAATATACATAGTAAGATTTGGCTTAGCATTGTAAATCACTAAAGTAATGATTATGGATTAAGCCATATTTATCTGTTTCATCATTTTCCATGATCTTTATTGTTAATAAATTTCTTAAAGTAATCAGAGAATGCATGTAGTTCACCTTGATTGTGTAGAGCTTCGAGCGCCTCCATGCGTTCTAAAATTTCGGAATGTGATACACCATCTATTTGTATCAATAGTTTGTGTAATTCCTTCACCTGTAAAAGAAAAATAAAAAAAAGTAGTCTTTACGAAATAAAATCCTTATTCATATTTTAAACCATTAATCATATTATTTAATTGTATCCAGATTTTATTATTTTACGTTTTAACGTTTAGTATAGATTTCTCAGAGATGAGATATTTTCCCGCAGTAAAGTATCCTATAGGTATGTTGTTCCGGATAACCAGCGATCATCATACCCAATTTCATCAAAATCTGTCCAGTGGTTTTCTCATGATGCGGTCAGACAGACAGACAAAAATTCTATAAATTGTAGATTCGGCCTCTGTATCGATAAAAATGACAAATCCAATACGATTTTCGAAAATATATTTAACTAGCAGAACCCGCGGCTTCGCTCGCGCTAAAAATCTATTATACGTATTGTTTTATTTTGTATTTTAATGGTAAGGTTTCATAAAATCTTTCATCCTCTATTTTACCTCCTTATGGATGGCTTTTGAAAAATGCTAAAACACGTACTTATTTAATTGTATTGAAGAGCATTAATACGGAATACCAAGTTTCAAGCAATTCTGATCATAAATATTTTTTTGGGTTTTTATTACTCGTATATAACGTGTTGCCCATGGTAATGAGATAATCTCCCGCGGTAAAAAATGCCTACGTCACTCCAGCCACACAAAAAATCACGCTAATCCGTCACTCTGTTTCGACGTGAAAGAAGGACAAACAAACATGTTTTCACATTTATAATATTAGTATGTACAGATTCGGCTCAGAATTTTATTATATGTATAGATGTGAAAGTTTGTGAGGATGGATGTTCATTACTCTTTCACGCCAGAACGGCTGAACAGATCTGGATAAAATTTGGCACAGAGATAGATTATAGTCTGGAATAGCACGTTACTTTTTAACCTGAAAAAATGTACGGTTCCCGCGGGACAGATTTGTTTTTGTTTTTCACAGTTTTTCCATTTTATACTAACCGTTAAAGCGTATCTAAGGACGAACCCGAACGGAAGCATGAGTCGCTAGTAGATAAACAGAAAATCACGCTATTATATATTTAACTTTGACATTTTTTCTGGCGGGCTCAGTCTATAATCTTTATAATTCTTTAGTCTGAGCCACAAACCTTTGCTTCGACCTCCGGTTCAGCTGGTTTCACAGCTGCTTTGAGGGCTTCCACGTTCGTTAGGAGGGATGTGATCCTCGCTTCAGCGGCCGCCAGGTCCGCGGGCCGGAGCAACGTGGCTTGGTTCGCGAGGGCTGCGGCAGCGCCACATAGGGTTACCTGCCAAATGTAAATGTAAATCAACTTATGCCATAATTCTATTTCATTTTCCATACAGAAAATAATTTAAAAACAAACCTCTCCAGTAGCAGTCTGTAGTCTGCGAAATGCTTCTTCGTCTCTCACACCAGCTGCTTGCTCCAATTTGTGTAGTCTAATAAAAAAAAATATTAGTGATTAACTATAGTACTGAGGAAATTTAGTATGTGTATAATAACTGTTTTAATAAAGTTTTGCACACTTCCCTATTTTCTTATTTCTTATCATAATTGTATGTATAATAATTTGCTTTTTTTTCTGTACATCTGGCCAGGTGTGTGTTGGCTGACTTCACATGTCTTTCGAAAAGTTAAACAAACAAAGACAAGTGGTAATCATGTTCGTAATGATTTGTTGGGCTACCACTGCCTTTTACATAAGTACATAATAAAAAAAATATATTAATTCATTGTAACAAACCCACATTATAAAATTAATTTAACAAAGAGATGATAAGACCTATAATTAATATAATTTAAATATTTTTGAAATCAAAAATATTAAATATTTATGTCATAATTTATTAAAATATGATCAACTAACATTTTCCAGCAGTTCCACCTGCATCATTCTTACTATATTCTTCATGAACTATTATTATATATAAATACATATCACTATAGTACACTCCAGCCCTCTATCTCCACAAAAAATCGCACCAATCTGTTGCTCTGTTTCAATGTGAAAGAAGGACAAACAAAGAAACAAACACACTTTCACATTTAAAATATTAGTAAAATGAGAATGTAGATATTACCTGTGTTCCAATTGTGCTATGCGTGTTGTCTGTGCAAGATTGACCTCTGGCTTAAGTTTTAAATGTGCAGTCACAATTTCACCATGTTTCTTTTTACCATTTCCACTCAGGTACTCTCTGGAGATGTAAAATTTTTCATTGTTCGTAAAATGTTTAAAAATAAAGTAATTTTTATCCTAACAATAAAATATAAAAGATGAGATTAGCTATATCTTAATTTATTTATATAAAACTAGCGACTCACCCTCGCTTCGCTCGGGTTCGTCCCTAGGGTATGTATACAACTTCCCTATTTGAATCGGATATTATTAAATTTTTCATTGGTTTTAATTTTTTTTGTGGACACTATTTTTTTTCTAAAATAAAAGTAGCCTAAGTTACTCCTTCTTACATCACCTATCTGCCAGTGAAAGTCCCGTCAAAATCGGCTTAGCCATTTCAGAGATTAGCCTGAACAAACAGACAGACAAAAATTGTAAAAAATGTTGTTTTGGTATATGTATAGTGTATACATCCATATGCATTTAGTAAAAGCTGTTATTTTGACATTTTAAATAGACACTTCAATTTAACTTATCTGTATAGATTTGTCTATTGTATAAATATTGACAAATATTCACATTAATATTTATACGATACTAACATCACTCAATTGTTTTGCCTTTCTGGAACCTCTCCACTAACACATAAACTTTATGGTATGGTATTAAAGTCCAACTTGACTTTTAAGTATTATTACAAATCTTTTGTACGGGCGTATAGAAAAGTGTTGTTTTTAGACTCTTTCAGGCAATTTCTTAATTTTTCTCTCCTTAAGAACCATCCTCGTACTTCAAGGAATATTCTAAAAAAAGAATTAGCAAAATCGGTTCAGCTGCTCTCGAGATTTGCACTTAGCAACACATTCAGCTATTCATTTTTATATTATACAAGATAATTCAGCAAACAGACACATGAACATTTGATATTATTGAAGCATAATCTTTTTATATAAGCACAAAAGAAACTTTTTCAAAACTTAATTCTTTAATGGTTCAATATTGGAACTTAGGTGTTTGACACCATTGGTTAAAATCTAGATTTTAATACTCAATGCCTTAAGGGACACATGGGGGCTACACAAAAATTATGTATGGAGCTTAAGTAAATTAAAAAAACAATTGAACAACTATAGTGTTTGCTTTTCATATTGTTATTGTAAAAAAGTGAAATGGCTGCGATTTAGGATTGGGGACTCTGCCCCTAGCGGAGTGGGTGGTATTTCTGGATAAGGGACGTGATAGGAAGTCGAAATGTTAAATAAAAATTGTCCGCGAACATATGAGTAAAAATTTATTGAGACTTAAAGTTACAACATTTCCATACATTATTTTGACATTACTACCATTTAGACACTTGGAGTCAAAACGTCACTTTCAATTGTCAAAATAATCTCCAGATGATTGTCTTTATTTGTACTTTGCGTGAAATTCGAATTTTCTAGTTTTCTAGTCATTTATGGCACTCGCCGGCCGCTACCGCGGCACGCTCGCTTCGCTCGCTCGGCTCGTGCGTTGTGGCAACTGTTCTAACCTAACCTAACCAAGATATGAGGAATAATAAATAAATAATCTTAAATGTTCTAACCTAACCTAACCCAGATATGAGGAATAATAAATAAATAATCTTAAATGTTCTAACCTAACCTAACCAAGATATGACGAATAATCAAATATAATCTGTTGTCATTTAAGCGGTAATATAAAACAAAGTGTCAGTTTTGCTTTTGTCAAAATGTAAGATCGTTTTGTTTGTGTTGTGAAATTATTAAAATATTAAATACAATAAAGCATTAATTGTTGTGAAAATGTGTAATGTACATAAAAAAGGATGCGTACTATTCGTTAAAGGTATGTTTATCTGTTGTAATCACTTATTTAGGTAAAGAAATGTATGGAAATGTGTTAGATATGTTATAACTTGTAAGTCTCAATAACTTTTTACTCGTACGTTTCCTCCAAATATTTTTAATATATTTTGACTCTCTGTCACCTCCCCTACCTAAAAATACCACCCACTCCGAATGGTGGTAAAGAAATATATGAAAATGTATGGAAATGTTGTAACTTTAAGTCTCAATAACTTTTTACTCATACGTTCGCGGACAATTTTTATTTAACATTTCGACTCCCTATCACGTCCCTTATCCAGAAATACCACCCACTCCGCTAGGGGCAAAGTCCCCAATCCTGAATTTGTGCCAGTGAAATTTGTACTCACTTTAGTTTCTCAGCTTTAGGATCAATGTGCTCTCCCTCTTCTAGTTTCAGTTCTTCTAAAAGTTTCTTAGTTGTATTAATCTGAGCTGCTAATTTTGAGTGTTCTTCCTTCAAAATAATTCCAAAAAAATATTTTAAGTTTATTTTGTTCATATATTTAAGCATGTACATTGTTTTCTATTATTACCATGATTTTTTTCAAAATGATAATATTATCATCTCATCTAATTGAATTAACATAATTCATAATGTAATAATTATTTAATAATTTTGCTATTATACCTTTTCACTTTCACTGGCTTTGTTCTCTTGTTCTGCAACCTGTTCTAACAATTCTGAGAACTCACAACGAAGTCTATTGTAGCGCTCCAGTGATGTTTCAGGTTCTCCTTGAGCAGCTAATTCCCATTCGCCAGCTCTACCGTTAATTTATGTTTTGTTAATAAAACAAATAAAATATAAAACTACCTATGAAAATATAAAACTTGGCATAATGTTTCATAGAAAAGCAATTCATTAAGGCATATGCGTAGTACATATTAATACCTGTACCCGATTCGAGATTTTCTGCTCAATCTATCCGAAAAGTCAACGTTTCCCGTAAGAAATTTGCCTTTGAATTTATTGAATGAATCTTTAACAGAAAGATGCAGCTGTTCGATCGACTCATTTTCTTCCTCCTCGAATTGTTCTTGCTGGTCAGCTTCTGGCAAATCACCGGTTTCATACACATCAGGCTGGTCATAAGCCTACAAATTTATCGTTTTCATAATAATTTCACAGATTACAAAATCAATAATTTAACACTGAATAGCTGGAATGTACTTACTATCCCAGGAAGATTTTCATACTTGGGGTCTGCCATATTATTAAGAAGGAAAATGAGTTTTTAAGACTTATTTTCTAATAAATTTTGAGACTTTTCAAAGTATTCCTTTATTTAGTAAAGATGACGTCAGTAACTGCGGTGACTAAAGATGTACATACTATCAAACGACAAATCAATTGTCAAAATGACATATAAACTCCATTTTACGCAAAAAATTATATACATATATATACATATATATATATATATATATATATATATATATATATATATATATATATATATATATATAACATATTTATAAAATGAAAACTACTATTAATAGTAATAAAAAAAAAAAGTATAAACTTTAAATTTTTATTTTTTTTGTTTATAATGATTAAATTTATTTGAAAGTTTAATCGTAAAGTAAAAAGTTTTTTTTGTGTACATATTAGATAAGTACACGTCATGTCAATATATGACAAATTTGACTTTGCAGTTTGCACTCTGTTGTGTTGAGTCACCGATATTCTCGAAGTAATTCATATTGCCGCATTGTATTTCATTTATCGTCAGAATTTTGTCAAAACTGAACGGTATATGTTTAGCGAATAGCGACTACCTGCTTAGTGGAATAGAAGTATTGTAAAAGTCGCCATGAGTCTTCAGTGGACTATTATTGCTTCATTTCTGTACGCAGAAATAGCATTCGTGCTATTGCTAACTTTACCGATTGCAAGTCCTGCAAGATGGAACAAGTTTTTCAAATCAAAGTTTTTGGCTTATATAAGCGGACAAGCATCAATATACTTTGTGGTCTTGATTGGAGTTTTGATACTATGTCTGCTGGATGCAATTCGAGAAATGCAGAAATACTCAAACATGGATTCTTCTGACCATCAACACTTGGATGCCGAAATGCAAGGTAACATGCGATTATTCCGTGCACAGCGAAACTTTTATATTTCTGGAATAGCCCTATTCCTTCTTGTTGTGATCCGTCGCTTGATTCAAATGATTTGCGAGTTGGCCGGTCTATACGCTCAATCTGAAGCTAACTTCCGTCAGGCTCAAAGTGCATCTGCTGCTGCGAGGACTCTTCTCGATAAACAAGGTGCTGGTGATGAAGTAGCAAAGAAAGAAGTTGAAGATTTGAGAGGACAAATTTTAGTGCTAGAAAAGGAATTAGCTAAAGAAAAGAAGGATAAAGAAGCTGTAAAATCTCAAGCCGAAAGCCTTAATCGTGAATATGACAGGCTCTCTGAGGAGCATAGTAAGCTGCAGAAGAAAATTACAATTGCTGGAGGCGATAAGAAAGATGATTGAATACCAGCTATGAATAAATTTGGCTATTAATGCCAATAATAAATATATATTCATTGGTAAACATATTTTTCTAAAATCTAAATATAATAATATTCCTATTGGTTAATTAGAGCTAATCATCTAATTCTCTAAATTTAACAGCTGATGTAATGTACTGTGATTCAACTTAAGCCTTGAATGTATTGTTTATCTTTGGAATAATTTAACAATATATACAGCGTTTTAAGTATTCATAGAATATAAATAATGAAATCTAAGCATTAGTAGTTTGAGACTTATTAAGTAGCTATTTTTAAATACATATATAATTTATATATATGTATGTTTGTATACAAAATAGTAATAAAATTACAATTTTTTTAACAAAATATTTGTGTGCGATAGACATGCATCTCTCACCATGTAATCTTTCACAGTTCATATTTTTTTTGTTTTATGTCAAACATTGTACTGGTTGGTTAAATTACTGATTATTGTAATGTAAAAGTCTGATTGTAGTTTGAGTTGGCTTATGTTATATTTTTTGCGTGTTTGAAGGTTATATTTAACTGATGTTTTGTAGGTAATATTTATACATGGGAAAGTTTTTTTTACTTAAATAATCTACCTTGGCTTCCTTGTTTACTTCATAAATTCTAGATCCAGTTTGCCCTGGTCTTTTGAAAAAAAAATACAATTTGCTTATAATCACTTATCGAACACAATGCTTATATAATGTAAGCTTGGAATAATATGAAAAATAATTTTGTCCATAGATATTACATATGTTGTATATTTAGTATGTCACTTAATTTGATCAAAGATATTCACAATCTTTCATGAATAATGAGATACAATCATCCATTTTAGGTCAACTTGTGACAATTTGCATTTTTATACTTCCAGGATTAAACATCTGTTAGTATTTTACTATTGTTAACTAATCAACATTTGCTTAAATAGTTGTTTTTTAAAAGATTTATGATGTAAGGTTTAATGGTGTGTGGTTGAAATAAAAGATTTTTATTCTTATCAGACTTTTATTTACTCCTAAAGTTATTTATTTGTAAAATCATTTTGTTTATTATATTTATATCATAAGTTCAAAGTGCTTTTGATAAAAAGATGATTAAGATACAAGTTTAGAAAGAATATGTGAGGTGTTTTTAATAAAAAAGTTGTAAATATGAAAAATAAATCAATTTATTTTTTAAATGTATAGTTTAGTAATTAGTATCTGATTGCAAAAAAAGTAGCTGAATTATTTATCTGTTTTTAACAGATTAATATAAATCTAAAAATTATTATATTTGTAGCAGTTATCTGTTTAATATTAATTCTAATTGATAAAATTCTTATTTGAAAAAAATCGATACAAAAATTGGAAAGTTACAGTTCATCTCTAACATGAACCATGTAGTTTTCATTTTCTATAAACCCTAGACTGTCCCAGAAGGATTTCTGCCCGAAGTCCTCGCTGGTCTTCATTTCTATATTATTAGGTCCAGCTATCTCTAGATAGTTTATTTCTTTACCCGGTTTCACTTGTTGCCACTCAGGTGCATTTGGTAAACGTGGTACTCTGCAAAAGTCATAAAACTTAAAAACAAGAAATCTTTAAACAAACTAGTTTAGTTAGAAATGTGGGCAAGCTCGTTTTCTTAAAGTCAAATGGGGTGGTATTAGGCAAGACTCGGAAGGAGATCGCAGAGAGAAGCGCAGATCCGAAGGCGTTTGTGCTCTCCGAAAACAGGGTGTTCAGAATTTACAATAAGTGGTTCGGTCAGACTCTAACCCAAGATACATCTATAGGCATACTAGAGCATTTGGCAAAAAAATCTAGACATAAATAAAATTGTAACTAAGCCGAATCTGCACATTAAATATTTTTTGGAAAATCTTATTGAAATAGACATTATTATCGATACAGAGGTCGAATCTATAGTTATTAGAATTTTTGTCTGTCTGTCTCTCTGTAACCGCATCATGGAAAAACCACTGGAGGGATTTTAATGAAATTTGATATGAGAAGAGCTGGTTATCCGGGTAAGCACATAGGATACTTTTTACTGCAGGAAAATATATTATCTCTGAGAAATCCATACTAAACCTTAAAACGTAATAATATATTTTGGATGGAGTACTACATTGAGGATTTCACAAGGTTAGGTAAATACTTATTATTTATTCGGCAAATGATTTTTTATTTAATCAAAACTCTAAAATTAAATCAGATCAGAAGTAACAGTAGTTATTATTATTTCAGACAATATCTGTTTATATACTAAAATTAGGTCACACAGTCTAGAATTAATAATAATATATGTTGGGACATTAACACACAACACCATCTAGTTCCATGGTAAGCTACGAGGTTTGTGTTATGGATACCGGATAGTTGATACACTACACATATATAACTTTAAATACATACACATTAAAAATATAAACACCCATGACAGGAGTACAAACATTCGTGCTCATCACACGAATGAATGCTCCCAGCGGGTCTCGAACCCGCGACCGCTGGCACAGCGAGTAGGGCCACTACAAACTGAGCCAAACATGTCGTCAAAATTGGGTATAGATGCTGCCTAAACTGTATCAGATCGTGACAAACAACGAGCAAATATTAACTATAGCCGGGTCTCGTGAAGCATATCAAACAGTCTTAATCTATTCCACATTTCTATTGTGTTGGAACAATACGGCAATGGTTTGCTCAGTTTGAGAGAAGACGTCGATAATACGTTCAAATAGATATTTCCTAAATAAATTATGCATAATACATTATCGCATTCTCGCATAGAGCCTAGGTATGTATATTTTTTTCTGACTTCAAAAAGGAAGTACCTACATGCTTAACTTCTCTCTATATTTTTTTGTGAATATGTTGTCTACTGGGTATTGTATTTTTGAAGTTAGGTATACTTCTTTTGGCACGTTTGAAAAAAATATGAGAGTAAAATTTTTACGATGCGTAAATACGGGATGAAATCTTTAGCTATCTTTGTTCTGTTACGCCAAACATTCGTGCTCATCATACAAATGAATTCCCCCAGCGGGAATCGAACCCGCGACCGCTGGCATAGCAAGTAGGATTACTACAAACTGACCCAAACGTGTCGTCAGGGTCGGTTTGCCTCAAGGGTAGTGTAATATAATTAAAAAAAGTAGTAGTATAATTAATTTTGAAGTTTCTGAATATTTGTTTGGTATTTTAGTTATTTTACCACTTATAAGAGAGTTAATATATTTCGGAGCAGATGCACATTTTAATAGTTTAAAAATTACATTAGATTAAGCTTTAAATGATGCAATAATAGATGATCTCAGTATTTTTATAGGACTATTATTGCGTTATACTAGTTTTTGCGTTCGACTTTGCCCGTGATTATGGCTTATGTGTTACATTATATGTAGCCACTTAACTATGTATACAATCTATTAAGCTCAATTTACATCTGTAGTAGTCTGTCTTAACAAAAACACTGATTTGTTTAATAAACAAATAGAAGTTCAAAAAGTAAACAACTACAAAATACAAAAGTTCCAGCTGCATCAAATATTTAAATTTAATTGTATTACAAGTTTTATGTATTACTATGAAATCCTTAGAGTAAACGGTATATAAGCCGAAAGGAAAAGGTGAAAAGCAAAAGAAGGAGTAAGCAGTACGATAAGAAAGAAAAGTGAGAAGTTTATTTTTAAAGTCCTCAGCCATAAATAGTATTCTTGGCTATACATTTTTATTCTTAATTAATACAGTAGGTACCTATATTTTTTTGTCTGGTAAGCCGATAGCTCAATGATGACCTTAACTCCGAAACTCAAGACAGTGTATCTACATAATAGTTCAAATTACATTTTTTGCTATGCTTGAACAACGTACCTACCTACATCTAAATTTATACTAAAAAAAAATGGTTGTTTGTGGTAAATCTTCTAATCAATTCTTAGATTAATCATTTAATCTCTCTAATGTCCGATTTCACCAGCATCCCATAAGCTACCACCTACGTATGGGATCCCTAGCTTAAAAGTTCCCCTAAACTAGCCCCTTAATTAAATTGCGTTTTACCATCGTCAGAGCCAGTATTTCTAGTTCCTATATTTAGGTGGCATTTTAACATTTAGGTGACCCCTATCTGTCAGTGATACAGAAACTGTCCCCTAACAGCCCCCTAACCAAGCTTAGGGGATCCCTTAAACTTAGGTGACGTTGGTGAAATCGGCCATAAGACACAGGGGTATAGTGTAGGTATTAGGGTGTAGGATTCTGAGCGAAACAAGAGGGGCTGTTTCCATTCTACGAGACATTGGCGAAGTAATCTGTATTCAGCACATTTTAACGTCCCACTGCTGGGCACGGGTCTCCCTTCAATTTGAAGGAGATCCAAGCCAAGTGTGGATTGGCGGACATCACATGTCTTTTGAAAACTTGCTAGGTTTTCTCAGACATGCAGATTTCCTCACGTTTTTCTTCAACGTAAGATAAATTGTAATCATGTTCGAAATGATTTGTAAAAGAATATTGAGGTGCGGGACCCGGAATTTGAAATCGTTTCACTCGGTTTCCTAAGCGAGCGCATTACCACTGGGCTACCACTGCTTTATTATCTGAAGTAATATGTGGTCAAATGAATAAGAAAATGAATCGATTTTTTATTTATTATTAATTATTGGTAACTGCTTACCCAACTGTCATATAACTTTGTATCATATCAAGAAGAGCGTTCCTCATCAAGAGGTCATCCTGATTTGTTCTCTTTTCTTTAAAGTAATTGAAGAGCAGTAGTACATCGTCTGCGTGGCTTACACCTAAATAATGAAAAATAATGTATTTAAATATTGCTTGACTTTTTTTACTCCAGCTCCAACAGACACATCTGTTACTAAATTTTAGTTCAAATCCGTTTCAGCGTAAAGGAGAAACGAACGTACACACACTAATAAACTATTCACCTCTAGGAAAACAAAAACAAACCTATTCCACGGGGACCGTACATTTTTCCAATAAGTAGACTACGTGTTATTCTAGTCTATAATCTATCTCTGTACCAGTTTTCATCCAGATCCGTTCAGCCGTTCTGGCATGAAAGAGTAACAAACATCCATACTCACAATCTTTCACATTTATAATATTAATCGGATATTTTCGTAATAATAGTCCGATTAAATTCAGGGGTCGCAAAACCTGTGCTTAGAGTAAATATATCCTAATAAAATAGTTATCCATTCAAATTGATTATAGAAAAATCTTGTTAGATAACCATTAAATGTGTAACCCATGTTCTAGCAAATAGAATGTGTTAATCATTTGTGATGATAACCCTATTATATAATTAACGCTATCGAAAACCTTACCACATCGTTTATTAATAAATCAATGAGGTTAACGTGAAACCTCTTTTTAAGGAGTTGTAATGGAATATAATCCTTAAAGTATGAATAAAGAAATCTGTTTTGTGTACTATTTTCTTTGTAACAGATTTAGTAGCGGGAATGATTTCCGCTATATGTATACCTATTCGTCTAAAATTTCTGTACCTACATGTCTGTGGTCGCGTTCTAGACCGTGAAGAATCGTTCCGAGATTCTCTTCACTTCATTCTAATATGTATTTTTTGTAAATCATTTTAAAGTCTAATATCGTATCACATTTTATATTGGGAGACACATTATTATAAGTAGGGTAGCCTATTAGTTATTGATTTAATACAATAGTTAATAGTTAACTCTATGAAGGAAGTGATGATGGAATGATATGAAGGAAATGATTTCATTAAGCCTGTTGACTAATTTTACTGTAAGAGTCTCAATTAAAACACTAAACCAAGTTATAAGCATCTAAAAGGGTAACCAAATGGGTTCTTGGATGTAACACAAAACTCACCGTAATTCTTGTCATTATTAGCCATTATATGAGACAAACTTATCTGTCCATTGAACGAGTATCGATACAGATAGGTTGGTTCTCCTGATTGTGCGTGGATTTGGGCTAATTGTCCCACATGGGCAACGAAGAGGCGGTCTCCAAGAGCCTGGTAAAGATAATTTAGAAAATTTATTGAAGGATATGTGAGTTGTAGTTAGTGTCTGTGCAGAGGTCGGATTAATAGACTTTTATAATTTAGCACTCCTCGTTTCGTTCAGGCGCGTCCCGACGTAACTTTAGGTAAGGTTAGCATGGAGTAAATAATATGATATTGTTGTCTACGTATATTTTATTAAATCTGAAACATTTTATTCATTTGTACATGATATAAAGCGAAATTTATCTTTATTAAATACCTGTTTTGTAGTATATTACATCAATTAAAAAAAAGCTTATTTGAAAAGGAATTTATAAAGTACATATGCATAAAAATATAATAAAATAAAAACATAACTTTACCATAGGAAACGTAAATTTTTACAGGATAAAAAATAGCCTATAGGCTATTCCAGACTATAATCTACCTTTGTGCCAAATTTCATCCAGAGCCGTTCTGCCGTGATTGAGTAACAAACATCCAAACATTTAAACATTCACATTTATAATATTAGTAAAGATATTTAACGCGTTTGTACATAATGCATTGTAGGTAGGTTAAGATAAGGACTAAAGATATACTAAATTTAAATTTCAATGCTTGAAAGTCTGCCGATTCTATTATAATTGGTAATAAGACATTTTAAATATTATTAAAATGTGAAATTTATTTTATCATCATCATATAAAACCTACTAATTACACCAGTACCTTACCTGGACTAATTGTGAGAAAGTGTCTTGACTAACAGCTTTTCCGCCTAAGTAATGTTCTTTGATCTTCTTCGCCACGATGGGCCTCATGTCTAAAGGCAGCGTGTCATTGTACTCGAAAATGTTGCTCGCGAGATGTTCCCATCTAGATTCTAGATCCGAAAGTGTTGTAGGATCTTTTTGATAGTCTGGAAAAGATTGACGGATTGTAATGGAAAAGTTAGCATTATTTATGAGGCTGTTGAAACGAGTATTTCAAGGTATAGGTACTTGTAAATGTAGATTGCTTGCTTTCCAGCAAATAGTAAAAGGTGAAAGTCTGACTAAGTAACTAGTTCGCTAATGCTTTTAGTATCTATGTAAGAACCACAAACAAAAATAATAAAGAATTATAACAACATGAATATTAAAATGGATTCTTGTATATTATTTACATTACCATATATAAATATATATATGTGTTAACCAACGAATATATGTGTTAACCATTGTAACTTTTGTTGGTAAGTCAATAAATAAATAAATAAACATAAATATAGTAAATATTATGAAAGTTTTTAAAAAACAAACGAATTATTAGGTAACCGGATCTAAAATTTATGAATAATATTAAAAATATATGATAACAGTAAAGATAGTGGAAAATTTTTCTAAAGCAATTTTAAAGGTCAATGGTCAAAATAGTGTTTTTATAGATATGATAGGTGTTTTTTCACATAGTAACAAGGTAAATAACATTAGAACAAAATATGTATTTGTTTATGTAAATAGTATTATTATAAGTAGGTCTGCGCGTGTAAGAAAGATAAGATAAGAATACATATGTAAAGTGTACAAGAGAAATGAACTTTGTAATACAACTATGAGATACCTAGATAATAAATGTGAAGTTTAAATATTTATTTAATAACTAGTAAAACCTGCGGCTTCGCTCGCGCTAAAACTACAAAAAAACAAAAAAAGTAGTTCCATACAAACTTTTATCCCCTATTTTACCCCATTATGAGATGAATTTCGAAAAATACTAAAACGCGTATTCATTTAATTGAATTGAAGAGCATTTATACTAAGTTTCAAATAATTCTGATCAAAAATATTTTTTGAGTTGTATTATAACTTGTTTTCCCTGTGGAATAAGTAATAACCCGCGGTAAAAAGTAGCCTCTCCAGTTCACTATCTCCACACAAACTCACACTTTGTTTATTTGTTAGTCCCTCTTTCCGTCTTGACGTGAAAGAGAGACAAACAAACAAACACATTTTCACATTTATAATATTAGTATGGATAGTATGGATGGTTTGTAAAACTATTTTTTCGTATCTTATCGCGATTTTATTTTGAATTTTGATTCGCGACTTTTCGAATGCTTATAGGCTATAGCAATCATGGTGGAGGAAGAGAAGCATTCGAAAATCACCGCAAAATAATCAGAAAAAAATAGTCGTATATCATAAATTCGCGTCAATCCAAGAAAATAATGTTTGTAGTTTTAGATGTTACCAGCAGCCGGATACAATCCTTCTTCAGATGTGACTGAGGCGATGAGCGGCAGTCGCTGCATGGCGCCGGACTTGCTCGCTAGGTACGGATACTGCGACAGGAAAGGGTCCCGCGACCCGGGCGCTTCAGCAGTAGGTGTGAAGACCGTGAACATCTTAGATTTCCAATCCTGTGTTTAAATTTAATATTTTAAACTTTAAGTTAGGTAATGCCCTTCTCCAACGAGTACATAATATGAAGATGTTGAATTGATTAAATTCTACGTAATTTAAATATAACGGATTTCCATACAAACTTACGAGCCCTGATTTACACCTTAAGGGGTCAAATTACCAAAGAGTGCTTTTTAGCAGAAACCTATACCCTATGAGGAATCTACTTGCTTTTCAAGTTTGTAGTATTTATAGTTTGAGATTTTCTGAGTAATCAGTGAATGGTATTTCACTGGCATATGAAGAAGAATACTAGAAGAAGAGAAGGTGGTATGACAGATGCATGGCTTCATACTCTATTTTGTCTGGCTTCCAGCTAGGAACCTAGCGTAAAAATACGTAAGTTATGTATATTTCTTATCCATTCAAGGCATGTTCCTTACGGTATATTCGTAGATGCGAGTAGCTCCGGTGCAGGATTTTCTGTACATATTCGTCATACATTTTTACGAATGTTTCAAATGAGCAATCAAAAAGTATAAGTTACATACATGTTAAATATTTTTAGTCAGGATTTTTAGTAATACCTACTAACACATTAGTATACAAATTCGATATATTAAACAATTATCCGCTACTGCTAATAATTAGGAAAGTAATTTAATAAAATCTGGTGACCATTGAGCGTAAAAATAAAAAACAAAGAAGTTAAAATCTTAAAAAAAAGCTGCTGAGAACATTCACATTGTCGCTTATTTTGTACGAATAGAAACAGAATATTCACTTGGAAAGGCAAGGAAATCTTCATCGTCTTTTTCTGAATGAAGTCGGTTTATTTAGCTATTTCAATTAATATCTTCACGCTCCTATAAAGATGTATGGCTCGCTGCCGAGAATGTCAAAGGCTATTGATATAACATAGCTAAATTTAAATTAAACTGTATTTCTTGAATTATGTTTTGAAACCTTTTATTTTATGACCGACCTCGAAATCAAACTATGGTTGGACGACAATTCAAGATTCGCGGTGAGAGGTCAGGCACAGGCGAAGGCCTTACGTGCTCTGCGAGGCACGGGGGTGTAACACAGTCAACTTTATAAGTCCAGGATATTGCTGAATTTCATTATAGAAAAATCCAATAACAAAATGAATCTGACTAGGGACTCAAACGCTGCAACAATTTGTAACGAATGAACTTACAAGCATTTCAACTTGGGCCTTCACCAGTACTTCTCCAGGTCTGTATTTGAGGCATTCTGCCATTTCGCGGCTAGTGGATGTTGGGCATCCGACAATAGCCGATAAAGCTTGGGCCTTTTGACGTGGCTTCACTGCGTGTGTCCATGACGAGAGTGCAGATCCACTAAAGGCTATACCGCGGTGGAATGTATCTGTGAAGAAATGTGAAAATATGTTGTAGGAGTTTCTGTTTGGTTTTAGTGGTAGACGGCAGGTCAGAAGCAGACTAGACAACCAAGAGGTTGCTCCCATGGTCCACTCTGCTGTCAGAGAAGTACCAGGAGCAAACCGCATGGTGTACCACCCATCGAACTGGGCGTGGACCTTTGTATGTGTCTCTTAGCTTCGCGCCCGGCTGGGTTGCCGGACCCGAATGAGCCCCTCCATCACGACAAAGTGAACACACATTGCAGGGGAGGAGATTTCGAGAAATGGTCGGTACACTCTAAATACGCAGATTATCATAGAAAAATTGATATTTATTTTATGCCCAAAATTTAGCCCAAAAGTCAACATAAAAAAATGTGTGCGACATAATAAGGAATAACGAGATAAAAAAGGATTGTGAATTACTAGCGACTCACCCTCCCGTCCATCCCGATTGAAAAAAGTATAAAAAAAGGATAAAAAGTAGCCTATGTTCTATTCCAGACTATCTATCTCTGTGCCAAATTTCATCTAGATCCGTTCAGCAGTTCTGGCAAAAAATTCTGGGCACTAATTGAATGGTCTCCTTATAGCTTTTTGCATTCCTTTTCCATAAAAAATTTAACTATGCCGAAGCTACTTTATATGCGCAGTGTACGTTCTTAAAACAAGGTACAAGGTTTTCTCTCACGTATCAACATATATCCGTACAATGATGAATAATTAAGGCTACATGTTATCGCGCAAAGGAAATCAAAGGAGAAATTTATTTTATGAGGAAAGTGAAATTCTTAGGTATCGAATTGAAAAAAACGAAAAAGAAGAACAAGTTATCAATGATTATATTCTACAATATAATCGGCTAAAAGTACACCTATAATGGAATTAAGAAAATATTCAAGTTCTGTTTTTTTTTTTAAATAATGTTTTTTAAAGATGTTTTGGATGTATTAGATGTTAAACAAATCTTTTTTATGCGTTTAAACGTTAAATAGTTAACTATGCAATAGAAAACGTAAACAAACGGTTAAGTTTCATTTTAAAGAGTCGAGTACTGTTTGAGCTTCTCGATATAACAAAGCCCTCTTATACAAAGCGAGATACGTTTAATGGTTGTTTACTAAAAACACTGGCAGTTAGTAAATATTTATAATCTTTTCAAGGCTCAAAGATCATTAACCAGGATATGTAAAGTATAATCTCATTGACATAGTTTTGACAAAAAACATAGTGTATTAGAAGTTTGTATTTATATTTATGTCGTCTGTTATTTGGAAGAAATATAAGTTTTTGTTATGTGAGAATCAATAGTAAAAATTCTTTTCACCAATAAACTTTCAAGGAAGCCTCGTAAGTTATAAACTTTCAGGTCTTGGGATTGGAAACCTTAGTAGATACGTAAGTTTGTTTTTAATCAACTTAAAAAACGAATGTTGTTCAACAGCTTAAAATAATAAAACAGCAATAAAAAGAGTACGAATGTTTGTACTTCAGTCATGGGTGTTTATATTTATAATATGTATGTATCTAAAGTTATATATGTGTAGTGTATCAACTATCTGATATCCTTAACACAAGCCTCGTAGCTTACCATGGAACTAGATGGTGCTGTGTGTTAATGTCCCAACATATTTATTTTATTTATATTTATGATAAGCGTATCCCCCAATACAAGGTAACTCCTGTATGTACTTTTATGCATAAAACATGTACACAGCACACAAAATAAATAGATTAGTGAAGATGATTCTTTTAAAAGTTGCTGAAGTCAGTATCTAATAGAGGTGCTAAATGAGGTTTAAAGAACAAAAAGCGATATTTATATATATTTATAAATAGTATACGATATTTTTGATTCTATAATCATACATATTATGCATAATGTTTGTTTTACCTTTAGACAATGGAGATAGATAATGGTAATGTACGCTCGCGCCGCCGGCGGAGCACCCGGTCAGCGTGATGCTGTCGGGGTTTCCTCCGAACATCATGATGTTGTCTCGCACCCACTTAAGAGCGAAGGCCTGGTCTTTTAGTCCAGCGTTACCCGGTATTACGTCGTCGCCTGTGCTCAAGAAACCTGTACATATAAGGAAAAATAAGTTATATATTTAGTAGTGTTTTATTTCATAGTGTTATTCACCAGATTATATTGCGTGTGTCAAGAATATAAATATTGTCAATTTGTTAATTTGAAGATGTCAAGAGCTTTTAATTTATAAGGGCTTTTTAATGAAATATAATATTAATGTATTATATATTTGGAAAATGAAGGAATGTACTAAGTACTAAGTAGCCTAAGAGAAAAATTTTTAATTAAAAACATAAATGTGAAAATGAAAGCCAAGTTCAATATTAAGAATTACGATTTACGACAAAAGAATTAAGATCTAAATGGGTGCCAGGTTCCGTAGATAATCCTGAGAGTTTTTTATAAGAACATACAACATTCTAAAATAAATTTAAAACACAATTCTGTTTTTTTTCCTGCTACAACAATGTTTGCTATTTATAAATATAACTTCTTAAATTTGAACAGTCGAGTTATTTACACAAAGCAGATAACTTAGGATAAAATGAAGTTCAAGGTTTGACTTGGCTAGTTTTCACATACAAGTTGTCTTATATTTAGCTAACCAACTTATATCTTTTTTATGTCATTTGCAAGTTACTGTTTTTATATTGTAAAAAAATATGTTACCTTTATAAAATTTGTTTTGCTGATAAAAATTAGCCAATTCAAATCTTGAACTTCATTTTATCCTTAGTTATCTGCTTTTAATAAAGTAACCATTAATTTTTTGAAAAAATAATGATGAAAATTTTGAACCCAGGACCTCAGCATCTGCAGCCGTACATGCTAGCTACTTGACTGCCGAGATAGTTTATCTAAATATTGAAGAGTAAGAATATTGAACCCAGTAAAGGGGGTTTCTTTTTATTTTATCTCATAAACAAAAAACACAATATAAGATTCACATTTTATTTGAAAAAAAACCGTAAACCCTTTTTTTATTTTTTTATGTACAATCCTCTTCAATTCAATTGGTTAAATGCAATAACGATAAATGTTTTTCAGGGTCACTGAATTTTTTTATGGTTGAATCGGGAACTTTACGAGTTGTTATTTTTTGTTACAAAATGAAAGTTAAATGAAATTAACGTATTAACTTTATTCAGAGCAGTCATGATCTTGTAGATTCAAATATACGACAGTTTTGTCTTTTATAAAAAAATATTTAAGCATCTTTTTATATTCTTTCTAATAATTTTATTTTTTTTCAATTAAAGAAAAAAGCTAAACTTATTTAATATCTGATTAGTTTAAATATTGACTCTTACCTAAAGGTCCCAATCTGTAGTTAAGAGTGACAACGACCATGTCTCTATCCATGAAATTTGAAGGGTCATACAAATCACCGCTGCCGTACATGAAGGCACCTCCATGGATGAATATCAGCACGGGGAGAGACGCCCCAGCTTTGACTTTAGGTGTGAAGACGTTGACGAAAAGACAGTCTTCATTTCCTGTGAACAAATGCACGCTCGATATTTATATCATTACTTTCACTTTTAAAAGAAGATAGTTATATATTAAAATCGGACAAGTGCAAGCTCGCACACCAAAAGTTCCATGGTTCCATTTTGTGATTCCAGGTCAACGGGACCCTAAAGTTTTGATTCCCTTGTGAGTGTCAAAATATGCGGCATAATAGCCGCGTCTTTTGATTGCGTTGACGTAAAAGTTTGATTTTTCTCACAGCTCCAAGGGATTGCAGCCCCGAGTCTATATATATAGTAAAACTAGCACTGTCCGCGGCTTCGCCCGCGTTTAGATGACCAAAAACCAAATTCTTAAACTTTACATATTAGTATACTCTTACATTGCAGTTTTTGTATTTTTTCTCAGAAATGAGATTTTTGAAAAACCACTGGAGGGATTTTGATGAAATTTGTTATGATGATAGCTGGTTATCCGGGTCACAATACAGGATACTTTTTACTGCGGAAGAATATCTCATCTCTGAGAAATCTATACTAAACCAGAGATCATAAAATACTATACTAGTACTAAATGTTAAAACGGAAGTAGGGACGAACCTGAGCGAAGTGAGGGCGAGTCGCTAGTTTGGTATAAATTTCAACTTGATATTTGTAAACAGAATGACTCGTCTTTATGTCTCTAGTAGCAAAACATAGGAGTTTGATATTTTACGATAGCCTCTCCACCCCCTTTAATCGGCATTCGGCCTAGTCGTAAAATTCTTAGCTGACATCTCCTATAAACTACATACCTGTTATATTTTAGCTATATAGGTCAAGTAGTTTTCGAGATTTCGTGTAAGTCAACAAGCTTTCACCTTAATATATAATACTTTGTTTTTTTTCTTTTCTTTAACTTTATTCTTTTTTAGTATTCCATATTTGTAGGTCTAAGGAATGGTTAATTAATATTTCTTGCCACATATTTGTTTCTTTTAGTTTAAAAAGTAGAACTTAATGCGGATGGCTAATTAAGAATCGTTTTAATGATTCCTTATTTAATGAATAAGTTAATGAGGCTTTAAAGAAAACTCATATTTTCAAGAAAAAAAATCTAATATTAAGGTCGGAATAGTTCATTATCAAATTTTTATCAAATTTCTATATTGAATCTGGAATATACCTTTTAAGTTAAATTGTATTTACTTGTTTACTTTACTTTTTGTTAAAGGAATGCAATAAAGTTCAAATATAATGTAAATAAATATGATCACTGAATCTAAGTTTCTATCATGTGCTTCGAAATAAAAACGCTTAATTACGTCAAAAAACTTACCAATAACTTTATCCATAAAGGGTTCGTACTGTAGACATGCCGAGAGCGGCTTAGTGGCGTCCCACGTCCCGAGCCATGGTTTCATTTGCTGCGGCTCCTGAAGAAAAATATGTTTTTTTTTTTATTAATAACTAGCAAATTTCTTCGTAACATGACACACTAAAAAATCTTACCTACACCTTAATTAAAAACCTCCTTCTATGGCTAAAAACAAATAAGCATCACTGCAATTTAATAAGAATAGATAATGAGACAATATTACTGACGACATGTTTGGCTCAGTTAGTAGCGGTCGCGGGTTCGAGTCCCGCTGGGGGCATTAATTTGTGTGATGAGCAGAATGTTGAATGTGTTAATTTCCCAACTTATTCATTTATTTATCCCAACTTATTAAATATTGCTATATGTACCATATTGTTGTCTAATTCAAAACAACGTAGATCAGGGGTTGCCAACTTGACTTGACCCAAGATCTAATGTTTACTTACTTCTACGATCTATCATCTACCAATTACATGCTTCTTGAAATTATAAATGAAACAATATTGTTCAGTATACAATTATGTCGTATTTTTTATTTTATTAACAGGGAAATCATACAATTTAAAATTATTCTTAGATTTAGATTACGTAAATATGTTGAACTAAAACACGAATGCATGCAGCGCTTTATTTACACTAGGGGCACTCGGGGCTAGTGCACAGGCCGGCAAAATTTTCAGGGGCGGCAAAATTCGAAGGATAAATAAATAAAAAAAATCATGTTATCCAAAATGTTTTTTTATTTACCAAAACATGAATAATTAAAAAAATTAACTATTTTTTGCTTTTATCAAAAAATAAAAACATCGAACTTTATCGAAACTATCCATTTTATGTAAAGTTTCGATTATTGGGCGGTATTTCTTATTACATTGCCCAGGGGCGGCGTTAAGATTGAATCCGGCACTGAGTGCATGTAAAAATAATGTAACGGCGGCGGAACGGCGATAGAAAATTGTTACTAAATGATGCGCGCAACAGGTCTGTTGGTACATTGCGCAGTCTGTTCTACGTATACATATAAATATTATTATATTATTATTAGATATATTCAACTTATGTTTTTTGCCTTCCTACGATCGATTGGATTAATAGCCACGATTGACCTGTCGATCGCGGTCGACTGGTTGGCCACCCCTGACGTAAATCAAACATAGCGTACAAGACCGATATTAAAACGTATGAGGTATTGAATTCGGGTATACACATTATATATTATATTATGCGATATATTCGGTTTTTTTTTTATATTTTTATGCCCTCATACTTTAAAATTTAGAAGATATTGTTTCCATGTCTACATTTGCTACGTGATATTTTTGATAATTTTTCAAGATTTCTTAAGAATAATCCTTCAGGGTTGAACTAAATTGAATTGATATCCGATCTTTTTAATTAAAATCGATATTTATTGTTGAGATAGAAAAATATATATTGCTGTTATAATAGTTGTCAGTAAGTAATAGCTACTGTTTATTAATGACAAACTATAAACACGGTAATTTTTATATTATAACATTACTGTGCTATAAATAAGCCGATTAGCCTTGACAGATACGATCATATTATTATAGTAATAGTCGTGTGGGTGATCAGATGATTCGCGTTTCGTGTGGATAGGCGAAATATTCAGATCAATTATAGTCAAATAAAAACACACACGAAGTTAAACTAGTTGTTAGCTGCGGCTCCATTCGCTTTTACATATATAAGCTATTTTTATTCCCAAATTCATTAAAAACCGTAGGAGTCATTACAACGTCTACAAACATTGGAAATGGATTCGAACGCGCAATCTATACTAATATTATAAAGAGGTAAAGTTTATGAGTTTGTGATTTTGTGAGTTTGTGACGTTGTAGGGGGTAATGTCTGGATCTACAGAACCGATTTAGATGTTTGCTAAGAAGATAATTTGAGACGCTAGGATGGGCATAAGATACTTTTTATCCCGGAAATCATCCCTTAAGGGGGTGAAAGTTTGTATGGGGAATCAAGCAAGGGACGAACTCGAGCGAAGCGAGGGGGAGTCGCTAGTCGCTAATAAGACATGCTACTGCGCCAGAAGGCAAAAGTACCTAGTAATAATTCCCCAAAATGGTATACAAGAAATATTTAAGATAGTTATTCTATTATATTAAAGCCATTAAAAACGTGACATGCAGTTAAGGCCTTGAGGTCAAGAATCAAGAAACGACTAGGTATCAATATCTAAATATTGTTAGTTGTTACTTGTTAAGCAAGTTGCATTAACTATGCAACGTGCAAGTTACTCAACGTACGCGAGTTAAATCACATTAAGTTATCATTTTTAATAAATTCTAAAAAGAAAGAGTACTTTTAATTTTCAGGGGCACATTTTTTTATAATGATTTTTAATTAATCTTCGTCTAATGTCAAAATTAAGCAATAAAAGCATGTTTTTGTTTCACAATATGAGCGTTTTTAGATTTTTTTCTAGTAGATACTAATTGATGCAAGACAAACAAAAGTGATGTAGATTCCTTTTAGTATAAATAACCGTGTGGTGAATAATCTCCACAGAATCTGTGAAAAAGCAATAGAATTAAAACATCAGTGCTTTATTGTGCGACTTGTATCTAAGTATAGATCACTTGACATCGGTAGAAATAAATCTTATCAAAGTATTTGGTTGCCACTAACCATAAGAAAAGCTACTCGCTACGCTCGGGTCCGTCCCTAGCTTGCTTTCTAATTTAACTTTCATCCCCGTTTTCACCTCCTTAAGGAATGATTTCCGGGATAAAAAGTGCTTTATGTTCTTCCCAGGGTGTCGAACTATCTTCTTACCAAATTTCATCTAAATCGGTTCAGTATATCCAGGGATTACCCCCTACAAAGTCACAAACTCACAATCTCACTTTTACCTCTTTATAATATTAGTATAGACTACGTGGATTTAATCGATAATAACTACACATACCATCTTTTCAAATGCTCATTGGATTAATTTAAACTATTAGGATAATACTTTCTTAGATTTACGCGATTTATTTTCAAATATACAAAAATGGCATCAAAGTACCTTTCAATATTTTAAACAAACTATTATAATTTCAATAAGTTTCATATTTGAATACTTTATATTATTTATTAACTTTAATTGCTGTGATTATAATTTTATATTTTTGAAAATCATTGTATAATGTTCTTGGTAGGTGCTGTCTGCAATAACTGTATAATCACCGATACGACTAAAACCTCTATCTCTTCCGTGACGATGATTGCTGTAAAGTTATTTGATAATATAAATTGCTGTAAAAAAAACAAAATAAAGCCGCAAAAAATTCGAAAAGATAATACCTATTTTTACAATAAGTACCTACCCTCCAAATCTACATAAATTTTTTTTAATACTTACAAATTAGAATGCCCCTCCACGATGGCGGTTGTTACAGTTAACAATAGATTTCTTAGAAATTTAATTAATTTCTTAGAAATTTACCTGGAGGTGTTATAATATACTAACTGCTTAGCCTCGCTTGGCTCGGCTGCATCGCTCTATTTCCACCAGTAGAAAATGTGTTCCTCCATGTCAGTCCACCTAAATTTCATCCAAACCCGTTCAGCCGTTACAGCGTGAAAAAGTAACAAACATACAAACTTTCGCATTTATAGTGGTCCGATAAAATATGTACTAAATTGTTTTGACTATTGGAAACTTTATAAAATTTGTGCTTTACTCACCCTAAATCTGTATTTGCCGAGCGGAGGTCGAGCGTAGGGTATACCGTAAAAGCTGGCATAATTTCTTCCATTAGTGGAAACTTTCCAAACCCCTTGCAAAACACCATTGGCTACTCTCACTAAAGGGTTAGGGCCTTGACCGCAAACCAAGACAGCCAGCAAAAGGAACAAAAATAATTTTATATACCCCATTTGAACTGTTATATACGTGCGCACGCGTCTACCTTCAATTTCAAACTAAACTTCTAATTTCTAAAGTAAGGGCGGCGTCAAGTCAATTATTATATGTCACAGAATACAGATAATGAACTTTTAATGGTAGTGGTAAAGTGATTTTGTTTTTATTTATAGCTTCGATTTTTTTATTTAAAATCAAATAAAGCAATTTAGAAATCTTATAATAAGTTTTCTTTATTGGAAAGCTTGAAATAAGAATTAGTTATTTATTACTACTTTCGTCTATTTGCAAGTTGGTAAAGTTTTTCTATTATGGCTAACACTTTGATGATTAATGATAGTGTAAGTGATAATAGATTACTGTTTATATATAAAAACAAATAAATATTTTTATATATGTTTTGTTCTTTAAAGATGTTTACATAAAAACAATTTACAAGGAGTTTGTATAAAGATTAGATAATATTTATTATAGACTAGTGGCTTACCCTTGCTTCGCTCTGGTGCCTCCCCAGGTACGCGGATTTTGTTCACAGTTTCATGTTTTAATTTTTTTGCATGGAACCCTAATTCTTTTTCTTAAATAAAAGTATTTAATAAAGTAAGTCTCGTCAAAATTGGTTCAGCAGTTTTGAGGGTTAGCCAGAACAAACAGACAGAGAAAATTTTTAAAATTTGTATTTTTTCTTATAAGTATCGCATTTATTAAAAAGTAGTGTGTAAGTACTGTATTTAGTAAAAAGCTTTTATTTTGACATTACAAACAGACATTTCAACATTATATATCTGTATAGTTTTCGCATCATTTTTTTACTACATGAAAGAAATTGGCAATCTTTGCTTTTTTATTTAATATACGTGCCTACCTATATTATTTGTTTTACATTTTTTTCGTTAACCGTAATTACTTATCTGTAATTAATAGAAATAAAAACTGTGAATTGGCATTTGGATATATTTTAAGTTACTAATCCATTTCACTAGATCTCATAACTTATTTAAATAAAAAATCCACAGATCTCGTGTCTGCCACGTCCTTAGAGTACATTGAAAATGAATCTGCCAAATGAACTAAATTAAATTTTTAACATATTAATTACTAGCAGACCAACCGATTTTGCACGCGTTCAGACTGCAAAAAGTATTTGGATGCATAAAGATATTATCTATACATATAATAAAACTGTAGAGGTCGAATGTCTGTACATAGAAAAAATATGCTAAAAACCGAGTCAGGGGGATGTAAGAAGAGAAATAGAACAAATCCAGATTTTTTTCAATTTTTTTGTTTTTCTGTCTGCTTGTCTGTTTGTACGGGCTAATCTCCGAAACTGTTGGATCGATTTAAATGAAATTTTGCATGGTGGAACCTTATAATCTTATATCCTCGGTCAACATTTCCGAAACTGTAGGTCCGATTTAAATGCAATTTTGTATGGTTGTACCTTACTAGTAGGTGAGCCGCTAGTAACTAATATATAATTTGATAGATGAAAGAGAAGAGAAGAGACGTTATAAGAAACATAGAAGACAGGCGAAGAACTTAAACTAAAGAAAAAAAGTTAAAACTTTAAAAAGAAGTTAAACTAACTGGCAGTTAATCAAACTAAGAGTTAAACTAACTGACAGTTGAGCTAACTGGCAGCTAAACAAAGTAACCGTTAATCTAACTTACTGTTGATCTAACTGATAGTTAAACTTACTGACAGTTAAACTGACTGGAGGTTATACTGACAGTTAAACAAACTGACAGTTAAATTAACTGACAGTTATGCTAATTGGCAGTTAAGTTAACTGACAGGTAAACTAACTGACAGTTAAGCAAATTCACAGTTAAACAAACAGTTACATAAACAAACAAATAAATAAATATATAATAAAAATGTTTGTTTATTTTTTTAAACAGAAAAGGGGGAAGAGAGGAGAGGAGCGGAGAGAGAATGACAGGAGAGAAGAGGAGAAGACAGGCGAAAAAGACAAGCTAAGAAGACAAGCGCAGTAGACAGGCGAAGAAGATTTGCGAAAAAGAGCTGCAAAAGACAGGCAAATCTTAAAAACAGGCTCCACTCCTCTCCTCTCCCTTTTCTTTTATTTTCCTGCAGTAAAAGATATCATAAATATCCTAACCCAGGTCATAAGTTACCAGTACACAAAATTTAGTTAAAATCGGTTCAGTACTTGTTTCCTGAAACGCGCACATCCAAACAGACATACAGAAAACAGACATAAAGACAAACAGATAAAATTTTTCATAATCATTGTTTTGGGGTCTGTAGGATACAATACGTTATAGCCATTGTTTTGAAAAAATATGTAACGTATAAATTTTGCTTAGTTACTGTTTTATTATATGTATAAAAACTTTTTAACAAAAAATATAAATCAACTTCCAGGCACTAAAATGTAAAACATAACTAAACGGAGGTTTTCATTTAGAATAGATACCTAATCAGATATTTTCGAAGTCGGTGCCAGCCGATGCAAAGCAAATGTAATATATTTCGATACGTAAAAGATACCTATTAGATATTCATATCTTAAAATATTGTAGGCTGCAAAAGCGGACAGAAAAGTGCAAGAGAGACGAAGCGATCGTGCGGCCAGTAGTTGCCTCTTTCTAGAATTGTGATTGGTCTACGCTAAGCTAGAGGGGCTAAGTCTAAGCTGGGGCAGCTTTGCAATAACAGATGGAACGTCAAAAATATACTATTTGAAATGGAAAATGCAAATTAGAGTGATAAAATTAACAATTTATAATATTCAACAGACGAGTACATGTATGTGTAGGTACTACAATGATATCGATAAAAACGATAAAGTGGACACCTTTCCTTTTTAAATTTCCTGAAGAATGGAAAATAAGAAAAAAACACAAAATTCATTATACTTTTACATCAATAAGTTGTTTAAGCACTACTTAATTTATAATTTGTTGAATTTACACGTTACCATATTAATATGTTATAGTTTAGTTATGTTGAATATTTTCTGTGTTTGTATGTTCAGATATTTATATATTTAAATTGATTTATTAATAAATATCTCTAAATTTGTATAGTATCACTTAATGTTTATATACTGGCATTGCCCGCGGCTCCGCCCGCGTTTAGATGACCAAAAACCAAATTCTTAGGTTTTACATATTAGTATACTCTTACATTGCAGTTTTTGTTTTTTTTCTCAGAAATGACATATTTTCCCGCGGTAAAAAGTATCCTATATGTTGACGCGGATAACCTGCTATGATCATACCAAATTTCATCAAAATCCTTCCAGTGGTCTTTCCGTGATACGGTAACGACAGACAGAGAGACAGACAGACAGACAGACGAAAAATCTAAAAACTATAGATTCAGCCTCTGTATCGATAATAATGTTTATTTCAATAAGATTTTCCAAAAAATATTTAATGTACAGATTCGGCTTAGTTACAATTTTATTATATGTAGGTATATAAATGAGACAGGCATTGGGCGCATTTTAGGAGGGTATTGCTCAGTCCATTGTATGTTTATGATCCGGAACCGTGAAAAGAAGGTTTTATTTCACGTAATGAATGTTTATTTTAAGCAAACTATGCCTTAAAACTTACGGGCTATGGGAGTATAGGTGGGTTTATACTGGGATTTAGAATTAAAACTTTAACGACTAAACAAAAAAAAATAAATCACAGTCTGTGCCACATATGACATAATATCGGAAAACGCCTGAAAAAAAATGAAGGCAATACGTTAGTCTATATAATGTGGTGGGTCTATATAAAATGGTACTTTAAAACGCGCCACCTATCGTACGTTGATAGAACTACACATCCGAAATCTTTCTTGGTGCGCGTACAACTTATCGCCAAAGTTTCATCATAACTGAATTTCATTTGAACGCATACCTAATTACCTAGTACCTACACAGTCGGAGTAACGGCCTAGCTCTTAGGGCTAGAAACTGAGCTGTTATCTGTTATCACTTTATATCTTTATTACTCTAAAAGCCCACATATTTACTCAGATACCAGATCTAAGAGAGTTATCGTTATAAATATTATTACATAGATGTATATGTTTATTTATAGTTCATAACATAGTAATTTGTTTATATGATTTGCAAGGATTTTGTGTACGTCTGAAAGTGATTATATATCACGGTAAATCAAACTCAACATTAATATTTTAGTGATTTTCTAAAAAGATGTTTTCCAAAGTGGTAAAATTATATTCAGCCCCTATTAACGCTCCACTGCTGGGCACGGGCCTCCCTTCAATAAGAGGGGGATCAGGACATAGTCCACCACGATTACACTAGGTTTTCTCAAACATGCAGGTTGCCTCACGATGTTTTCCTTCACCGTAAGGTAAGTGGTAATCATGTTAGAAATGATTCGCACATGAAAATATCAGAGATCACGGGATTTGAATCCGCTTCACTCGGTTTCCCAAGTGTGCGCTTTACCACTGGGCTACCACTGCCTTAAACTACTAACAACACTGCCAAAGCGGTGCACGCGAAGCAATAAAGTTTTTATTAACCCCCCACGCAAAAACAGGGGTGTTATAAATTTAATGTGTGTATCTATGTATCTGGCTTTCTAGCGCCCAAACGGATAAACCGATTTGAATTTAGTTTCTTTTGTTTAAAAGGTTCTCAAGGTCATCAAGTCACCGAGAGTGTTCTTAGCTTTAAGTCGAAAAAACCGTTCAGCTTTTAGCAGGCATCAGTTTTTTTCTAGACAGTAAAAGGATGTAACCTTGGTCTGATGCTGCAGCGTCACCTTGGAATCTGCAAGATACTTAAATCCTTACTAAAATTCTGCAGAGGTATGTTTAATCCTATTGAAATGGCCTCATTGAATAATTAATAGGCTATTGTATTGGCAGTGTTTTTTATTTTTTTTAATTTAATCGTTTTTAATTTAATCATTATTTATTTACTTATTTCTTAACTAGGGACCGAGGGTGAGTATAGATTTCTCAGAAATGAGATATTTTCCCGCAGTGAAAAGTATCCTATTTGTTGATCAGGATAACGAGCTATCATCATACCAAATTTCATTAAAATCTGTCCAGTGGTTTTCTCGTGATGCAGTTACAGACAGACAAAAATTCTAGAAACTATAAATTATATATATCGATAATAATGACTATTTCAATAATATTTTACAAAAAATATTTCATGTACAGATTCAACTCAATTTTATTATATGTAGATTATAATAAACAAGTTAAAAGGCTGTTGTATTTGAAAGTTGGTGTGTGGCAAAGTTGTTTTTTTACTTAAATAATCTACCTTGGCTTGTTTACAAATGCTTACTTCTTAAATTCCAGATCCAGTTCGCCTTGTCTTTTGAAACAAATTACATTTTGCTTATAATAAGTGTTGTGTGAACACAACGTGTAATGTTAGCTTGGAAGTAAGAATAAAATGAAAAGAAAATTCGTGTAGATAAAACGAGTTGTATATATTATGTCAATTAAGTCAATCCAAAATATTCACAATCTTTCGTGAATAATGAGATACAATCTTATATTGTAGGTCAACTTATGTGACAATTTGCATTTTTATACTACCAGGATAAAGCATCTATTAGTATTTTATTATTGTTAACTAATTAACACTTGCTAAATTTTTATTTTATTCGCATTCTTCTCCCGCAAACCCTTTCATTTGATATCCATATTACGGAGGTACATATAAAAACTTAGTCCGCCATCTTTGAGAGTTCGCCATATTGGATTTAGAATGACGTTTAGTCAAATTTAACTTGCAAGATTTGATTACAGATAGACATACATACAGACAGACACCGGGACAGATGAAACTAAATAAAAGTTTGTAATGATAAATCGTCATTTTGCGACGTCCGCCTTATTGGATAAAAATGAGGTTACTTTGCTCATCGTGTTTTGTTTATCAAGCACTTTCATTTGATACCCATATCATAGGGGTGAATGTGGAAATGATAAATCGCTACTTTGTAACGTTCGTCATATTGGATTAAAAATAACAGAATTTAAGTAATCGTGCATTATCACGAGAACCAAACGTGTGTGCCAAAATTTTAGCTCAATCAGACTGGAAAGTAGGTAAAAAACTTGCAAGATTTGATTACAGATAGACACCGGGACAGGTGAAACTAAATAATAGTGTGTAATAATTTATGTTTTTTACGGTATAAAACACGTGTTGTGTATATAGAGATAGCGGAATTATAGACATCACATCACACTATACTAAAGGAAGACTTAACGACTAACTTCATACTCTAGTCTAAACCTGTCGCATCGTAATAAATTCACTCTCATCATTTTTTTCTAGCGCACCAAAAGAAGTTCAAAAATTGTAAGTAATATGAAAAATAAATAATAATATCTGATAGAAAAAACAGGGAGCTGAATTATTGATCTGTTTTGTTAAACAGATTATAAAATATAAATATTTTTTTTGTTGTATCTTATTCATTTATTTATTCTAAATGACGGAATTCGTAAAATATACATATATACAATAATTAATTGGAAAATTACAGTTCATCTTTAATATTAACGTTATAGATCTCATTTTCTATAAACCCTAGACTGTCCCAGAAGGATCTCTGTCCGAAGTCCGCGCTGGTCTTCATTTGCATATTATTAGGTCCAGCTATCTCTCACTCAGGTGCATTTGGCAAACGTGGTACTCTGAAAGGACATAAAACTTAAAAAAGAAGATTTTTTAAAGAAACTAGTTAACATCGTGGTGTATAGCAAAATAAACGATGTGGTCATTCTCTTAAAGTAAAAGGAAGAATCGGAGAGAGATGAAGCGCTGAACTGACGGCTGTTGTGCTCTCCGAAGAACAGGGTGTTCATAATTTACAATAAGTGTTCCGGTCCGACTCAAACCCAATACCAACAGCCTTACTGTACTATGTTTGGCGTAGAAATTGCAACAATATTTTTGGACGGAATGCTGCATTATTATTATTATCTTACAAGGTAAGGTAAATATTGTTTATCCGGCAAGTCATTTTTTATTTAATTACAACTGAATACTTTCTTAGATTTACGCGAATGTTTGACATTATTAAATAAAACTATCTTTTCGGATTATTTTGCGGAGTTAATTTTGATTTTTGGTTCCCGACGTTTCGACAGTCTCTCCCGTGACCATGGATGCTGTAAAGCATTCGAAACGTCGGGAACCAAAAATAAAAATAAATCCGCGAAATAATCCGAAAAGATAGTTTTATTTAATAATTAAAACTGAAATTAAATCAGATCAGAAAGAAGTCAAGGATTTATTATTATCTTAGATAATATCTTCTTTTATCCTAAAATCAGGTTATACAGTGTAGAATTAGGTCCAGAGGCTGCTTAACCTGTATCAGTTCGTGACAAATAATTTGTTTATGCCATTGGCGAAGTAATCTATGCTCAATTGAATGAGAAAATTGATCGATTTTTATTTATTAGTAATAATTGATAAGTGCTTACCCAACTGTCATATAACTTTCAAACATATCAAGAAGAGCGTCCCTCATCAAGACTTCATCCTGATTTGTTTTCTTCTCTTCTCTTTCTTGTGTTGTTTTTGTTTGTTCTCCTTTTCTTTTGAAGACCAGTAGTATATCGTCTGCGTGGCTTACACCTAAATAATGATAAAAAATAATAATTTAAATAATGCTTTATAGTTGGCTTATCGTGTTATCACGTATTAGTGTAGCATTTTTGAAAATAAAAAGGTTACATTTTATTTCAGTAACTCAAGTGTTTTCCGTAAGCGATAAAATAATAATCTATTTGCAGAGTTCTATTCTCTATGATTACAAGTAAATTATGAAAAATCATTGTAGCATTAGGTACTAGGTAGTTAGTTCAAAACTTTGTATCTTACTAGATAAAATAAATAATTTATTCCATTTTAAATAAAACCACCTCGTCGGATTTTTTCGCGGATTTACGGATTTATTTTTATTTTTAGTTGCTGACGTTTTGAATGTTTTACAGCAATCATGGTCACGGGAGAGACTAAGGTTTTAGACGTCTCAATGGTATTATATCGTTGTTACAGACAGCACTTACCCACAACATTATACATTGATTTTCAAAATACCAAAACAAAATTTTTGGTAACGAAAATGTATTTCTTCATAAACACGATTGATGTTAAATGCTTAATAAACATGTTTACCAATTATTCTACTTACTAGCAACAATATTTCTATTATTCAGTCTCCCACATAAAATATTCAAATTTAAACACTACAAATGTTTACATATTAAACGTTGAAAAGGTTTACAAATGACTAGGAGCTAAACGGTTTAAGAGTCTCCAAAGCATTAAGTATTTTAGTCTTTAGGTGTTACTGTTTAGAAACTTTACACTTCTTCGACTTGGCTTCGATTCTCATTTGAGACTAACCTTTGTTTAATAAAACATACAAATTTTTGATCAGTACTAGCAACTTACTCTTGCTCGCCTACTAAATTTTATCCAAATCTGTTTCAGTGTAAAGGAACGAACGTACAAACACAAACAAACTATAGCTTTAAATTATAGTAGTTTGATTTAAATTCAGGGACCGTAAAACCCGGGGCTTAGAGTGCCTAATAAAATGGTTAATCATTCAAAATGATTTTAGAAAAACCTTGTTAGCCTTTAAATGTGGAACCCATGTTGTAGCAAATGGAATGTGTTAATCTTTTGTGATGATAACCTTATTATATAATTAACCCTATCGGAAGGGTTACCACATCGTTTATAAGTCTATCAATGAGGTTAACCTGAAACCTCTTTTTAAGGAGAGATACTTAAATGTAATCCATAAAGTATAGAGAGAAATTCTATATTTGTGTACTATTTTCTTTGTAACAGATTTAGTAGCGGGAATGATTTTCGTTATGTACCTATTCGTTAAAAATTTCTTTTGTGTACATGTTTGTGGTCGCGTTTTGTGGTTCTTTTCACTTCGTTGTAATATGTATTTTTTGTAAATAATTTTAAATTATAATATTGTATAACATTTTTATTGCGTAACACATTATATAATAACTTTATTTACTTTACAAGATGCGATGTCACTTCTGCGAGTTTTGTTCTACTTCAACGGTAGGCCTGGTAAAGTACCTATAACTTTGCCGGGACAGTGCGATGTTGCTAACTCTGGCTAAGGTCGATAAACTTATGATGTAATGGTTTTTTATTTTAATGCCCATTTTTATTGTATTGATTTTGTTTGAAAATACATTTTTTTATTGGATGATATTTTTTTCAAATTGGTATTTTTTATAGACTTATATTATCTCACACTACCTATAGTTTAAAGGAACGTTGATCAAGCATCGCCACCCTGTAGATAGGGTAACTTTTAGTTATTCATTTAACTCTAATAAAAAGGGTTACACTATGAAGTAAACGATGTCATTAAGCCTGTTGACTGGGTAACATTATTGAAAGGGTTTTAGTTGAAACATTTTATAATAAACCAAGTTATAAGCACCTTAAAGGGTAACCAAATGGGTTCTTAGATTTAATACAAAACTCACCGTAATTCTTGTCATTATTAGCCATTACATTAGACAAACTCGTCTGTCCCCTGAAGGAGTATCGATACAGATAGGATGGTTCTCCTGACTGTGCGTGAATTTGAGCTAATTGTCCAACATGGTCAACGAAGAGGCGATCTCCAAGAGCCTGGTAAAGATAATTCAGAAAATTTATTGAAGGATATATGAATTTGTAGTTAGAGTCTGTGCAGAGGTCGGATTAAGAGTCTTATAATTTAGTTCTCTTCGTTTTGCTCAGGCGCGTTCCATCGTAACTTTAGGTAAGGTTGGCATGGAGTAAATACCCATGTTACGTAGCAAGATCTAACCGCGTTATTCAATATCGCATTAATAAATTACAGTAAGCAGCTTACAGCTTCGTAGAGTTTTTGTTCAATTATCCTTGTTTCGTAATTTAATGGCCCATGTCAATACAATCTCGTAGATTGGCCAATAAAATTGCTATAATAGGCATTGATATTGTTTACTACGTATATTTTATTAAATGTGTAACATTTAATTCGTTTGGACATTATAGAAAGGGAATTTTATCTATTTTAAATACCTGTAGGTAAGAATGATATGGTAAATGGGTTACGCTGTATCTTTTGCAGTCTATAGAGATTGAAAATAGCGTAATTGAAAAAGAATTAATAAAATACGTTTAAGGCACTTGTACAAAATCCATTGTAGGTCAGTTAAGAACTTAAAGATATATCAAACTTAAACAATACTTGAAAGTCTGTTGATTCTATTATAACTGAAATATTTTTTATCATCATCATATAAAATTAACTAATTACACCAGTACCTTACCTGGACTAATTGTGGGAAAGTATCTTGACCAACAGCTCTTCCACCTAAGTAATGTTCTTTGATCTTCTTCGCCACGATGGGCCTCATGTCTAAAGGCAGCGTGTCATTGTATTCGAAAATGTTGCTCGCGAGATGTTCCCATCTAGATTCTAGTTCCGGAAGTGTTGTAGGATCTTTTTGATATACTGTAAAAGATTGGCAGATTATAATGGACGAGTTAGTATTTATTATGATGCAGTTGAAACGAGTACTACACGATATGTTTGTAGATGTAGATTACATGCTTTCCAATTCCAGCAGTTTTTATAGTAAACGGAGAAACTAAGTAGTAATTTGCAATCGAAGCCGATACCATAACTTACTTAGACGTGTCAAAATTTTTATTTATACTAAAATGTAGTTTATGTAACTACAAACTAAATGAAACAACACTTTTTGGCTGAAATTGGCCGAAACATCTTCGGTCGGTCTCTATAGCAAATATTATGAAAATTTCTAAAAAAATAAACTATTAACCGGATCCAATCAATAATAACTTCACAATTATATGTGATATAAATAATGAACCATATAGCGAAAAATTTTTGAAACATTTTTTAAGGTTAAAGTCGTGTTTTAATGGATAGGAGAGGTGTTATTTTGACGGAGTGATAAGGTGAATAACATTAGTACTAAATAAATATTTGTTTATGTAAATATTATAAGTAGGTCTGTTCGTGTAAGAAAGATAAGATAAGGATACGTATAAAAGGTGTAAAAGAGAAATGAACTTCATAATGTGATATACTTATACTAATGTGTATGTAAAGTTTAAATGTTTATGTAATAATTGTTTGTAAAACTATTTTGGGTCCTTATCGCGGTTTCATTTTGATTTTTGATTCCCGTTTTATACTCGTATGCTTATAGCAATTATGGTCTCGGGAGAGACTGAAGCATTCGGAAGGTCGGAAATCAAAAATCAAAATAAAATCCCTAAAAAGTTTTATTTAAAATGTCACATATTCGTGTCAATCTAAGAAAGTGTGAATTGTATATAATTTTAGATTTTTTACCAGCAGCCGGATACAATCCTTCTTCAGATGTGACTGAGATGATAAGCGGTAGTCGCTGCATGGCGCCGGACTTGGTCAAGAGATACGGGTATTGTGACAAGAAAGGGTTTCGCGACCCGGGCGCTTCAGTAGTAGGCGTGAAGACCGTGAACAGCTTAAATTTCCAATCCTGTATTTAAATTCAATATTTTAAACTATGTTCAGATAAAGCACATCTTCAGCGTGAGAACATGAAGATGTTGATTCGATAAAGTACAACCCTTTGCCCGCGGTTCTGCCCGTGTAATTTGAATATAATGAATTTTTATACAAGCTCCCAACCCCTAATTTACCCAATTAGGGGTCAAAAATACTTTTACTACTACTTATTCATTGTCATTTGTATAGATTAGAAGAAGAGAAAGTGGTATGACAGAGAGATCGTATGACTAGTATTCTATTTTCTCTAGCTAGTGGTTACCAACCCGGCCATAACGCGGAGATACGTAAGTTATAAATATTTGTTATCCAATCAAGGCATATTCCTTGCTATATATTTGTAGGTGCGAGTAGCTCCGGTGCAATTTTCTGCATACATTCGTCGAACGTGTGCTACACTTTTACGAATGCTCCAAGTGCGGTATCGAAACATATAAGTTACGATTGGAGTATCTGTAATAAGTACAAGAAAAGTACTAATAAAATATTAGACAAATTAGATTGATTTATAAAGCTATTATGAACCGTTGTTGGGAGTAGGAAAGTAACTTACTAAAATTTGGTGATCATTGAACGTAAAAATAAAAAAAGGAGTAAAAATCTTTAAAAAAGATCAGCTTTGAGCATTCAGGTTGTTATGGCTTACTTTTTAATGAATAGAAGCTGAATCTGAATATAGCCGTGTTTATTTTGCTATTTCAGTTAATAGCTTCACGTTGTATATGCTAGATACCGGGGAAGCCAAAGGCTGTTCATATAACATTGCAGAATTTAAATTAAACTGTATTTCTTGAATTATATTTTGAAACATTTTATTTTCTGACTGATCAGGACATCTTCCTCCGGTGGGACGACAATTCGAAATTCGTCAAAACAGGTCGGGTACAGGGTACAATGATGTAACACAGTCAACTTTCTAACTCCAGGTTATTACTGAATTTCATAATCCAATAACTAAAATTAACCCGACTAGGGTCTCGAACCAAGCTCCTCTGGAACTGCGGCTGTACATGCTAGCCACTAGAAAAAAGAGGAACGAATGGAGGAACTTACCATCATTTCGACTTGGGCTTTCACCAGTACTTCTCCAGGTCTGTATTTGAGGCATTCCGCCATTTCTTGGTTAGTGGATGTAGGGCAGCCAACTATGGCCGATAGAGCTTGGGCCTTTTGACGTGGTCTCTTTGCGTGAGTCCATGATGAGAGCGCAGATCCGCTAAAGGCTATACCGCGGTGGAATGTATCTGGAAGAAAACATGTTTTGTTATTTAATTTAAAAAAAATATCATTATGTAATCACACTACTTTAATAAACGCAAGTGTGTTTGTATGTCTTTGTTACTTCTCCACGCTGAAACTAGAGAGATTTAGATAAACTTAGTACACAGATAGATTATGATCGGTTCTAACATATAGGTTAACGTAGTAAAAAAAGTTCCTAAAAGGTGGCGGTACGATTTCTGTTAAGTCATGCTCAATTATTTAGCATTACAGTAGTATTCTAATCGCATCACGAGAGAAGCGGTGGCGCAAGACTCAACTGAGACATGACCACGACCACTCTGCCAAAAGTACACGACTAAGAAGAAGAAGAAGCATTCTAATATATTAATATTTTATTTCGGTTCGGAGATTAGCACGCGCAGATAAACAAACTCTTCGCTTTATATATTGTATAGTAGTATAAAATTGACGAAGATATCTAACATTACGCTGTAGCTTATCTGAGCAATTATATAAATAATCTAAGCGAGAGAAGCCGCGGGCAAAAGCAAGTCATTAAAAGAGACCATTTACCTTATATTAACCTACAGGTTATGAATTATTTTAAAACATCTTTCATGTATTTTGAACGTTGATTATATTTTACTAACACATTGCATTATATATTTTTCCACGGAAGAGTAGTTGTTTTTTATGTTCTGTGTATTTTTCCACAGGATAGCATTGACTTCTGGGCTCTAATTGAATAGTACCTTTTCGACTTTTTGAAGTCGAAAACCTTATGCTGAAACTCATACTCTCCATATGCGCAATATACTTGAAAAAAGAGAACAAAGTTTTTTCTCACGTATCAACATATAGATAGCTCATTAAATAATAATAATAATTCTTATCCCACATGTTGTGAAAAAAATGTTTTTTTTATTGGCGATAAAAACCATATGCTCAATACCGTCCATGAATAATTAAGGCTACACGTTATCGCGCAAAAGAAGCCAAAGAGGAAATTTATTTTATAAAGAAAGTGAAATTCTTAGGATTTTATCGAAAGTAACGGAATAAAAGAAGAAGAATATAATAAGTATACATTCTAAAGAGGTATGTTAAGATCAATATAACGATTCTACAATACAAATCGGCTAAAAGTATAATGAACTTAATTGAGTAATAATTGTGTATTGAATATTTTTCAACCGACTTCAAAAAGGAGGAGGTTCTCAATTCGACTGTATGTTTTTTTTTTTGCAAATAATATTTTTGAAAGATGTTTTGGATGCAACAGATATTCGGTAAAAAAAAGGTTAAGTTTCATTTTGAAACTTCCAGGGAAGTCCTGGGATAGGAAACCTTAGTATATACGAGAGTTAGTATATACGTAAGTTTGCTTTGACCAACTTGAAAAACGAGGGTTGATACTTATCAACAGTTCTGATATTTTTTTTAATGTAAACTTTAGAAGGAATAATAAAACGGCACTAACAATTGTATCCTCTGATATAGGGCAACCCCTGTATTTACATAAAATTCATGTAAACGCAGGAAATAAAATAAACAGATTTATTTTCAACCGACTTCAAAAAGGAGGAGGTTCTCAATTCGACTGTATGTATTTTTTTACGTTTGTTACCTCAGAACTCCGTCATTTACCGATTTGAACAATTTTTGTGTTGTTTGAAAGTGTATACTTCCAGATTGGTCCCATTTAAATTTCAAAAAAAAATACCACCCCTAAGGGTGGAAAAATGGCTAATGATGAATTTAACCTACTTCTAATTGTCATATTGACTTGAAACTTTGCAAGTGTTTCTATTTCCGTTGATAGTACAGTGGTTCGGTATTGTTGACCTGCTCTGATGGTAAGGCCAGAAGGTGGATAGGTGGAACTCTTCAACGGCTAATAGTAGATACTTTGAGTTTGGGCTTGTTTTGTTTGATTTGACAAGCCTAATACGTTAGAATTCTTACTTTGCTACTACTGTCTACACTAAAAAGGGAAAAATAAAAACTTTTTAACAAAAAAATAAAAACCGACTTCAAACAAAAGCACTAAAAAGTAAAAAATAACTGATTGGTAGTTTTCATTTACTATACATACCTAATCAAATATATTCGAAGTCGGTGTGCTTTGGCTAAGTAATTAAAGCCTACCTATTAAATACATACCTAATCAAATATTTTCGAAATCGGTGCCAGGCCATATAAAGCAAAGCACACCGACTTCGAATATATTTGATTAGGTATGTATAGTAAATGAAAACTACCAATCAGTTATTTTTTACTTTTTAGTGCTTTTGTTTGAAGTCGGTTTTTATTTATTTTTTTTAAAGTTTTTATTGTTTTTCACCAGGGACGAAACCGAAGCAAAGTGAGGGGGAGTCGCTAGTCATGTATATATGTATAATGTCTATCTTACCTTTAGACAATGGCGATAGATAATGGTAATGTACGCTCGCGCCGCCGGCGGAGCACCCGGTCAGCGTGATGCTGTCGGGGTTCCCTCCGAACATCATGATGTTGTCTCGCACCCACTTAAGAGCGAAGGTCTGGTCTTTTAGTCCAGCGTTACCCGGTATTACGTCGTCGCCTGTGCTCAGAAAACCTGTATAAGGAAAAATAAGTTAAATAGAGTGTTTTATTTCATAGTGTTATTCACGAGATTTTTTTTGCATGTGTCAAGATGTAAATATAGTAATTTTTTTTCAATTTCAAGAGG